>JAHREE010000122.1:6984721-7144250 GCA_033628505.1 Tringa tobata
TCCCCAGGGGGTACTGAGGGGTCCTCCGTGGTCGGGGGAAGGGGTGCTTTCAGACGGCTCCAGCGGCCCTCAGGGTGCGGGGAACCCCCCGGAGCAGGCCGCGGCGGCGGTCCTTCAGTCCACGCTTTCTGCCCGGGTTTTCCTGGCGCTGCAAAGCTTTCCCCCGGGAACTGGGTGCTGTAGTTACTAACTGGGTGTTTAAGGAGTCCTCTAATAAGTATCTTGTATGCAAGTTAGGAAAATGTGTAGGCCCTGCTTTTATACCGACAAGTAGGATTTTGTATTTTCCATAGGTAGTTTCAGATGTGCTCAGGCAGTTCCTGGTGCTGTGCTGGTGTCCACCAGCCTTGCGATGAGCAAATTTAACAGAAATGACCATGAACTGTTCATATTTCTTCCTCACAAACACCCTGGCAAGACATACCGATGGGTTCTGCAGCTGTGCTTAGTACGTCCACAGAAAAAGCGTTTCAAGGCGTATTTTGAACACTTTTGAACACAAGGGGCAACTTGCGAGAAATGTGTACTGAGGAAAACAACCAGAGTCTCCTGGGGAAAGTGTGAGGGGTTACACTGATTTCAGTGAATTCTGATCTAGTAATCAGTAGTAGAACTTACAAAACCCTGACAGTTTTTACACTGAGTGACTAATGAACAACAGGCACATCCACGGTTCGCCAAAGTTAAAGGACGGCCTTCTGCTGATCTCAGAAACTTTATATGAGGCCTGGGAAGAGGCAGGGCCAGGGTGAAGACACAAATCTGGGGTATGCCATTGGCTGCTGCTCTATCTATGTGAAGTATAAATCTCTGTGTTAGTTTTGCTCTTCTTGTCTCTCAGAATTTTTAACACAATTTTGTTTTGAAGCTGTGGTGATTCAAACACGTAAGAGACACTGGGACTACAACATTTCTTTCTCTATGGATCAAGCAATTCTTCTCCTTATTTTATTAAAATGTTTTTTTAAGGTAAGACAAATATTCCTTTTTTTGAAGGTGGATAGATACTCTAATTGAATGTTGAAAATTGATGTTTTGTGATTTGGACTGCTTTTTTTTTGTCGTTCTAGCAGTCACAGGCAGCTCTCACTTCTTGCTACTGAGTGTTCCCAGTCTCCCGTTTAAATTGTTGGGAGCTCCCTTGAGATCCTTAATCTGCTTTATTTACCTGCTGCTTCTGGTTTAATGTTGTTCTCCAGAAGACGAAAGAGATCCCAGCACCTTTAAGACCTAAACTAACTTATATTGCTGTGTAAACTGTCATATTGTGGACACTGCAGAGATGAGCACTGTGATGCTGGAAATTCAAGATTATTTTGGTACTCAGGGGTGTGGTACTCTGGCTGTGCCTTTAGGAAGCGTACTTCTGCAAGAGGTATTTTGCTTTCTGATCGGAAACTGCCATTTGTGGCTTAGCCCTTTATGTTTAATTTGAGTGTTATTAAAAGAACCACATACATAGGAACGACATGTATCTTTCTGCTTAATTTTCTAGTACGCTTTGCAATAGTCCATATATCTCTATATTTAGTTTTTGTATATGTAGTCTTTTTTTTACACATAGCTTAAGATGTTTTGCAGCAAGGGAGATTTCAATGCTCTGTTAATCTTTGATAGAAATACCACTCCATTCCTTTAGAGAAGAGAGCTGTGTATTTGGGGTGGTGAAATGCTGCTTTGGTACCCAGTTTCCCAATATATTCCTCAAGAGTATCTGGATAGTGTCCAGTAGCCCTGGCCAATGTTCGGCTTGAGACCAAGTAATTTTTGTGGAAGCCATCGTGCGGCTGTCTGTGATGCACCTTAGTCAGGAAAGTTTCCTGACAGTTTCGAGTCAGTTGCCTGGCTCTTAAGGATTGTGGTATGGGGTGAAAGAAAGACTTCAGCAAGTCCAGCGTCATGCCTGCAGCAGTAGCAAAAAGCAGGCCCTTGGGGAGGACTGTAAGAACAGCATAATATGAGAATTACCTATACTGTGTTAGTTTCCCCCCATTTGCAGCTCAGGGACTTCTTGAGACAAATATAGTTGGAGTGCATTTTGTGAGCTTCCATGTAGTTCTCTTCTATGAACTAGTCTGGCCTCTTCTGAAGCCTATCAAAACTTTTAGTACTCATTTTAAGCTATGTTGAATGAAATATTTGTGAAGGACTGCCTCTTTCTGTTTGCTTTGAACCTGGAGTGTACCGGCTACGTTTCATCCTTCACAGTTCTTGGGCTTGGAGAGAAAATGAAAAATCAATCTCTGCTGACTTCTCCTTTCCACTTAAGATTTTATAGACCTCTGTTGTATTTCCCCTCAAGTGCCTCTTTTTCACACTGAGAAGGCTACTTGAGTCATATGTTGAAAAGCAGTTGATAGCAGGAGTCAGTAAGTGTTTGTTGTGTAGGTCTCCTGGCTGACACGTAGCTAGCCTGAAAATAGATTTGAACCTTAGCTCTTTGGGGTCAATTTAATTTTTTTCTTTTTATTGCTGCTGCCTCTGGGTGAGGGACTGAAAAGCACCAACAAAGTGCTGGCAACAAAAAGGGATATTCTAAATCCCTCTCATTAGACGGAAGTATTCTAAAATTTCTAAAATTTCAAGTTTAGTTCTTGTTTTTAGCTCTAGGAATATGTATTTATGTAAAGTAAAATAACATACAATATTGCTGACAATAGAAAATTATTAAAAATGGTTAAATTATTGGCAAATAGATATTTTTTTTTTATTGCTATCTTTTAAAGCAGTTTTTCCTACCCTTTGGATTGTCTGCACCAGATTGCTTTCAGGGAACACAAGCCAGCTATACACCCATCAATTAAAAGCCTGCTGCTTTTCCTGGAAAAGTGTTCCGTAAACACTTTTGTGTATGCCATCAATATTAGTCTAGTTATGTTAGTTTGTCCTTAATTAAAGGAAGTTACCTTAAACCAAACTGAGTTCCAGAGTATGTTGTATTAAGAAATAGAAAAGAACTGACTCTTTTTGCTTTTTATGGGTTTTTGTATGTGTGTGTTAGATTGCTTTACAGGACAACACAAAGTAATATAATAATAAAAATTGTAATTTTTATTTTAGTGTACTAGGGTTCTTATTTGAATTTTGTTTTGTTTTTTTTGAACTACATTTTGAATTCATTGCTAGATGATGGCATTTATTTGTCATCCCAATTCATAAAGAAAAAAAAAGGAACTTAAAAGACAGAACTGCAATATTTTAATGAAAGTTATATGATAGGAATTGGCATCACATGCCCCAATTTCCCTGAATTTTAGAGGTGTGATTCTGGTTTATATTCTGTTGGACAAAAACAACCCATGAGTTTCTGGTTCCAAATGAATTTGAACAGAAAAGGAACCTGCTTCTCTAAAGAGCTAAACTGAAGTCCTTCAAAGGCAGGTACAGCTATAAAAAAGTGTCAAAAATACAAAAGACCTGTCTCTCGAATGAGTTGACCTCTGTAAGAAGTTGAAATGCTGAATAAAGTTTGTACTGCCACGTCTAAATTGGATTGGTAGGGAAGTGTTTAACAAATTACTTCTTTTCCTCTTGAAGGTTGCTGGTTCTTATTCTGAGGTATTTGGAAGCTGTGAAAGTGATGCCATGTGAGAATAGGACTGAGACCTCCAACTCCTGACTGTGATTGCAGTATGTGCATTGCAAGTGAAATCTCTGACTTCATTTCTAAAATGATGACAGATTTCCCTTTTCTTACTAAGGCATATTTGGGTCAACTGACATGGTTTGGTCATCTCTGGAGAGAGAAAGAGAAATAGAACCTGTACCTGTGGAACTTGTAAAAAATTATGAAGCCTCTGTATGTCACACAGTAGGGCTAATGATGCTGGTCCATATAAAAACTGTTGCTAGCTGACAAGTTCTAGGTAAAAGTGGTTAAAATAGACAGAATTTATTTAGTTATAGGTACGTTTTCTGCATTTTCTCCTAAGTTGCATTCATGTATGTTTCTGTTGCAGGGTTCAGAGAGTCTAGACTGTGACCAAGTGAAAAAGCCTACCAGAGCAGTCTCGCTGGAGTGGACTGAATTGCTCAAAGGAGAGGATCCAGACTATTATACTGTAACATACCAGCACACAGATGCTCTCAGTCAAAAAGTAAATTTCGTAAATCTAAGCCATAAGTAATTCCAAATGTGTTTAAGATGTAGGTGCCAATAGCTAATAGCATTGTGTGTTTGTTAGTTTAAAAAAATAATAATATAAAATAGCAAATAAAGAGAAAGTTTTAAAAAATTGTACTGAATTCTGTAATTAATGTCATTTCTGTGGACTCTTACAGAGTCCTGTTGAAGCCAGTGGGACTCAAGTAAGGACCCTTGAGTATCCTGGTTAAGTAAGGATAGATAGGCATATGTTCAAAGATAACAATATGCAAGTTCTACAAGATACTGTGGTTGGAAGTCTAACTTCTCCAGGAGAGGCACAGACACTAGCCCTAGATCTCTGTGGGAGATTCTTATTTTGAGCACAGGTTGTTCTGGAACTTAAAAGAAAATATGGGGATTTTAATATGAAGGTGTTTGTTAATAGCGTGATTTCTAAAAGGTTTTGTTTCAAATGCATTGGGTATTCTGCAGTTTAACTGCAGCCTTAAGTTTGACGTGCTGCAGTATAAGCTACCCTTTAAAAACCTTCCTAAGATAATTTATTAATTGTATTTTTATTACTGTCACTACATGCAGAAATTCTTTTAACTTGCAGAATGTAAGAAACATTTCTAAAGTTGAACAGAAACCTGTCAGTACTACAATTCTGCTTGAGGAAAATAAGAAGTACGATATTACAATAGAATCCCTAAAAAATGGCCGAATCTTAAGTGTAAAATCATTTAAGACACGTAAGTAGAGTAGCACAAAAATGTTTTGATATCATTATAGTTAGTCTAATACTGAAGACTAAAGAAGTAGGTGTTGAAATCCTAAGCTTAGTCGTGTATTTAGAAACTTTGTATCTATGTATGTTTTCAGCCATGAAGAGTAGAAGGAACAGATTTATATAACTCTTTTGGTTAGTGTAACAGTTCTGCTGTATGGGACTGGTATAAAAGTTTGGAAGGTTTTTAAGTGTTACAGGCTTTGCTATACTGCAGTAGTTCTAGGAGTAGAGATTTATAGAAGAGGACCATTGAGAAAGTTACTTAAAGCCTTCCAATTTCCTGTCAACGTAGGGTTGTGTTTGTTTGTCTTATATAAATTAAATATATTGGTTAAATACTAAATATTGCTGTTTGTGCTTTATGACAGTCCCTCTTTAAAAAGTGTTAATGAGTAGCTTCAGATCTTAGTATTGTGACTAAATAGGGCAGACTTTTAGTATAAGAATTTGTGAGTCTAGCCACTGAACTTATAAAAACATCATTTATAGCTGTAAATCTGTTCAGGACCACAAGAATGAAAGGGCTTTCTAATCTTAATTTTGTTCATTGCTTTAAAATAGCTTATAGCATTATCTTTGTACACTTTACAAGGTTGTACTAGCTTTGGAATACAGTCTAGGATCCGAATACAAACAACGCCATTGGGAAAAACCTGTAGTAGGTTGAAAACATTGCATCAGCCGTTGACTCTGCTGAAAGTACGTTCAGCAAGCTACAGGAAACAGTTCATGGTTATGCTACTAATGTTCCACTGCACTTGACATCTTAACTGGTATTCTAGCAAAGTATGTATTTCTACAGTTAAACGCTCACTAAACTGTGCACTTTTATTTCTGGTTGCTTCGTACATAAGTTTACATACTCTGACAATAAAGAAGAGCAGGAGTTTCTTAATTGCTCAGTAAGACATCTTCTGTTACCTGTTCATAGCCAGTTCTTTCCCTGCTGTGGGCATCCCTCATCACTTCTTAAAACACAAAGATAATAATATTGATGCAATAAAACTTTGAGCTAATTGTTCCCTCATGGTAAAGACAGTATTTCTTTTTTTCTTGGTCTACTAGGTGGAATTTCAGAAAATGACATCAAAACATTTGTGACAGCTACTACAGTGTCTTTTGATTGGAGTACAATGGCCAAAGAGTTTTCAGTTGCAGTTTCCCTTAATGATACTTCTCAGATTATAAAAAACCCCAGTGGATTCTTTGTATGGAATAATTTGACACCTGCCACCTTATATACATTTATGTTTACATTTGAACAGCTACATCTGGAATTTATAAATGTGTCTCAGTCCCTGCATGTTCAAGCCGAAACAGGTATATAGTAGAGTTTGTTGTAGTCACAGTGAATGCAAGGAAGCCCTGTGTATTTTCTAGAAGAGTTAAGAGTAAATTGTAAAAAGCCTGTATTCCATTTTACAGTTTTTATTAGATGTGTATTATTTAATTTCCAGAAAGCTGAAAGAAGTTGAATGTTAATGACATAGAAAGGTGATTTCTAATTAGTAATTCTTAGTAATTTTTAGGAGAAAGAATTCAAATTTATATATGCAAATATTTTAAGCTACCTATGTTTTTTTGCAGTCTAAAACAGAGTCAAGTGAATATTGAGGTCTAGCATTGTAATTATTTGAGTGTATGGATTAAATTTGCTATATAGTTTCAGTGAAAAGTCAGGGAAAATCCTGAATTTGACAGGGATTTGGAACACTTTTTGCCAGTGATCAAAGTGATGGTTTTGTACTGCTGGGTGGCTAACCTAAGTGCGCTGTTTTGTTAGAAGTGCTTTGATGACACTGGATTCTGAGGATGTTATGGCTTGATGTGTAACTTCGTTCCTTTAAATGTGCTACTGTGATAATGCAAATTAAAATCTTTAAAATTAGGAACACAAAAGATAGGATGATACAGGCTCAAATTCAACAAAATAATTATTTTCCTAAACTCAAAACTATTAAAAACAAATTATTTGTTAACTTCAATTTTAAAATTTAAAAATGAGCCATCAGAAACTAAGCTTAAAGAACAATTTTTTTCCTAGTGTAGGATAAAAATGTATGGATCTCTTTCTTTTGCTTCTGTAGGTTGTAGTTGATACTTTTCTAATTCAGTCAATCAGATTTTTTAAGACCCTCAGGATTTTGAAGGAGGGTTCGTTAATTATAACTGAATTTGTGGGAGTTTGTTATCATGAATTAATTTAATGCTTTCTTCATCAAAATGTCTGTGTAATTACAAAAAATCTTAAACTGTACCTGTGCTGTTAATGGCACAGAATATCTTTAAAGTCCTGTACGTGTTCACCATAGGCACCTGTTCCCAAGGGTGGGTGGCATTCCAAAGCAGCTGCTATCGAATGGGCAAGGAGAGCAAGCCCTGGAAGGTGGCACAACAAATCTGTGGAACGTCTTCACCAGAGGCGCATCTTCTTGACATAGGGAGTGAAGAAGAACGTGGTTTTATTTTGTCTTATCTCCAGCCAATTAGTCACATAATCATGTTATGGACGGGTCTTAATGATCTAAAGGTCAGTGTGTTTTATCTTCTTTGCTATTACATGTATAGAAGCAGGAGAATTTTAAAATATAGAGCCCAATGCTTTGGAATAAAAAACACTATGTAGTAAATCGGTTGTTTTTTGTGTTGTTAGTAGTTATAAGAGGAATCATTATTTCTTCCTATTTAGAAATACTGAAAATACTTAGAAGGCAATAGTTGAGAAAAAAAAATACATAGTTTATACATAACCTGTTTAATTTTCCTTTTTTTTTTTTTTTTGTGAGTAATTTGCAGGGATATTGTTTTGCCTGTAGATGGTGCTGCATTACCAGGTTATAAATCTTATTTTATACATATGTTACTTGCTACGGATATCAAAGTCTGGGGTTGGCTTTCTCAGTTTTGATTCGGGTCTGAAATGATGAGTGTTGAGCTTAGCAAGGTCTGTCCAGTATGGATGGCTGCTGGATATCCAGTGGAAGAAGGGATTGGAGCAAGGTATTTTCTTCTAAAAAGTTTCCTGTTGGTCTTGTTTGGGATATGAAGGTTCTTAATACCAGCTCTCCTGTTATTAAATAAATCACTGTGGTGTGGTCTGTGATTTGGGAGCAGCTACAGAGATAGATAAAAGTATTGGGAAAGCTCTCAGAAAGATGGAGGTACTCTGTCAGAAATGGGGGGGATCCAGCCTCCCAGTGACTAGGCTTAGTGAAGACTTCTTTTGTGCTAAGTGTCAGAAGGTTGGGAGGAAGCTGCTGTTTTTCAGTTCAGGAAATCTACACTCTGAAATTTAATTTTAATGCTGTTTTTGTCAAGTTAATTTTAAAAGAAATGCTGTGAAAAACAGTAGAAACAAAGTAGACTTTATTTGTAAAGGCAGGAGGTAAGTCATGTTATAGACAGAAAACTTCTTTTTGCAGACTGTTTAATAAATTAATGGGGCTACATAAACAAGTCAGAGTGGGATGACAAGCAAACTGAGGAAACACAAACCCGTGTAGGTTTGTGGTTAGAGGAATACTCTAACCTTCCTGGTTAGTTAAGTTCCAGTAGCATATGCATTTTACATGTAATATTGTTTTAGGCATGAGATTTTAGAGTTATGTAATTTTTAAACCATAGTGATATTAATCTTAAACAACTTGGTATTTTAGAAATAAGGTAGTATTTGTAAGAGGCTGCCACAAGTAGATGTCCCATGAAAGCATAATATTTATGCAGATTGGGAAGAGTGCTAGAAATGTGTCTTTAAATTCTGATTACACAGAAAGGAGTTAATTGCCAGTTTGGAATTTGTCTGTTAGTCAACTCTTTAATAACCACATGCATTTTTATGTTTGTGGGAGTCTAGTCAGTTAAACGAACTAGATGAGTACCTTGTTTTAAAAATGACAAGGGATAGTAATAAAATGCTTGCTTTTCAAGCACTTTTCCTAAACACTTGCATTTAATTAGCATGAACATGTTACAGTCCTTCTAAGTGTCATTGTTGTCATGTGCTCTCATCTTATGAGAACTCCAAATTGTATTTACATCAAATTATACTTACATGCAGGAGTTCAAAGATTATGGAACATACATAAGGAATTGCAGGACTTGTTTAAAATCTGAGATAAAAAGTACAGGTTCAGTTATTTTTGCTTTCTCGTTCGTATTTGAACCACTGGGGAGTTAAATTTCTGTTTTCAAGTTTTTTTTTCTCCCAGTACCCATGGGACTTCATAGAATCATAGAATGGTTTGGGTTGGAAGGGACCTTAAAGATCATCTAGTTCCAACCCCCCTGCTTGAAATATTCTTTGAGATTAAATGAAAGTTGCGACTATAAACCTACTCAGAAGATTTCAGCAGCCTTAGGAAAACTGCCAAGCACTGTGACACTGATAAAAATTAGTGACATTGTGAGCAGGATTACTTCTGTAGCATTTGTATTCTCACAGTTTCTCCTTCTTTAACCCTGTTTTGATCCATAGCTGCTATCTGATATTGTTTGTAATGATCAAACACTGCATCAGCCTTATGTGGCTTTTCTTGTAATCTATTGTAATAGAAGGGATAGAATTTTACACTGAAAGATTTGCTTCATTCAAAATTTTCCTATATAATTAATTTGTATAAATGAAGTAAGTATATTTTTGGTGCTTAGGAAATATGCTTGCAATGACAAAAGCCTTAATAATTCATCAATATAATTTAAAAATACGGGGAGTTTTTATTTAATTTTTTTTTTCAATGTAGGAGGAAGGTCAGCTCTTGTGGACAGATGGATCTCCTTATCTTCTAAAGGCTGGTGTCTCAACTATGTCAATGATACCAGAAAATGAAACTGACTGCTATGCCCTTCAGAGAGATCCTACTGGTCCGGACTATTTCTTCACAGGATTTTTCTGCTTTATACAGCTACCATATATTTGTGAATATGAATGTAATTATATTTCTTCCAGTCTTTTGCATTTATTTTTAAAAGCCTTTTCCTGATTATGTTTATCTTTGAAGATAAACATACAAAATGTTTTTCATGATTTTCAGTGTTTTTTTCTTTTTTTGGTGTTGTTTTTCAGTACCTCTCGTACCACAAAACTTCACATTTAGTGTCCATGAAGTCAAGACAACTGAAGCTGTATTCATGTGGAGTAATATGGACATATGGCTTAAGTCAGGCTTTGCACTTATAATTAAATACTATTTTGATCAGTGGAAACCATACATTCTGAGGTTGCCTGTGAATACAACCCAAACAAATATTATGCAGTTGTCTCCTGGCCTTTGCTATAGTTTTTTATTAGCAGCAAGGAACCCAGAAGGGGCACAAACTACCTTAAGCCCTATTCTGAAGGTAGAAACAAGTAAGTTATGAAAAAAAAATAGCAGTAATAACCAGATAATCATACACTTTCTATATGTTTCCTTTAATTATACTATTCCTTTTGTTGTTTTTGTCTGAAAATATAAATAATTCTGAATGTGAATTCTGAATCCAGGATTGACCGGTTGGTATAATGGATTGGGATTGATGAGGAAAAACTGCCAGTTGGTAGAGATGAAAAATACCTTTGAATCTAAAGGTGATCAAATGGATATGTCCTCAAGGAAAAATTACTTCATAGACACAATTTTAGGGTCAGATTTTCTTCAGGTTCCTGTTTCTGTGGTACTGGGAAAATGTTCAGATTTGTAAAAGTCAAAGAAAATGTGCTGCCCTAACATTTTTACCAATTCTGACAAGCCAGTCCAAATATAAGACAGAGGTCCATTTTCTTAAAGTCAGAATAAAATACAGATTTTTCTTTAGGGGGGAGAACTTTTCCTTTTCTCCAACAAGTATATGTTGTACAATTCACTACTTCTTCTCCTGGGCTGTTTTAGTGCACTTTAGTGTACTCCTCCCCTCTCCTACCAGCTTCTAGAAAGCCTAATATGGTAGAAGCCTATCAGCTTCTCTGCTGCCTAATATGATAATTTGATTTCTGTATATATGACCTTATAATGCAGGTTACCTCTATAAGAGAGGAAAGATATTCCTACTTTCTCCTAGGAGAAGCATATATGTATTTTATCTTAGAAATCAGCTTTTCAGCTGTAACATCATTATCTACAGAAACATGATTGTCCAGGCAAGGAAAAATAGGATGATTTACTAATTATTGGACTGGTGATTGAGTTGTTGGAAAAGCTGTGGGAGACATAATGAAGAACTGTTTTAAAGATTGATAAAAATTGAACACTTGCACTTTCTGAAATTCAGTAGATTTTGACATTTAAGTTTTATCAGGTTTTAACCAACATGGGCAATTCATACCGTTTAGATGATGTTTCTGATCTCACTGAAGTATAAGAGAGACGACCTAAGTGAGGAGACTGAGTTCTACATAAAGAGCTGGGTGATTCAGAAAACCTGGATTGGATAGTGAGAATATTCCCCTGCCTGTCAATATTAGATGTATGGTCAAAATTGCTTTCTTTGATTCTCTCTATTGCTATTTAGCATTTATGTGGCTAAGTGTGTACTGTTAGCTTTTGAGGCTGTATTTGAAACAAAGGTTAGTTATTGGTAAAAGATGCCGGAGGCTATTATTGTTTTCTCTTCCTAATCTTATTCAATAGGACCATTGCACTCCCAGAAGTTAGAGGCTACGTATGTTTCATCTGCAGAAATAAATTTGCAGTGGGAGCCTCCACAACTTTCATCTAGTGCTTCTTTTCGTTACTACCTCATCAACATTTTGGATACTGAAACCAACATTTGGGAACAGTTACCGGTTGAAAAAAGCAAGGCTTCAATAGCAATAGGAAATTTAAAGCCTTATCATCAGTATCTGGTATATTTACAGAATGTAGCGGAAAAGGGAACTCTAAGCTGCCACGAGAAGCCTATATTAATCACAACAGGTGATGTATCCATTTTCTGGAGGTTTTATTTTACTAGAAAGAGATTACTTTGAAAATCCAAGGCACAAAAGTATTTTTAAAGCCATGTACAGATTGTGGTTTGTTGGGATGTAGTGGGGGAAAGTCAGGGGAATTCTTTTCTATAGTCTCTGTTTAATGATTCTAACCTTCACAACCTTCTAAAAAAAGTGAACGTACCTATCCCTGTATTTATTCACTTACTTACAGCACAGTAGTATGTGCTAAAGAAGCAACATTCTATTTGATAAATAATTATGATTTGTATATTTAATTTTAGCAAAGTAGAAACTTTACCTTGATATCTCAAATTATGTAGGTGAAGACAGATTAATTCATTTTTCTAATCATCCATACTGTGTCTTAGATTGTGTCATCTTTGTTACTCTCTACATATCCAATGGAATGGAATATGCTTGTAAAATAAGTCCCTGTTTGTTATGAGAAAACAGGAAGCAGATTCTGCCTGTAACAGGTGGTTGTCTACAAACTATTTTAAGAAATAACTAAATGAATTAGTAGTTTTAAAATAATGAAATTTGTAGAAGAAAAAAATAAACCAAAAGGCATCATTGGTAACTGATTGTAAATTGATACTAAGTTTGATCTATGGTTTTATACTGACATCTTTTTCTTTGATCAAGCTGTGAGTCCACCTACAGCTGTTTATATTCGCCCAGAAGATGTACAAGAAGAGAGTGTGATCCTTCACTGGAAGCTGCCTCAAGACAGTCAGGAATCCTACATTCAAGTGAAACCTAATGCAGATATAGGTGACACTATGAAGTTTTTAGTAAACAATACAGAAGAATTTAAGATTGATCTCCTGATTCCTGGAATGGCTTATGAAATAGCTGTGGCAAGTGTGAATAATGGAAATATGAGCGAACTGAAGACCATTCAATGCACATTAAGTAAGATATCTTTTACCAGTGGAAACTTCAGAGTATAATACACACAACATCAGTCTTGTTATCATTACTATCATCTAACAGATTTGGTAGATAAGTCAATTTACTTAATAGCCAAGGATCAAAACTATAATGTGAGATGTGCCGATCCAATGCCAGCTGTTAACAGTCAAGCAGGTGCTGGTAACTTTCAAGGAGGTACAGCTTTGGGAAACACATTGGTAGCACTGAATGTTGTTTAACTGTGATGAGGACCATAGCAGGGAATACTGTTCCTACTGACAGAAGAAATTTAGTGGATTGTTAATTTGCAGTGAAATAACAAAATATTGGAATGGTTGAACAAATGTTCATTTTTGGAGGTGCATTAGGTGTTCTGTGAACCATGAGAGACAAATTAGCCTGCTATTGGTGAGAGAATGCTGGGAGAAGATTCTCAAAGGTAGAAGTAGTAGTAGCTGAAAGGTAGAAGCTTTACATTGTTTATCAAAGGGTCTTTCCTATTGGTCATATTTTACCAAGATAGTGAAATGCTTTTGGCACAGTATACATTTTTTGCGTATGTGAAAGGAATGGGCAGGATCCACTTACACATGTGGTATATAAAGGCTGCAGCTGTCAGGTTATAGATATATGGAATGCTGCGTTGTCATTTTTTCTAAGTGATTTCAGTATTTTGGAGGTTAGCAGGCTTAGTCTTTCCAGAATTTTTTATACAGAATTAGATTTACTACCTCATTCAAGACATAGATGACAGAAAATTCTAGATGAGATTTTTCACAGCTGTCAGAGCCAGCTGTAAGGGAATAAACCGAAACACGTCAATATTGCACCCTTCAGATGCATCTCATTCTCCCTGCTCATCTCCCTGTCCATATGTACCTTTCTCTATACTTTTTGAGCTATCCTGGCTTACCTTCTTGGTGCAGTTGTGGTTGAAAAAGTAATCCACTGATACCTTTGGAAGGCTAACTTGCTTTAATTCCTAAATCATTTGTCAAATGCTTTTAGGATTCCAGTACTAAAAACCTAAAAAGATCAGATTTTTTATTATTTCTGAGCAATGACTTGTTTTAATATGGTAGCTACTGGTTTGCACTGAGCAAGCATATTTCTCAGGGCAGTTACTTCAGATTTATTGTGTGTTTCTCACTGAATTTATTTTCAACTGTTTTAACATGTGGATTTTTTTTTTCTTCTTTTAGAACCCAAGCCTGTTCAAATTGTAGTTCCTTATGTGCTATATAGCAATGCTGTGGTATTATTTGTTCGCATGCCTGATATTGGAGTATTTGATGGCATATATGTTGCAAGTAAAGGAGGACTTAATGCAACATTCGCTTTAAAAAGCGATGGTAAAATAGCAATTGAGAACCTTACTGCAGGAACAGAATATGATTTCTATGTCTCCACAAAAAGTGGAAAAATGTTGAGCTCCTCTTACCATGTATCTGGTGTAAAAACATGTGAGTGTTTTAAGTTTATTCCTATAAAATTGCACCATAATGAATTTTGATTTGTAAACTCTTTAAACTTTTTTTTTTCAGTGCAGTAAAGACAGCCTATTTAAAAATCGTCTTGACAAGCTGTGCAAGAATTAATAGTTATACTAACACTAGCTGATTTTTAAACAAGACCATAAGTATTTCTTATAATTTCTAAACTTTCAGAACTGTGCGGTTTTTTTTTATAGCAAGTCTATAAATATGTCTTGCAAGTATTTCAGGAATTTAGGATGTATTAAATTGTTGTCCTTGTAGGAAACAAAGCACATTTTTACCATTTATTTTAGTTAAGAAGATTAGTATCAATAGAATAATTTCTGTGTCTTGAAATTAGAAAGTTTCTTCCTCCCAGTGCATCCTTAAGCAAATAATAAAAGTACCGACGTTCCCGTTTTTCAAGATAATAAATTCAATAACAAAGACATTTTAAAAAGTATTATGTGACAGGGAGTCCTTCTAGCAAGGCCTTTAAGAAAAGAATTTTAATAAGAACTTAAAAAGTGTTTAAAAGTCGCTGCTGAAATTCTATGTTTTGACTTTCCTTTTTTGGGGGAATAATTATGCTTCCAGAAGTTTTTGTTTTCCTTTGAAATTCTTTTCTACTTTATTTCTCTCAGAGTAGAAAAGTTATAAAAGGAAAAATAAGAAAGGATGAAAAGAAGCAAAGAAGAAAGAAGAGAATGAGGGCAAGACAGAAAAATTGGTCCCCAAATAGTGAAAATCTTGAAAGCTGATTTTTCTTTAATATAATTTTAATAAAAATTTAGAGGTTGAGCAGTCTTAGGAAATCATTTCCTAAATTTAGCATGAAACTGCCTTAGAAAGCTTAGTTTTGTTCTGTCTCTCCTGGGTCCCCAAAAACTTGGAAGGAGAAAACCCCTGACCCCTCATATATAAACAGTTTTTCACAGAAGAAGGGTAAATTTTGGTACATTCTAGCCAAAACCAGCTGTAGTAGGATGAAAGATATGCAGAGAAGAATGGGTGGTCCTCGGTGATCTGAATTGTACCATACAAGGCTGTACTTATTAAGGTTAAAATGTCTTGCCTGGTCTACCCAGTTTTTCTGAGCTGTTTCACAAAATTTAGGTGCATTTTGAGCACTATGGTGAAGGTATTGGAGGGATTTCACTTCATTCAGGAGCATTTTTCTTCCTAGGAGTTCCAGCTCTAGTCTCAGGGCAAATTGCATGTTCAGCCCCATGTGAGTTTAAGATAAGCAAGCAAGCAATTTTCTTTGATTAGAGGCAATATTATCTATATGTTCTTTCTCCATTTTCCTATTTTGGAGTATCCGTGCGTTTGTATTCCTGAGATGAGATTTTCCCCTCTATTTGTTTGAAACTGCTACTGATTGTCTTCACTTTGTCTCCGCAGGAGTTCTACAAAGTGCTGGATTGAACAAGGTCTTGGATTGATCAGTAACGTGTTTTATGTTCTTCTGCAGGTCTGGCAGCTCCACTCAATGTACGAGAAAGTAACGTCACAGACACCTTGATTCAGATTGCTTGGGACCGTGCTGATGGAGATTTTCATCAATATGAAGTCACATGTATAAATTGTGCAAGTGCTTTCAGGGTATGTTTTTTAAAAGACCACTTGTGTATAGGCAACGTAGTTACTTTTAAAAGTCTTCATTAAGTAATCAGAGGTTAAATTAAATGCTAAGTCTCCTATTAGAATAAACGGACGTACCATTTACATAATGTAAGTAAATTTTGCAAGCAGTTCTGTGAAAGCTGTATTTGGTTTTCTAGGTCCAGAAAGTCAAGCAAGAGACAGCAACGTTTTCCAACCTTACTCCTGGTAAGCTCTACAGCTTTACAATTCGAACAGAAAAGGAAGGTTTCAGAGACAGCATTTCTGTGACAAAGGAAGTAGAGACAGGTAAGACCACAGTGTTGTCAAATGCAGCATTTATTTTACTCCATCGTATGTTTTTCTTTCTTCTACTGTTTCTTGAATTTTATTTTTGTCTCAAACAGAGGAAAGTAATTGAGTCATCTTCATAATTTCCCCCTTATTCTCTTTCATTGTTATTTTCCTTATTCTTTGACTGCTTGTATTCTTTAAAAGTGTGAATTTGAGTATGGTTACGGTATATGATGAACTACCAATGTTAACTTCATAATTATTCAAGCAGGTGTACCCCTCAGTAACTGATACTTGCACAATGTCTGGCTACCAACATTACAGAAAAGAAAATATTTTTTCTTACACTTCTGTTTAATGTTTGATTTCTTCACTTCAGCGAGTTTGAATACACTTAGGTGTTCAGACCTAAATTAGTTTTATGTTTTCTCTCACTGGTCTCTCGTTACATCAGGACTAAATTTGGGGGTTTCTATGTGTAGTTTACTTTGGGTAGTAAACCCATTTTATTCTCAACAACATAGTTCTGTGCTCTTCTAGTTCTTCTCCTACCTGCTAGGACCTTCCTTCCATTATACATTTGAAAACTGTTCTTTCCTTGTTATTCTTTTCCTTTCTAAATTAACATCCCTTGAAGTCAGATTTTTCTTCTTTTTCTCACACCAGCAAGTATGTTCATTTTGAATGGTTCTCTCATTTTTGGAATGATGTTTCTCCTCTCTGTCCATATCAGGCTTTCACTTGTAACGCAATTATATTGCTTCTTTTTGATGGCAGTGTGGATAAGTCTGTTCAGATACCACCAATGGCTCAGGAAATCATTGGGCTGCAAATTGCATTCTGGGACGTCACTGAAGGGGATTATCACTTTATGCAAGTCTTGTGTTTCTGTAGACATGCACTTTTGGCCACAAGATACTGTGCTAGTGGGGACTATAGTCTCAGGCCAGTAACTTACCTCTTATACTGACATTTCTTTTCTTGAGCAATTGTCTGTTTTTGAGGAACTCCACATCAGTGGTGTCAGAAGTGCATTAAGTAGCATTACAGAGCAGGAAGCATTCCGGCTGTGGATCTTGTGGGTAACAGAAGTCCTTGTACATGTTACTGCAGTGGTATTGGTTTGTGTGTCCTTGAGATAAGCAAGGACATGACATAATTTTTTTGGCATTTTCATTGCATTCTGATGACATGAGTCTTGTCATAAAGCAATGTATTTAAAATTTATTTTTTGAAGTAATGCATTTCTTTATTGTCACACAGTACCCAGCGCAGTTAAATATTTGAACTACAGCAGAGACTCTGAATCAATAACTGTTACCTGGCCACCAGCCCAAAATATGTTTGATGGATATGTTATTTCAATAAACAGTAAGATCTTCAATGAGGATAAAATGTTACCATCTGGTGTGAGGTATGAGGATTACGTTTAAAAAATAACTGACATGAACTTAAAATAGAGGTTTCACTGTATATTTACAATAAGTATCCTGCAGTGTTACTTACATGTGATATGTATTTGGTGTTTCAGTTGATATGCATTGCTATACTTATGTGAAAAAAAGATTATTTTAAGAATGACATTTTAAAACAAATTGCAAATTTCATATCATGTGTTTGTGCAAAGAAGAGCAAAAAAAATACTGCACTGGAATGAGCACCAGTAGAACCTGTTTCATTCTGGGTGTTTAATTTAATCTTTTAAGACTTTCTACTTGAACTTGCTGTGAACCATAGTGTGATGCATCATATTTGAGAGTTTTTAACTAAAGAGTTTTTAACTGACAACATGTACACATGTATACACACATTACATGTAAATTACATTTACATTACATGTAAATAATACCCATAATACTTCAAAGAATTAACATATGAAGACAACATGCATTTGTAAAATCCTAAAGAATACAATCTCTTTTTAAATCTTTGTAGGATGTACAAATTTGAGAGTCTTCTGCCGGGCACTGATTTCTTAATCAGTATTGTGACAACCAATGGATTAAAAAGGAGTCACCCCACTATCCTCAAGATTAGCACCTGTAAGTTCACAATTTATTAATAACTTCTTATGATTATGTCTTTCTTTTAAATCTAAACATCCTTGGAAGTTACTAAGTAAATAAAGACTTTTGAAACACAAACAAGTTTTCTTTGTAGTTAATGGGATTCTTCCAGTAACTGAATAAGCTGTAATATTAGGATGATACAACTTTTCCATAAAAATTTACAAACATTGATTTTTATTTCTGATTCTATTGCTAATATGTAGAGATGAATTTAATTTATTTTATATTCTTTTTAAGTTCAAAACAAAAGCTCTTTCTGTAGTGAACTATAAAATAATGAATTACAGCAGTGTCTTCTGTAGATGTTAATTTCCTTCAAATTAATCTATATTAACTATTTTGATGTTTAATTTTGCATCCACTCCTTTACCTCAGATCCTGATCCACCATCAGATTTACAGGTGTTTGGGCAAGAAGAAAATACAGTCTATTTTTCTTGGAAACTACCAAGAGGAGGTTTTGATATGTTTCAGGTGAGATAAGAATGGGAAGAAACCCTTTACATTTATTTTTTTTTACTGTTAATTTCTCAATGAAATTATCATCCTGCATGTACTGCAAATGCATCAATAAATACTTTTCTTTAGAACCCAAATAAGTATGGGAGAGAAATACTTCTATGGGAGAAGATCAGATAAATAAATACTTCATATTACATAATTTTTAAAAAAAGATTATAAAATTATGCTTTTAAAAGCTTTCAAAAACTGGTTTTTCAGCTAGTGTGCAATAAAAAGGAAGATTGCAGGTCAACAATTGAATGAACTGCAAAGTAATCTTTTTTTCTTAGTTTTCCAAATTTTTAATACAAATTAATTTCATTAAACTGCAAAATAAAAATTCATTCTTTATTGGAGGATGTAAATGTTTTGTTTAGAAAGTTCCAGAATAAAACTTTTTTTGGTCTTTTTAAAAAAATATAGTAATTTACAGGACAAGACTGCAAACATTTGATACCTCCCACACGCTCCTGGACTGGGCACAAAGTAGTTTAGGGATTTCCTGAGTGATGTGTTGAAACTGGACAGACATAAAAAGACAGTGACTGTTTTTCTCCTGGATTTGTTTAATCTTTTGTACTTCACAATTTCTTTTTGACCTGTTTGAAAGAGCACACTTTTTAAACCTGATATTATTTAGGTTCTTGGGGCATTAAAAATAGCTAATGCTTCCCTATTCACCATACCCATACCTTTCATGATTTTATAAGATTTAATTTCTTGGTGGCCTTTTGTGCAGCATTCTTATGTGGAAGTTGTTATACGTGTCTTTTTATTTTTTCCTTTAATTTTTCTAAGCCTTTGATATCTATTTTTAGATTGGGTCCGTAATAGAGTTTTCAAAAGATTAACAGTGTTTTCTGTTTTCCTTCCTATTCCTTTCCTAGGCAATAACATTCTGTCTGCCTTTCTGAGTCCTGTCAGACTTTATTAAAAATCTCTCCTGTGGATATTTCAATTTGAGACAACTCAATTTGACTCAAAATTCATAGTTCATAATGATTCTGGTGTGGGATCATCCTTGACCATTGAAACAAATAATTCTGTTACTGTTTCTCCTATGGGCTTATCTATATTTAGTGTTGCCTTTGTACTTTGGTCAGCCAGTGGCCTCCCTAACACCCAGATAAGCTTTTTGTGTTTAAATTATTGTTTTCATTAGCTGTTACACCATTTTCAACTTGCTCTTCTGCATTTATCGTGGCCTGCTGACCTGTGTTTCAGCCCTGCCCTGTTCCCCAGTGCTTCTTAAGTTAGCTTGCATGAATTAAACAAGTTTATGGTTTTTATTTTTCTTGTTTTGAAATGATCACTTTTAAGGATATTTTTAAAGTAATCCTCTTTACTATTCAAATGTTTTTGCTATTTCTACATTCCCTCTACAAACTTTTCGAGTGGTGTATTATGTATTAAAGTTACATTGCAATGTTTTTCATACTATGACACTTTTGTTGGGTACTCCTCATAATTTCCTTTTAATTTGCTTGTTCATTTTTAGGTATTTCTAGTTTTCTAATTAAATGTCACTATGCTGGACTTCCTGTTCTTATAAAGAAGCTAAGTACTAATATTTCATGGTTGCTTAGAGAGTGGCTCTTCAGCATTTGTAGATTAAACCATATCCTTTGCAACTCTTAGCACAAAATCTAGAATTACTTCTGTTCTTTCAGTTTTCTGGTCAGAAACAGCCAAAATGCTTGGTCTGTGGATCATCTTTCACTGCGCACTCAACCGGTCTCTCTTCTGTATCCTGTCTTTTGCCATTGGTCTTGTATTATCCTTTGCATTTTGCAGATGCTGTGTGAACGCGGTCATGCGGTCAATAAAACTTTGTGGTAGTAAACTGGTCTTTTAACATGTCTTGTGTATCAATAAAGATTTCAAGGTATAGCCTTGTACAGTTAACTTACTTGACTAGGGTAGTCAAGTAAGGGTAGTTAGTATGTAGCACTACCATGAGACAAAGGGCTTTGCTTTAATGGTCTTACACAATTTATACCACGATATTACAGTGTCCAATTTTTTTTTCTTCTCTTTTCCCATGACTTCAATTATGTCCTGACCCAAAACTTGAAATCAGAATATTGTTAGTATAGTTTCTTGACATTTCTTCTCTCTTCATCGGTATAAAGCTGCATTGATCTGAATGAGTAAGAGTAGCCTGTTAACCTATCACAGCACAATTTGCCGATGTAGCCTGGAGTAATTTTTCCAAATTTTAAAATTGAATTCAGTTCTCTTGATCATTTTTTGAACCAGTTCTGATATACTTTTGTATGTGGTCGAGTTATTTTTACCATCCTGTGGAAAGTAATTGTCATCTGTAATATTGATCTTTATGGCACAGTATTATTGTTCAGCATCTCATAGACCAAGCAGCCACATTAGACAGTTCTTTGTCTGAATTAATGAGCTTATCTTTAAATCTTTAATGAGAAAGGCTTCAGTAGACTGGTTGCTTAGTAAGGTGCACCTGCATAAAAGGGATCATTTTACTAATCATTTAAATTTAATTATCCCAGCTCACCAACTTTCTATGCAATATATTGTAGTTTGTAGAGTGAAAAAGCGCACAAAAGGTACTTTCCAAACTTGTTTATACTAGATGTAAATCTTTAATCTCTAGCTCTGCTTCTAGCATTTTGCATTGCTGTAATTCTAATAAGGTGATGACAGTCTTCAAGATTTAGTGTGTATTAACAGGTACTGTGCTGGTAAAATATACAGAGGGGAATCGGATCTTTCTTCCCCAAATGAATAGCAGCTGAACCAAAGCGCTTTCAGGTCACTGCCATGTGTAGAATATCCCTTTTCTGTTGGAGGAAATAACGGGTGGCAGGACAGGACAGACTGATGTAGGCAGTTGCAAACCATCTTGATCTCTTAGTACTGAGAAACACATGTCTGTGTGCTAGAGATGCTTGTCTAGAGCCCTTCTCTGCAGGGCAGACACAGCGTGCATCTTGCCTGTCACTAGTGCAGGTATGAAACAGTCTGCAGTAACAGTTTTCTATGTCCACAGAAAGGACTATCTCAGGAATTATTTTATTTTCTCCCCTTAGAGTTATCTGGGAGGTCAGAAGGGATCCTCGCAGCCTCTAGGACTTAGGTGCCCAAAATTCAATTACTTGATGTCTCCAGCACTTTTATTCTCTGCAGTGGCTCTAAACAAGTGAGTTTTCAAGGTATACCCGTGAGCAGAGCTGAGTGGCTTGGGACTCTTCTCAGAATCTCAGCTCTGAACAGTCCGTGGGTACTTTTTTGGTTGGTTGGTTTTGTTTGGATTTTTGTTTTTGGTTGATTTTTTTTTTTCCGGAAAGGTATAGAGATTTCAAAAGTGTCTCCATTTTAAAATTAAAAAAAAATAAATTATCTCATCCTGTTGATTAATCCTTAGGCTGCTTTTCTGCACCTTGGCTATTCTCATTCTTTCTATCTTGTAGTTAATTGCACAGCTAATCAGTACAGCTGTGTGACTGAGCAGTCAAAGTACACTGTATTATCTTTCCTCCAAGAGCACAAACATGTCTCCTGGAAGCTACGACCTAACTTCATTTCTTCCAACTACTTCTAAAGGTTAAAGTCACTGCTTTCACCATTGGGCTATTGAGTAGTATTAGAGTAAGTAGGAGATCAACCATATGGTTGATCAACGTAATGTAAAGCATAAGACATATTCTTGATTTATTTTTTTTTCTTTAAAATGTGGAAAATATTGTGAATATTTTTATACAAACAGGTAGTTGGAATCTCTGAACATTACTTTTATAAACTGAAATAGTCTGACAAAAGAAATTATTTTTCTTCCATAGCTTTCGTATTATCTGATGAATAATGAAAAGATACTTACCAGAACTGTTTATGACAGCAGAGCTGTAGTGAAAAATTTGGCCCCTGGGACAGATTACTTTTTTGAGTTAAGGACAGTTAAAGGCTTGGATTCCTCTGTGGCTGTGGAGAAAAAAGTCATCACAAGTAAGAAAATACCTTATAACTTGTCTGTATTTCTTTTTGAAAAACACTTAATGTTCAGAGACATTTAAATCATTGTATGTGAGTGACTCAAAAAGGTTACAAAGCTCAAAATGAAACTTTAAATTTGGGGGACAAGTTCCACTTTCTCTTATGATATTTTTTTAAACAGATGCCTTGTGTATAACTCGCAGGGTTGAAGTTGAGGAGTCTAGATATAGTTGCAGATACCCGTTTGAAAAAAGAGGTGCACTCAGAAAATTCTTCCAGCTCTAGCAGAATAAGATCTTGATGTCATACTTTAAGAATTACCTTGAATTTTATTTACAATAGCTTCTGCATCTCTTAATTTCTTGCACGCCCATGGTTTTAAGATTGGAGGATTGCTCCTGTACAAGGCTAAAGAATGCTTAAAAGAGTAAGAGGAATCGTGCCTCAGGGGCTTAACAAGGTCCAGAAAATAAACCTGTTCTTGCACTCATTTTTTGTCTCTGAGCAAACATGGATTTTTCAATGCTCCTGTGATAGAGCATAAAAAGAGGATAGTTTGTTTGCAAAAGAGATTTGAAGGAATAGATTTATATTGGATTCTTGACTGCCAAAGCAGATAAAGAGCAGCTAAGTGCAATCAGGAAATATATCATCTTCCAGATTTATACACATGCATATCATAGACCTCCTCCCCTCTTGGGTGGATTTTATGTGGTTTATTTGGACTATAACTCCTTAACCCAGTTAATAGTTAGGGAGGCTCTGAACTTCGTTGTTCAAAGATGAGTGAACCTCCGAAAAAACCCCCACAGATCTAGTCCTGCAGATTCTTGTTAATGGAAAATGCAGCAGAATAATCACCACCATGAAAGTGCTTTTTTATCCTCAAGCAAATACCTTCAAGAGTATTGTAGATGAGTCCAGTGTATGGCTAGATTATGGAGAGATTACTCTATTGTTTTAATGGCAAACCCTTAGGATTTTTTTTCATGCTGAATAATCCAGCCCATAATGGGATTATGATAATTAATATTTTTCAGAAAGCTTCAAGCAAGTTAATTCAATAATCTGGAAGATTCATTTTTTAGGGGGAATGGAAACATTTTTATTTTCTAACCACAGCTGTGCTGTACAGATTAATGGAAGTGCTACTTGTAAATAACTATCTACGATTTCAGGAATCTTAATATAACCAAAAGGAATATTTAAAAAGGAAAAAAGAGAGAATCACTCAGACTGTGCATTTTACTCTATCCCTTGGTGAACAGGTGAACAGTTTTCTAAAAATATATGGCCTGTGATGTGTTTTAGAAAACTTTTAACTGAATAAAATCTCTACTTCTGTTTACAAGGTGTTCCATTCTCATTTTGTTTCACCAGTGAGTAATGTTACGGTTCTTACAGAAGATCTGATAAGTCTGGAATTTTCTTCCATAAATTACATAGTGCATGCAGGAGGTACATCTTTAGGTTTTACCCTGTCAGCATAATGGCACTGTTTACTATATGTCCATACAAACTTCTAAAATTTGTATGAATATTTCATAATGCTGTGAACCTTCAAATCATTTGAATAAAAAACATTTCTTTTTAAAAGATGATACTTTTCTTATATTTTAAGGACCATGCATTAAATTTTTCTTTATTAATCTGAATAATTTTCACTCTAGAACCAGCTGGGATATGTGGTCTGGCATTAAAAATGGTAAACACATCCTCTGCAACTTTAATGTGGAATCCAACCAAGACTAACTTCACTTCTTATAAAGCATCTTTATCAAACAGCACCTTTATAAACAAGTTCAGGATTCCAGGAGCACTGACTGACTTCACTGTTACCCACCTGACTGCTGGGGGCATTTATAATTTCACACTGCAAAGATTAAGAGGAAATATTGAAGGAGCTTCTGCTTTCATTGAACTTGTAACAGGTCTGTGTTTTTTCTTGTTTTCTCTCTTGCCAGTGAATGGTAGCTGCCAATAACAGTGCACATTTACCTTTGTACATCTCACTTTGTAGAATCTTGACATGTGTGTAAAATACAGATGAAATTTAAAAAGCAGAAAGATGCACCAGAACTACCTCAACCAATTTCTCTTACTACTTCCTTGCACTACTTTTTATAGGAGGTTTTTGTGGCAATGATATGGTTTTATGACAGAGACCTGAGCAGCATTTGAAGTTGTCATTGACTGACTACTTTGATCAAATGTCATAACCTTTGTATGTCTGCTTTTGGGATCAGTGCTTGACAAACTGTTGGTGCTTCTGCCTGAGTCAGGGGAATGAAGCAAGAGACAAAGAGAGCCTCTAGAATAAAGTGACATAGGGGTGAAAATCCTTACATTTGTTTTGAGGTAATGTCTTGAGGGTAAAATTAATAAGACAAAATGTTTGTTTGTCTTTTAGTGTTCAAACTATGACCGCAATGCTATAATACTTTAATTGCAATTAATATTTTTTTCTAATGCAGGGAAGATTTAAGTCAGTTTGGTTGACTTAATTGAGTTTAAATGCACTGAGATTACATTGTGATGCTGGTCCTGATGGATTATAATGGTTAATTTTTTGAAAAATTAACATGTTGTTGTGTTTTGCACTCCATATTCACTGATGTATCTACTCAACCTCAACTAAGTTTCAGTCCACTCACCCAGAATATGTGTTGCAGATACCAAATAGTACTTTTGTAGGTGAAATTCTGAAATTAACAGCAAATTGTTCTGACTGTGCTTTATACAAATATACTGGCTATATACTTTACACAGATATGCTGACCACCGATGGTGTGTGGGTATGAAACAGAGAGGAGGACTGTAGAAGGGCAGGGGCAATGGGGCTCGAGTGAACCACACTCAGATACGCATTCCCATATATATGGTTAAATCTGCAGAAGGGTAAAACCGAGGCTTTTTTTCATCATCAGTGGGAAGGGTAATTCTCAGTCATGGCATACTAGTAGAGAGAGCATTAGCTTCATGGGACCAAATTTCTCTTTCTACGAGGACGTTTTTATGCTGTCTTCTTTATGCTGAGTCAGAAAGGATTCAACTGAGGTAAAGAGGTGACTTAAGAATTGTGATAACTGTACACTCACTGATTAAGCACATGTCTGTATAAAAAGATCCATGGAAATAATAGTGCTGATTATTATAAATCCTGACAGTAGGACTGAAAATTTATAAAAGTATACTAAAAGGAAGAAATTATGCTCTCAGTTAGACTTGCACACCTCGACATGTATTATTAACTTTTTTTGTTCTGTATAAATAAAACATCAATTTAAAAATTATACAGATTAGCAAATTACAGACTGAATATAAAACCTAAAGATAATATTTGGATATATTAATATTTCAGATAGATTATTTTATGGCAAAGCTGGAGTGATCTGAAACGATTCTGCAATTTTAGATAGTCAATGTAAAGAGTTCATGAAACATATATAATCTAAGCAGATTTATATTAAATAAGAAAAGAGTGGAGATCTTTCCGGACAGAAGTGATATGATATTCAGACTGCGTAGTATGATATCAGTGTATAAACAGTACCGGAAGATTTAGTTTGAATTCTGAAGAACCATGTTAGTAAGGGAGTCAGAGGACTGAGTGCAAGGGTAGTGGCAAATCTCAGATGTGACAAGTAGCATCACTGACTGGGCTTGCTCTGGGAGATAAGCATAGGGACAGCAGTTAGCTATGTGTACTTTCCAAAGTAGAAAGGAGACAGATGCACGTGGCTATGGGTTAGACAGGTGGATAAATTATACAATATTAAAGGTAGACAATGTTTTAATGAGCTATTGAAGAAGCTAAAATCTGGCTCGTTATGCGGCTTCTAGTGGATAATACAGATTTAAAGATGCATTTAAGAAAAGAAGAAAGTGAGATGGTTTCAGAGGGGTAGGGTGAAAACTTGGCTTTAATAAAAGGAGGAAAAAAATCCAAATTTGGGGGACTTAATTCACCAGACTTCATGGAAGTCCTGGAATTCCAATTATAGGAAAAGCATAGAAGAGTTAACTACCCTGTTGTTAGCCACAGAACAAGCACTAGGTATACCTTGAATTTTAACAGTAGCACTAGTTATGACAGTAGTAGTGCTTGCCTTAAGGTCGAGGACAGCAGAAACACCAGGACTGTGCAGAGATTCTTTGTTAACTGAACACTGGGCGGAGATACTTGAGCTCACTCTCTGTGAATGGGGACGTCTGCACCGCATAGCTTGGAGATTATCCACCAAGTCTCAGAGGTAGTATAGCAACTATAATATAATATACTGCTGTATCCAGGCTAATTAGCGATTATCCTTCTTGTAGCAAGTAAACTATTCTTGGACACTTTTATATTCAGTTGTAATTATTAATGTATTTGTAAAGAGGGTTATTTAAGTTAATGTCTTTTATTCCACAATTCTCTTTCAGAACCTGCAAAGCCAGAAGGCCTTAAATTCTTCAATGTTTCATCATATTCTTTTTCACTGTATTGGAGACTACCGTATGGGCATGTAGACAGATTTCACGTGGATCTTATTCCTGATCATGGTTCTGTTGTTATCCTAGATCTTGGAGCTAGGGAGTATCAAGTATGTGCTTTTATTACAGGACTTGCATGGCCAGCTTTTCCTTATGCACTGTGCTGATGAGGAATTCAAGCTTGCCTCTTTAGCTATTTAATGCAAGTGTGAATTTGAAAGTGGTAATGAAAAATTGGTGAGAGCAAATTTCAGCATCCAGAGTTTGTTACCTAACAGCAGGTAGTGAATTTACTTTTTTTTAAAAGTCTGCTAGAAGGATACAGCCAGTCACCCGAAGGTTCATGAATAGTTTAACAAAGGAAGGGCAGAGCTATTGAGTAATACCGACTCATTAATTGTGTACTTGCCAGGAAGATCCGTACTTAAATCATTAATGCAGGCAACACTGCTAAGCCATCAAACAGAAATAGGAGCACTTTTTGATTCTGCTTTCTGGAAAATACAATAATATTAACAGAAATAATGGTTGTTCCGGTTCTTTTGCTTTTCTTTTTCATTGGAACTGCAAAGATACAGGTATTTGATATATGCTTGCTAAAACGTTGTTAAGTATGTTTATTTCAAAAGATAGGCTAGCTTAAGGGTCAGAAACTTGTGTTTCAGGCTGTTTTTTTGGTTTATTCTTTCAAAAAGGAATTTGATAATGCTTTGCATATACTTTGATAATAATGACAGAATAATCTCTACAGATACACTGATAGGTGATTCTGTGATAAAATTAATAGTTAATTTTGTTGTTCTTTAATATTGAATGCTATACAAATCTTATGGAGGGTAGTTAAATAAGATGGCAAAATACTGTACTGTAGATAACATGTAAACTATTTTTACTGTCGTAATTACTGTTGTACTGTTGTATTTCTAAAAGCTTATTGACAGATAACTTTCAGTAATACAATGCTTAAACTTTTAGGTTTGGGGTTGGTTGGTTTTTTTGATATTCATGATTTTTGGTAAAAGACTTAAATGAATCTATGTCATATTTCAGGCTGTTTTTTCTAATACTATTGCTGGAACAACATACAATGTTACAGTTTCTGCAGTTTCTTCTTCACTATACAGTTCACCTGCAAGTAGAGCAGTGACAACGAATGTGACAAGTGAGTTAATGATGACTGCTGAAATGGTTTTGGTTTTCTATTTTTTAAACTATGCTTTTTTGTATTTATTATATGCACAATAATATCTGAGAAATGATAATCAGTTTTGAACACTCATTAGAATTTTTCATCTCCTTTAACCATAAAAAAATACACTGAATCTGGAGTGTTTTATAAAAGCATGAGATTTTCTCTCAGATACTTTTAAGAAGCAGCCCTAGATATGAGTTTTAGTTATATTAATCCATTAGACTGGCTATTAAAGAAAAAAGAAAAAGAAAAAACATAAAGGAGGACAATTTATAAGCTTTTGAAGAATTTACTATTGTGTCTTGTAGTAATAACTGTATCCCAGTTTGTATGTATAATGGTAGAATTCAGAGGTGTTTCAGAAAAATGTAGCTATATCAGGCATGTTTTGTAAGAAAGTGCAGTTTGGTTTGGAGTGGTTTTAGGGAAAGGACCTGAAATTAAGCATGCTGGAATATCTCAAATATTAAATTGGCATTAAACTCTGTTTGTCCATGAAGATCTTGAGCATTCCATTTTCTTACATTCTTATAGAAGAATGTTCCCGGTCTTCCAAAATTCATTTAATCATTTTTGTACCAGGACTCTAGCCAGAAAAGAACTTTTTTATTCAACAGTACGTTAATTTTCAGTAGTTTATGGTGGCAGATGATTTAGTTACTTTATAAAAGCTGTGAAGGTGTCTCTATCAACTGGAAACTTAACTAAAAACTGCTTTATATATGTGTGTGTGTGTGTGTGTATATAAAACAATTACTTTTTTTTTTTTTTTCTTAGATCCTGGACCCCCTGTGTTCCTTGCAGGTGAAAGGGTGGGCTCTGCTGGAATTCTACTATCATGGAATACGCCACTGCATCCAAATGGGAGAATTCTCTCTTATATTGTTAAATATAAAGAGGTCTGCCCATGGATGCAAACAGCTTATACACAGGTCACAACAAAGCCAGATAGTTTGGAAGTTCTTCTTACCAGTCTTAACCCTGGAACAACTTATGAAATTACGGTAAAAGCTTTATGAGTGCCTTTTAGGATTTTGAATTCTGATTTATTGTACATTGTGTGAGTTCATTGTAGGTGCATATAGTGATTTCTGAAGGACCTTGCTAATTACTATCGCCATATAAAGAAATATATCAGCCAGGTATTTGTTTGCAATAGTGGGTTTTAAATCTACTTGAAATCATTTCCAACCAAAACTATACTAAACCATAGTTTCTTCTATTGATATTCTTACTGACATATGGCATTATGTGGTAGAAAGTAAAAAGCAGAGGATAGAATTTTCAAACACATCTAAATCCTTCCTCATCTTCATTGAGATGTAAACTTTCAAATCACTGATGCACTTTGGATATTACGCATAGATTTCTACATCATCTACACCAGATCCAGAAAAGCATGTAGGTACATACTTTCTTTGATTTTAAACTTTAGTAGTTTAAGAATGAGTTTTCTTACCTGAATATCTATTTATATCTAGCCTGTAAATACCTTCGCCTGGTTTCCCTAAACCTAGGAGTTTTACCTAGTGTTGTCTCCTAAAATAAAAAATGTCATATTTTTCCATTCCCTTCCCATAGATTTTATTGCCTAGATAGCCACAGTGAATATCTACTGCCAAAAGCAGTATATGTATTCTCAAGACTTCTATATGTGGAATTTGTTTACATTGAGATTAGGCACTCCTGATCCATCTCTGAACTCTTCAACAATAAATGACTTCAGGTGGACAGAAATGAATATATTTGCCAAGCCCGACTTAGTCCTTCATAAGAACCTTGGAGAGGTACTTCTTTTCAATATCAAAAATGAAACAAAATAATGTGTTTGATTTTCTTCATTCCATGTCATGTAAGTTCATAGAGTTCAAAGCTATATAAAAATAGTGAAGTTCACCAGACTAGGAATAGGGCTGTGCAGTGATTCTTTGTAAAAGTGATGTCTCTCTGTGTGTATAAGAAAGGAAAAATGTAATTAAGCCTGCCATTGTGGGAAAGTTATTCACTGTGAATGTAGTTGTGATGACCATGCTGATAAAAGCCAGTATATCCACAGCTGCAGAAGTGTTTATCCTTTGATCTCCTGCCTCCAGTCATCTGCTAAAAAAAAAACCCAAAATAAAAAAAAAAGCAAACCACAAAAAAAAGTTCAGCTACTCTTTGGGAAAAATATTATCACTTAGACTCTAAACAGATAAATGTCCTCAGACAAATGAAATTTTTAAGAGATTTCAGTTTGCAATTCTGAGTACCTTAATAGCACTTGTATGGAATTTGGTATTAAGGGTTTTGCAAATCCCATTCTTTATGAATCTCACCCAGGAAAACCTTGGGCTATTTTAAATCATTTGTTTTACCAGTAATTTTCCTGTTGTTGCTATTTATGGGAGGCAATCCTTCCTATTGCTGATGTTTCAGGCACGTTGATCTTAGAGCAGAATTTGACTGAGGACAGTGACTTGTGACCCAATAACCTCTGTCTAACAGGGACCACACAGCTTTTCTCCTGTGTGAATAAAAGTCTGTTGGCAAGCTGAGCCCTGTTATGTTACCTACAGCTTTGGTGGGCACCCTGACTGCCTGACCCACGAGCAACCTCCTGGATTCAATAACGACTCAGGTGGAAACACTTCTTCTACCTCACAGATGTGGCCAAAAAGAAACATTACGTGTTTTCCTTCTCTTGAGCAATTTCCTGTGGTTCTTCGGTTAATTTTTGGAGTCTGTTACGTCATTTAAAAGAAGCTCTTGATTTTTGCATAGGTGAAAATTTTCTGTTGTTTTAGGGTACCTGACTTAGTCCTGTTGTTAAATTCTTTCTGGTAAATACTGTGACAGTAGAGTTCAACAAAGCTTGTAAGCTTTGAATATGGGTTTCCAGTCTGTTTGTAACAGCCCGGTCTTAATTTCTTACATCTAATGAAAAAAAACATTTTGAACAAAATAGCAGTTACAGGTGATAATCCGTTAAGTGTTGAAGATCCATGAATAATTTTGGACACCTGATCATTGATAATTTTATAAAGATATGCACTCCAGAGTTTTTTCTAAACTTAAGTAATTAGTCGCAATATTATACTTCAAAGCATAAAAATTAATACTCCTGAATGTGAACTGCAGCTACTTGAACTTTGGATAGTACTGAATCATCTCCATAGTAAATTTGTCATTTTTAAATGTTTCCAAGCTTTTTTTCTATAATATCTCTTGGTGACAGTGATATCTAGAAGCTAACGGTACATTGTATAAGTGCTTATTTTTATTTCTCTTCAAAGCTAAGTGGTGCATGTAGCTGACAACTTTGCCATACCAATTTTTGCATACTTATCTCATAGTAACTTTGAGTTCTCTTGAAACTACACATGTGAAATGGGAGTTTTGATTTCTGTCTTAATGCTAGTTTTCCTTTCTGAGGCCTTTCTATGATACCTGCTTTGAGATGAGATAAAAAATCAGTGTTCAGGTGAGGACATATCTTTAGATTTACATTACATAATTTTAATACTGTCAGAATTTTCTGATTGCCTGTCAGTCCCCGAAAGATCTCCAGGTAGTTTCCTCAGCTGTTGCAATTACTGCAGAATTCATCAATGCTTAGGGATGTTTCAAGTCATTCTGTCTGTGAGGCAAAAGCAGGTAGGGTTGGCTGGAGGCATGAGGCATGTGTGCATGGAGAGGGGGTGTTTGTACAGCTTAAGAAGGAGCTGCCCAGTGATACACATTCTCTTTCACCGAGCAGAGCATATGATGCCTTGGGAAGTGGTCTTACACATATACGTCCCTTTACATCCTAGATTGTCTTCCATGTTACCTCATATTTCTTTGCTGTAATTTGTTTGTCCTGGCTTAGTGCTTTTGTTTAAATAGCTTTATGCTCTTCTGAAAGATGCACAGTTTAGTCCTGAGAAGAGATTAGAATGGTTTTCCTTTCTGACCTGCTGGCTTCTTCCACACCTTTTGCCTTTCCTTATCTGTCTGTGTTGTCTGTCACTTGTACTATGACCCATACATAGTTTTGCACATCTGCCCCTTCTCCCCTGACTTTCCCCACAGTCTGCACTGTCAGCTCCCTCAGCAGCACTGCCATACCTTTGTTACCTGACAATGGCAGGAGGGAATGAATGGCTCTGCCAGCTTTAACCTTGCTGGAGAGCTTTTCACTTTGCTGCTTCTTTCACACACTTCTCACCATCACTGATGGAATTTTGCTTGTGTTTTACCTTTTGCTGTCTCTGTCACTTCTTTGCAAAATAAGGAGTCAGACTTTATTCCTCTTTCTTTTTAAGTATTGCATGCCATGGCCCATCACTGAGTTGAATTATCAGGAAGTCCTATATTGCAGAGCAAATAGCATCATTATTGTGTCTATCTCTGTAAATTTGACCAAAGTCACTATGTGGAAAGACTCTGCTATAATCATGAGCATCAAGGCACAACCACCATAAAGTGCACTCACAGTTCCCTGACTCTTATCTTTCTGCCAAAAGACATGATTTTCTTGAGTTTCTGCTCTGAGGGAGGTTGGCCTGCTTTTGCTGTCCTTCAGGACTCCACGAAAGAAGAGAACCTATTTTTCTTTTTGCTCTCTTAAGTTATGAGTAAAATAGCAATAAGGAAGCTGCTTTAAGTGAATTGTGATAAGGAAAAGGAGTGTTACTGATGTAATTCTTGCTGTTGACTTTAGGAAGAACAGGGACTAAGGAATTTTGAAGTGTGGCTATTCACACGTGGGTTTCTCAGTTTCTTATACTGTTTCATATTTTTTCCACTTTATTTTTTCACATCTAAATGTTGAGTATAAATTAAGCAGTACAGCTATAAAAGGTGTGTTCGTGTCTGTATTTATCACTGAAAAGCTAGAAAGTGGATGTCTGTGTATCCTTAAGATTTTCATTGGCCCTGAACCTATATATCCTATAGATTCTCTGATGTGGCGCTTTTTTTTTTTTCTGTAGGTGGCTGCTGAGAACAGTGCTGGTGTTGGAGTATTTAGCGATCCTTTTCTTTTTCAGACTGCAGAAAGTGGTAATGTTAATAAAACTGCTAATTATTTTAATTAAAGCTGCTTGAATTTGTTCAAATAACATATCCATAGCACATTTTATACTTGAACTAATTCTCATGCATTTAGAACAAAAATCTAATTATTTTCTTATTCTCACACTCAATGGAAAAGGTGCATTTTGTCCTATTTGCTAGTAACAGTAATTAAGGTGTGTGCATATTTTCTTATACATAGTTTCTTACATGCAAAGTCTGTTTCTGTTGGGGTTTTCCTATGCCAGTCTTTAGGTAGGCTGCTTCCAGAAAGCAAGGTCACAGGAGACTAGAGCTACCTATCAGATGGACCCATCTGCTTATGCCTGCAGCAGTAGTAGGAGAAAGACATTGTTGAGGGGTCAGCTCTGGCATTGCCTACTTGTGTCAAGCTGTATTTGTTTAGTTCTGGAGTCAAGTGCCTTCTCTAGAAAGTCCAGTACAGAATGTATTTTACTAAGTTTTTATTTCTTAATTCTGAAGGAAAAAAAAGATTATTGTACTAAATGACAGAAATGAAAATTTGACTTGATGGTTTTGAAGATTAAAAAAGTACAATTATACTCTGAATTTGCATAATCTTTATCAATTTAGAGTTTATAGTCTTGCTCACACTCCAGGAGCAGTTGAGCCTTGGCTGAAGAGCTGGCACCAGGCCAGTTACGTTGGGGTGAAGAAGTCTTAGTGGACTATAGAATTTGTGCTGCCTTGGCGGTGACCATCCCTCTGTGTTTAGGAGTTCTGGTTGGCTTCTGCAGCTGTGCAAACTGCCGAGTGCCACATCTCAGTTAATGTCAGGAAATCATCACTCTGCACCAGATTTCTGGGAAAACACAATGAATTATCATAGAATCATAGAATCGTCTAGGTTGGAAGGGTAGTAAATTTGCCACGTGGAGCTATGCAAAATCATTATTTTTAACTGTCCTTTGTATTGTATTGTTAGTAGAAAACCTTAATTCTATGAGCTTTGTTTTTGACAGAGGCATCAGAGTTTCTCCATATGATAACATTAGCCTTTTACTTTTTGATGCATTTCTGCTTACATTTTATTAAAGCTGAAATCCCTTATTATAAATGTAATTAGAAGGTTTCTTCAAATTCTAGGTGAGAGTTCTGTGTCACTGATAGTACATTTATACTTTTACCTTCTCAACTTCTGGGTTTTTTTTAATCTTGCTTTGATGGTTAAAGAAACCCCAACATGATCAGCATGAAGAGGTACAGTTTAAAGTAGAGAAGTTAGACAGAAGATATAATTAAATAAATATAAAGGCTGTAGTCTAGGAGGAGGAGGACGGGGGTGAAAGATGTGCAAAAGATTCAGCAGGGCCTAAACAAGAGCTGAATATGAGGCTTAGAGGATCTGTCTCAATTCAGCTATGGAAGATCTGTAATTGTTGGCACTTGTATATGTGTATATTTTTAAGGCAGCATATCCTTTTTTACCTTAGTACAAAGGCTAGCTATTGCAGAAACTGCTTCTGCCCGTGCTGTGCCGGTAGGACTGAGGGAGAGCTGCAGTACTCTGACTCTCAGGAAAGTTCATATAGCTTGTAAAATCTTGTTTACGTGCTGCATCCCATTCCTTTATGCTTTAATTAATACAGATGCTCTGGCAAAAGGGCCTGGAAACTGTCACTTAAACAAAGAACACCATTTCTGTTGTAATAGTAAATATTCAAATTAAGTTAAGCTATTTAAAGCTACCCAAAATCTATATCCAGCTGAAAAGATGACACAGGTAAAGTGAAATAAAACACCCATGCTGTCATATGCTCTTAAACAAAGAAAGGTGGGCAAAAATTTGTTATTTCTGACACAGCAGATGAGTTGCTTCTAGGAAGAAGTTGACCAAACCAATCACTGTATTGCCATGAGACTGAAAGAATTCTATTTCTTATTTAAACTAGATTGGAAAAGAGCTGGTTGTATATCAGCTACTTTACATGTGTTTGTGGATGGTTGTTGTTTATTTGCTTCAGAGTTTGGAAGCTAGAAATGGCATTAAAAAAAAAGTCGGTGGGATTTTTTTTTCCAGTGCTGAGAAAGTATGTCTCACTGCTTTTGTTTGTTTTGTTTTCAAGCTCCAGGTAAAGTAGTGAATCTCACAGTTGAAGCCTTAAATTATTCAGCTGTAAATCTGATCTGGTTTCTCCCTCGGCAACCAAATGGAAAGATAACTAGTTTCAAGATTAGTGTGAAACATGCAAGAAGTGGAATTGTAGTGAAAGATGTCTTGGTTAAAGTAGAGGACCTTCTGTCTGGGAGGTTGCCAGAATGTAATGTAAGTGCCATAAACCTTTTAAATTAGAAATAAACTCAAGCCGTAGAATGTAGTTTTACATTTGAACTTTGAACATAAAAAAATTGAAAACTCGCTTTTCAGAACAATGCCAAATACTTTACAAACTCAGGCCCAAGGCAGGATATGCTGGTTGAAGAAAAACCTTTCTGTCTAAAATAGTTTAAATGGAATGCTTTTCCTTGAAAAGCTCAGTTTAATCAAAGTAAAAATGTTAAGAAAGAGTCAATTTGGTGTCCTTTTAACAGAAAGTGATGAAATAGATAACTTAGATTTTTTTTCAGCTTTCTTTTTTGGTTTGGGTTTTTGTTGTTGTTGTTTTTACAGCGTTCAGTTAGAAAAGGCAAGAATTTCCCTTTTTTTGGTCAATGCAGATATAGTGTAATGTTAATATCTTATTTTTATATATAGTATGAAAATGCTGTTTATGTTTTAAATGTATGCTTTATTCTGTGTATCACATTTCAACATTATTTAAATACTTTTCATATGAAAATAAAAAGACCCTCTTAGCAGAGGGATTTTTTTAAAAAAGTTTGTAGTTTGAGTTTTCTTAAAACAAGCATTCATTGAAAAGTTTCTGAATTTTGACTATTCATTGGATTCAGACCTGTAACCAATGTATACCTTGAAGAATTTCTTGAAGAATATTCTCTTTTCCAGTGTTTAATCTCTTTATTCTGAGCAGAGTGTTGAGACTCTTGGTTGACAAGTTACCTAACTTTTTTTCCTTTTGTTTTTCTTTCTTTTTTTTAATTTTTTATTTAAGGATGCTGGTCTTAGTAATTTAATAAAAAGTGCAGTTTTAAATGAGAAAAGATATTGGAACTTTGGTTTCAGATTTTATTTGGAAGATCATCTTGAGCATTGTGAAGGTTCCCAACATTGGGCTAATTTAATTCAGCACTGAGAAGGGAGACTGCCACCTACTGAATCATAAGCATTGGTTATTGTAATGCCTAGCAGATTTTCAGAGGTGTCTCCTAACAGTATGGATTAGGAAACCCCTGTCTAGTTTTATCCATTATATATGGATATATGTATGCTATATATGTACATATACATACATACAACATACATGTGACATAGAAGCACCTCACTAGGGTACTTATTTTTGTGAAGAGAGAGACTGATCACTGAGAATAGAATCTGGGAATAATTAAATGAATCCTAGAGAGTTGCTTCTGTTCAGTCAGATTTGAGAACTTTTGGGATAAGGCAGGAAACTATAATACTGTCATTATCAGGATGGACTAGCAATGTCAACTAATGAAATGGTAGCCCAGATTTGGAGATTGAAGGATAAAAAGGAGAACCAATTCTGGGTAATTTTATTTCAAAGGTGGTCTGCCTTTTTTGATCTACATATATTTAAAATTATAAGTTGTAGATGCAGCTTATCATATTTCATATTTTGTCTCTACAGGATAAGAGTGAATCATTTTTGTGGAGTACTACCACTCCTTCAACGACTTTTGGCAAGTCTACAATTCCATCACGGACTATAGTTACACCAAGTACAGAGGCACCAAGTCAAATGAGCTCTGTTTGGAATGAACCAATTAGTTTTATTATAACTAACCTCAGGCCATATACCACCTATCTTTTTGAAGTCTCTGCAGTTACCACTGAAGCAGGTTACATTGACAGTGCAATTGTCCGGACACCGGAATCAGGTATGTATTGCTTTCAAATGGAAATAAAATTCTCAGATTTATATTAAAACTTCAAAATATCAGTTTGAAGTTATGTTGCAAGATACTTCAGTCTGAAGCTGTCTTTCTCTATATCATGCTCTTGTACTTACACGATTACTTAATTTTACCTGACATAATCAACTTAAAGGGTAATGTATCTTATATGTAATCTAATATATATCTAATATAATAATTCTATTAATATATGAATTATTATTAATACATCTGATAGTGTATATAATATGTAATTATAATGTTTCTAATGTATCTTAATGTATCTAATAATGTAGAGTGAGTGGGAGTTATTGTTAACTTCCCTGAGTTAACTCTCCCCTGAGAGTCCTGCACACCTGTGTGCCAAGGAACCTGTTTGGAGACCGGCCATAGAATTGGCTGGTGATTTGTTAGGAAGGCATTATGAGTTAATAGATGTTTTGCCTTATTATTTTTATTTTTTACCTTTCATTTGCTGCAGTGGGAAAGATGTTTTTATGTGCTAAAGTTTGTATTTATCTATATAGCCTACATAGCAAAATCATGATTTATGAGTGTTGCTCTGTAACAAGTCCCCCCTCCAATATCAATCACCATCATCCAGTATGTCTGTAATTAATGAAATCCACTTCCTGTTTTCCAAATGTCTTTGCTCTTACAAGAATCTCTTTAGTGTCACATTAGCCACCCCCTCTGAGTTACCAGTACCTTGTATGGCCAAAACCTCACATTTCAGTTCTCCACTGGAGTCTCTGAGATGAGGCTTGATGGAGTGGAACTGATAGTTTGTGACAGCAGGTGGGAGGACAGAGAGTGCGTTTATTTCAAATATCACTTTCCAGCTCACACAGGAGTATGACAAGGAGTTGTTGTCATGCCCATTTTGCCATACAGAGGAAGGTGATATATGTATCTGCTGTATAGCTCATTGCTGTTCCATTTTAAAATGCTGAAAATTATTTCTGCCTCTCCAAACAGAATTTTCTGAGCTGTGCTGAAGCTCTCCTCTGTTCTTGAAAAAGATGAAATTTTTCTTGCTATGATTTTTGAAAAAGATGCTACTTCCTTAGAGTACTTTAAAATGCTTCATTATAAATATTTTTGAAAACCTAGCATGCAAATATTTCCTTTGCTCGGATAGCTGTCAATGGGAGGATACTTGTACAAAGAGAAAAAGATTTAAACCTTGAGAAAAAGAAAAAAGTGGATTCTTAAGATGATACTTCAGAATTATGTGCAATTGTAGCTGATGCAATTTGCATAACTCAGAATGATTAAGTGGTCACTACTGACCAATCTAGAGTACACCTTTTAGGAACGACAGGATTTTTCATTTCTTTCATTTGTACATTAGTTTTTCCAAAAGACGACAGTATTTTTTAAGTATGTTGGTTAACTTGCATATTTGTTTAGAGGAGCAGTCTGTATCTCCACATTAGCTTAAATCTCACACATGACATATTAAGACCTGATTTTCATAGAAATTTATATCAAGTAGTTTCCATAAGTTTACTTGGATATGCAGCATTTTTGAAAATCAGGTTTGTTTTTACTCTATATGGGTGTAAAATAATTACACCTCCTTTAGTTGTCTTTGGATTCAGATTTTCATCTCAATAGTAATCGCATTAATTTATCATTAAAGTAAGGTATACTTTAGAAAGGACAGGGATCAGATTCCATAATCACTTGAGTATGAGTTTCATTTATTTTATGTGAATAGTTTCATGAAAATGGAAAATTGCTCACGTATGCAATGTTTTTGCAAGATTGTTTCCTAGTTTATCTTTTTGGATAGTAATGTATATCACTAGCGCTGTCAGAAATCTTCACTATGAAGTATTTTCTATATGATAAAAGAACCTGTTCAAGGAAGAAAAATTAACCCGATGTGAGCTCTGTATCACTGAGAATCACAGTTGTATTTGAGCATCTTCTGTATGTAATCTACATCATTATGAAGTCCCTGCTATAATTGGTATAACCCTGCCACCTTTGTCTTTTAAGGGTTATTTGCATACCACCAGCTCTCTTGATACCTTTTGCAAGCATTACCTTAGAAAAGAAATTAAATAAATGGAAGTAATTTTCATGAGATGTGCTTATAATGTAGCTTCTCTTCAGAATACTTTATGTTTACAGTGATTTGTCTGGTATGTGATTCTTGGAAATCCTAATATGAATTATTTTATGTTCAAAGACTTTTTCCAATATTGTTTAAGTTCCAGAAGATCCACCACAAAATTTTGCCAAGAGCAACATTACAGCAAAGTCTTTCTCAGTGATGTGGGACCCACCAACCATAGTAACAGGGAAATTTAGTTACAGAGTTGACCTGTATGGACCATCTGGTAAGCCTGAATTGATGTTCTTATTTATTTTTCTCTTTTGTTATTATTTCCTTACACTTGCATTCTTAGCGTCCCTGCAAATCAAGAATGAATATGTGAAAGCAGTGCTATGTATCCTTTTTACTATTAGACTTTGTAATAGATTTTAGATTACTTTTAAGAGAAAAGTCTGTCCATCATGAGGAAGAGTACACAATGAAGTTCACATTAGTTATTCTTAGGAGTGAAGGAAACCAAGTTTCCTCACTCTTAGATGACGGACTGAGCTTCCAGCTCAATTAGGGCACTTATATATCCAAATCATTCTGTATCTTACCTTTACTCTTTTCTTGTCCTGTTAAAGATTTCTGGATGATTTTCATTCCTGTGTAGTATACAATCAACTGTATGAGTCTGTTTTGATGTTTTTTAAATTTTTTTAACTGAGACAATTTTTAACTCAGAAATTATATAACTGCCTGTAGTTCGTAAGAAGTTAATGAGCTGTACACTAATGTTTTTACGGGACCACACAGGGAAAGCAATATTAGTATATATAAGAAAAATCCCCACTTCTTAAGACCCACATCTTCTTGAGATGGTTTTGGAGGATTTTTTCAGGTATTCAGCATTATTTCCAATGAGGTTGATGCCAAACTAGCATTTTCCCAAACAAATTTGGCTTTTCGTTGTTCTGGAATGTAGCTGTATTTAGTATAAGCAAATCATGGACTGTTTTTATTTTTGAGCTAGGATCTCTTCATCTTCCATTCCAGGTCATATTCTGGATAACAGCACAAAAGATCATAAGTTTGTATTCAGTAACCTTGTGCCGTTTACAACATACGATGTCTATGTTGGTGCTGAGACAAGTGCTGGGGTGGGGCCAAAGACGAACCTTACAGTTTTCACTCCTGCAGATGGTAAGTAAGCATTAAGAAGTGAAGTAAAAGGGCTGTACGTGATAAATGGTTTCAGTTTTCCCTTCAAAGCCTTTTAGGTACTTTGGAAAGGAAAGAATGGGTGTGTTATAACAGTCTTACAAGAGAGGGATAATAAGCTAATGAAAGAAATTACCTGAACATTTGTTGTGTAGATTTATTTATCCATTTTTTTTTCGAGTTCATACACTCTCACTAAATTTACTTGCTATCAGAAGCCTTCAGAGATTGTGAAAGAAATATAGTTTCTGCCTCAATGAAACTAGTTATTTTTAGATATGGTAATTAAGTTGAAGGCCTCCCATCTCTCCGTTAGATGGCAGCAAGTGGAAGAGAAAGAACAGCGCAGGATTTCCACCTTCACACCCCCACTACCCCTCCCTACCTGCACAGGAGCAACTCAAAAGATAACGATGTGAAATTTGATTAAATGGCTATTGTATTTTGCACACGGTTCTTAAAAAAGCTTGTAATAATCAGAGGTGTTTAATTAAATCACGTTTCTTCTTGAATACTTAGTCCCAGGTGCTGTATCAGATTTACATCTAGCAGAAGTGGAAGCCACATACATAAAAATTGTTTGGAGGAAGCCACAACAACCAAATGGAATCATTACGCAGTATAGAGTTAAAGTCCACATGCAGGAAACAGAGGTGACTCTGGAAAACACTATTCTCGGAGGAAACAATAAGGTATTTAGTTTTTTTTAAAATATGGATTTCTTTGCTAGATTAAATGTGCTTCTCTGCCTTATCTAATAGGTACAGAATGTGGAATTAGCCACCACAGATGAGTTGCCAATGCTTTTAAAAGCCACCTTCCTCACCTCACCCTCTTTGGCTGGGTTTTAAAGAGATTCCTAAACTCTATTTCCACAACATGGAAACAATAAATAATTCTGATTAAATGATCCAGGATTTCTTAGCTACTGAAGGCAGGAAGCCATAGCCCGTAATCTTAATCTTCTACCCCTGAGTTCTTTGCAGCATAGGGTGACGTAACAGCAAGAGTACAGATTTAGGTGCCTAGATCAACCCACAGCCACTGAGGAAAACTCCTTAAAGATGTGCATATGAATCCTATGGAGAAGTGAATCCAACATAAGTCTTCCAAAGCTGGTCAAGTGCTCTGCTTGCAATGAGAACACCCCTAGACTTTCTGCCCCTGTTTGTATCCTTGAATGTACATGTCTGATATTACATGCTGAGCTCCATGCAATGGTTATATACTAAGGATATCTGCACACGTCTGCTGGATCAAATCTTTTAGGAGACTTATGCTGTCAGTGAGTCTAGCTTCTGGATTTTGGGTGCTGATGTGCTATACATGCTTAGATGGAGCAGCTTGGAGCATGCAGCACTGGACTCTGGACCCCTAACAGACATTCAGCTCAGGATTGAGTAATTTCTGAGGTAGGGCTTTTTGGTCTTAATTATGATCATGGGAGCCCAAAGTTTGAATAATTCCTTTTTTTTTAGACAATGATGTCTTTCTCTGGATCTGACACAAAATCTAAGTTTTTGATAAAGTGCTCAATGAAGGAGTTTGCTTTCAAGTTGAATGGTACACATTAAATAGAGCCCTGGAGCCAAATATTAAGTAAGGAGTAAGGGGGAAAAAATGAGGTTAAGTATCCATTCATTAAATCAAGCGGGCGTCTTTGGAAATTGAAAGTATCTAACTCTATAATTAAAGATTGTATCATAGTACAGACACAGAAAAAAATCAAAATTGTCTGCACAGACATGTTTTAATGATGGGATTTCCTAATTTTTGAGTTCATAGTTTAACATCATTGCTGCTTTATTGTAGTTTATTGAATGTAATTTTCTAATTAAAAACCAAAACAAACAATAACAAACATTACTTTATGTAGAACCCCACTGACCCAAGCTTGGAGCATCTACAGGGTTTGAACTGTTGGATCCACTGTGTGAACAGTACTCAATAACTAGTACAAATAAAAAGGCTGTTGTCTTAGAAGTGGAAACTCCGTAGGGGGAAAGTATTTCCATGCGAGTTGCTCTTTTGATATAAAATGGTGAAGATGAGGCATATGTAGCTTTTACCTGTTGGTGCTTAGGTGAGATTGTTGCTGTGTGTCTCTGCCTGTGGTTGATGCCCTGGAGTTACAGCAGTAAAAAAGCTGCTTTGCCCTCTCTCCACCCAGAGTCTGTAGGGAGAGAGCTAATGTGTATTAGTTACATCACTGTAAAAGCATCTCTTTCTGGCAGTGAAGTGGGCCATATGTGTGAGTGGGGAGTGTTCACAGATGACAGCAGAACAATTTAGAGACACTGAAGTCCTGGATTGGGTCCCAGATTCTGAAGGGGCATAATGATCTAGTGCTTTCATACCATTTTGTACCTCTGCTCTAGACTGTCTCTCTCTTCTCTTTTGCTTTTGTTGTTCCTCTCTTTGTAGTTCTTGCTCCCCTTATATCTACTGCCATCCCTTTCCAACATTTATCTTTTGCCCCTTCTGTCCTGTGGACCTCTGTATCCCTTACCTCCCTTTCATTCTCCCTTTTCACATATATTCTCCCTTATTTTCCCTTTCCCCTTTATTTCATTAGCTTCTGTTTTTCTCAAACTTCCCTTATTCCCTCTCAGCGATCTAGTCAGCCTGTTAGTCCTTTCCTTCAGGTCCTAGTAGGATCATCTGAAGCTGTCCTGTTTTCAGTGCCTGCACCCTGTTTCAGAACATGCTTAGTGCAAATGGAATTTCTCAAGCTCAAATTTGTCTATTCAATATAATTCCAAGGATGTAGCATTATATTATATGAAGTTAAAGGCCTTGCTCTGAAATTCCCACTTTACTATAATACCCATATTTTAAGAAACTGTAAAAAAAGAATGTGGTGGTTTTTTTAAACAATAAAAATGAATAGGAGCATGTAGGCTACTGGCAGCTGAGTTTTTTAATGAGAAATATTGTATTTTGTGAATTAATTATTGTTGCAATGAAAGAGAACATTTGTGTGCCAACATTTGTATATTGTGTGTGTGTGTATATCCACAAACATAAAACACTATTTATATATTTTATATAAATTTAATTAAATAATTTAGTGATGATGAGGTTTGTGATTTATTTTTATATTTTTATTTTTTAGTATTTGATTGATTCTTTGGAACCATACACGATAACTGAAAACATCAAACCTTCTCTCACTTGGAATTCAATGGAAATGGCCAATGAATTATATGAAGGTTCTGGTGAAATGGATTCCAGCATTCAGACAGCTTCCCCAGTAGTACTTACAAGTGTTTCTGGTGATAATTTGCCTCCTATACATGGAACTGCAGAATTACATTCTGCTTCGGGTAAGATATTTTAGGATATTTTTCTACCTGCTCCTTTGTTCTGAAGGACCCTCCTCACTGTGCCAGATATGATCTTTAGCATGTGGTTCAAGCAAATTATGAATGGGTCATTTGCTGGAGTCGGATTTTTTTACTACCAAATAACCTTCTGAAGCAAATGGGAATGCCACACAGGCAGGAGCCAGCCCCTTGTCACCCAGCTGACCTTCTTCCTAGTGAAAGGAGCACCCGAAAGCCATCAGCCAGGCTGCATAGACAATCAGTTATTACAGTTGCCAAAGCAGGTGTGATTGTCAGGGATTAACATATCTCCAGGCCCTTCAGAGACCTTGATTTCTCTAAGCCTTTTGACTAATAGGTTTTCAAATGTCAGTGAAGGTAAATAGGTCAAAAAGTTACAACTTTGCTATATGGGTGACAAACAGGTGGAGGTGACCCCATGACATGGTGATGTCAATAGTGTGTACACTTGTTCTGTATTATCAATGGAGCAGTGTTTCTTTACCAAGTATGGATATTTACAAATCATTAAGCAGGCCTCAGCTGACAGGCAGGGACTTAAAATACCACTCTAAATTTTTACAGTGAGATTTTTATGCAGCAGGCAGGAAGTTAAGTTTTTACTTTTTAATTTCTTTTTAAATTAAAGTCACTGAATTGCTCCATATACACCAGTATCTAAGACCAGCATTAGTTTAAACTACAGTGGATCTTTTCTGTACTATATTAATCCTGAAGACTCTTTTTCATACAGAGAAATGTACAGTGCTTTAAATGTGAATGTTCTTTTTACATCCTCATTCAGCTTGAGGTATTGAGTTTCTAAAAGATGTCTGTGTTGCTGAAAAATTGATTTCAGAGAGGGTATGTTGTAATCTAGCACATGTTTATTATTTTATAGTAGTTATTATAGTAGCTAAAGTTGTTCATGGCCAAATTTTCAACAGGACCTGCTGATTTTTACATGCCTCCATTTTAATGCTAGTGTGAAAAACTCTGAGCCTGACACGCAGTTATGTGAAGCACCCACACTTTTTCATATTACAGCGGCATAATGACAGCTTTGTAACAGGTGATTTTGACTATCACAATTGGGTCACTGCTGACTCTGAACTTTATTCTGCTGACCACAACTCTTCTGCTAAAAAATAACAGTGTGAAAGGTTCCATCAGGGGAGCCATTTCAAATATAGTCATTGTAGCACAGTTGGGAGGGCAAGGAAAAGGGCATCTGTCTTTCTGAATTGAAAAAAAATAATATTAAAAACAAACCCAGAAGCCCAAATAACCTAGAAGCCACAGTTCTGAAGTCACTGGGGAAACCAGGCCATCTACAAGCCTTTTCTGAGTTCCCAGGACATTTCTCTCAATTTTTTTTGGAGATAGCTGTCAGTATATACCTCATGTTTTTAGTTCTCACCTGTTCATTCTTTCACTTAGGCCGATCTATGCATTATTCCTATTGACTGAATTCTATACTACATACAAGACTTCGGAAAAGCAGAGAGGATTGTACATATGCAAGTGGACCTATAATTGCCTCTCCTATAATGGACCTCTCTTTGATTGAGTTAAAAGATAGAGTGTAAACTTTTCTTTATATTTTTGTAATTGCTGGAAAGTTGATTCTTTTGCAATAAAATAGTTCTAGGCTACCATGTCAAAGTTAGTTTAGAATGCAAAAGAAAAAAAAAGTTTATAAGTAGCTATTTCTCTCCATTTAATCCCAGGTAATCGGTATGCCATTAACATTTTGGCAGAAGAACTGACATATGTTATAAAGGGCCTTGTACCTTTCACAGACTACACAATCAGCGTGTCTGCTTTCACTGCTGTTGGAGAAGGGCCTCCATCAGTTCTCACCGTCAGGACACGTGAGCAAGGTAAGATGTAACTCTCATGTAAATTAACATAGATGACATCTATCAGTGAACATTTTACATTTTTTAAATCTTTGCTTATTGGCATATTTTTCTGTTTCCCTTTAAGTTCCAAGTTCAGTACAAAATATATCTTACAAGAATATTAGCTCCTCCTCTGTTTTGCTATATTGGGATCCTCCAGCAAATCCTAATGGGAAGATCATTCATTATACTGTTTATGCGATGGAACTGGATACAAAAAGAGCATTCCACGCAATAACTTCAAACAACAGCTTACTTATGACAGGTACAGTGTCATTTGATTAAAAAACCTAATATTACAAGTATGTTATACAAAATTATTTTTTCCAGCTTTATGTACATTTGCAAGGTAGGTCGACTGCAAGTAAAAGCAAAGTTGGGACACCACTGCCAGACTTGTCTACTGGGGACGGGTACGTAGGGAATGTGAGATGGGAGGAGAGGAAGAGGACTAGGTAAGACAAGTAGTAATTGGTGAAATGTGCCAAGTAGTAACTTGTGAAATGTACTGAGTAGTAAGATGTGAAATTGATTTCTCCGTGGAATTTTTTCCACAGCCTCTTTTTTCCACGTAGAAAAATGTTCCTAAATTGTCAATTCTTTTTCAGCTTGAATTTTTTTCACAGCATGTGTCTGACATTAGTAACAATTTTCTTCTTTTAAGGTGGTAATTTTGATAGTAATTGAAGAAAATTCACTCCTTATGAGGTTTCGGGCATTTATTTATGCTAATTGGAGTAATGCATATAGAATAAAAACATGTATTTGGATGTACCCATATGCATCCTTTGTTTTGAAAAATAAATTTTTAAAGCTATTTACAGGGTTGAAGCTGGTTGACTTATTTCAAAATCTATTGATTTGACTGAGTGCCTGTTTGTCTCTCCCCAGATAAATAGTATTATACATATTCTGTCTTTTAGGTGACAAATATGCATCAAGCCCTCTAAAAACAGTGACCACTCTTATAGTTTTATAAGTAGCTGTGAGGGAAAAAATATGTTTAGGAAGTCAATAATCAAGATTTTTTTACATAATCTTTTTAGGTTTAAAAAAGTACACAAATTATAAAATGAGAGTCGCAGCCTCTACAACAGTTGGAGAAAGTGCTTTGTCTGAAGAGAATGATGTTTTCGTGAGAACCCCTGAAGATGGTAAATATGTTGTTTGCAATGATGATTTGATTTCTGTATTGAAGTTTGTGCTTCTCCAGAAGACTCGTCACATACATAAGGAGGGAAAGAAAGTGTACAAATAAAATCAACGTTGAAATAATTAGTTTTCTATCAGTCAATGACTTCACTGAGCCCAATTTTAGGGAGGTGCTAGAAATAATGATGAAAGCTGCAGTGTGATCAGCAATCTACTAATTTCAACTCTCATAGACAAATGGGACGAAAGCTGCAGAGCTGAGGTTCCTTCACTGAAAATAATGTGTACCTAGACACACTGTAAACCATAATCAGCTTATCTTCTTTATTTTTATTTTTTAATGTTATCATATGGAAATTAGGTTGATTTTAAAGCATCTGGAAATGGCAGCTTTCAACAATTCAGAAGCTATATTGGTGTCTATAAGCAGAGCTCCTGATAAAGTGAGGTTCTTTATAGGGAATAATATCATATGCAGTTGTTATACAGGTTCAGGGATTTATTAATTTTAAGACTTATGAATAGTTTTAATGTAGGGTATAATGCTACTTTATGAAGATTTCCAGGTCTACTTTTCTTGCTTGCAAGGCAGTCTCCATCCAGGGACAATACCTCGATTTTGCCTTCGCAAAGAGAGCAGAGGATTTTGATTTACAAAGCAGAGCCACAAGTACTAAACATCAATCTTTTCTCATTTACATCAGTTTTTTTTTTCTCTGGTTTCAGAAAGCTGTTTCCAGTTTTTGCCAAAATAATAAAGAAGGTAATTGTCCAGTTGAAATTTATCTCTCTCATTTCCAAAATATGCTACAATACAGAAAGAGTTATTAAGTGGGAATAAAAGAGAGTGAAGGATTACAGGATTAAAAATTGTGCTGATTTATGAAGCTTAGATGATTTGAATAACCAACCAACCAAAATATCAAATTGAACAGTTAAACTTCAAGTGCTCATAAATTTTTTAGAAGTTGCTTGCTTCTATGCTGTTAGGTTTTTTGCAGAGGAAATGCTTATCACAAGAACAGAAAATTACCTACTTAAATATCTTTTTCTCTGAAAGCTTACAGTTTGCTATCTCTGAGCATGATAGAAATTTGTTCAGAGGGGATTTTCGGTCCATTGGTATGAGATGCCCTCAAGCCTAGATGAAACTATTGAGAAAGCCACCTATAATTCCTACTTTTTTTATGTGGCTATGTGTAGTTAGTCTTGTCTTGTTATTCTTGTTCCTTAATTTTCACATGGTATATTCAAATTGAGATTCATGTGTCCTAACTCTAGCCAATCGAGGAGTGAAAACTTGCTTGGCTCTTGATTGGTTGAAAGGAGAGAGACATCCAAATAAAAGATTCACTATATCTATCTTAGATAACTTATGTTAGGATGGAAGATACTAGGCTGTGGCATTCAAATATTGTTCCATGTCAGATAAACTGCAAAATGCACTTAAATTGAAAATTAAGCTTCTTCACATGGGAAATATCCATGTGGGCATTCCTGCCATCCAGACTAGTGATCTGATACAGTTAACGCTTCTCATTCATGGGCTCAGAAATCAGGAAGGAAAATGGTTTGTGAAACTTTTAGGCCAAAAAAAATTCAAGATAAATTCTTAAAGATCTGCATATAGGTATTTGTACACAAACTGAATTGCATAATCCTGGGTTCTTATTACATTCTTTTAAAATTTTATGGAGAAGTTATTTCAAGGGTGAAGTGATGAAGGCTTTCAAGAAATCACGGTTGAACAGTCAGAGGTGATTTTAATCCTAAGTGCAGCCCACTTACTCCTTCAACACTTCCGTGTGTTTTTGGCTCACTGGAGTCACATGAAATCATGTGTTGCCAGTAGATTTTGCCAACACACTGTCCCGGAGCTGGACTTGTTTTGTGCATGACCTTCCCACCAGTGCATGCGAGATTTATACTGGGGTCTTCATGGTCGTCAATTAGCAGCTGTATCAGTAAACTGAAGGGAGTTTAGTTACAGTGTGTACAGTCCCTTTCCTGGTTCAGTTGTTGGTTGGGTGAAACAGTAGGGGTGGTTATTTAAGTAGAAAGCAGTAAGACAGCATTCAGACAAAGTTAAAGAACTTAAATTTGAGGAAGCCAGTTAGAGGATTTGAAGGCTCAGCCTGCATGAGAGGAGTAGACAGAAGAGATTTTTTTTTTTCTTAATAGATAGATACATTTTTTGGATAGATTTGTAAGTAAGTGGATGAGAAAAGATATTCCAGAAAAGCTGAAGTGTCTGGCATACAAAAGATGTTGTCTAGTTTTATTAGTGAAAAAGAAGAAATATGGAAGTTAACCGAGATAAAAAGTGGTAAAGCTTTGAGAAGGATAGTGAGTGTGTGTAGCCCTTTTGGTACAGTTAGCTATGCATGTTGCTACAGTAACCTTCACGATATCTAAAAGTTAGAATCCAATAGGTTTATGAGATCAGTCCTATAGTCAATTAATTGAAAGTCTGAGAACTTTTTTTCTCTTTGATTTCTGTATTGCAGAACCAGATTCCCCACCCCAAAATGTGGAGTTAATAAATGTAACTGCAACAGAAATAAACCTGAGATGGTTACCACCTGAGCAGCCTAATGGTCTCATAACTCACTATGAAGTTCTGTACAGTGATTCCAATGATTTATTTTTCAAAAATGCCTCGTCTACAAGTATATCACTACGTGAAATGAAGCCATATACTCTCTACAACATCTCTGTAAGGGCATTCACCAGACTGGGCCATGGGAATCAGTCATCTTTCCCACTTCTGGTGAGAACTTCTGAAACTGGTGAGTATAAAAATGTAAATTTTCCACAATCAGCTGCTTTGTGGTGACATTTGATGCCAAGGAAATCAGTGTAATTCATTTTAAAGGTATGTATTTGCTTTGTGAAGCAGTAAGTTTGAAGCCTGTTTTCTCTTTTATATAGAAAATAAAAATAAGGAGATAGTAAGGAAAATTAAGAAGTAAAGAAACCAGTGGGAAGTTGTATGCCTGATGGCTTTCATGTATTTTACTGTTTGTCCTTGAACATTCCTTGTGTCTTAGAGGAAAATAATTTTTTGTAGGAAAGGAAGGGTTTCAAAAAGCAAGTGTGACTTGGAATTCAAGTTACTAACCGAAATTTGATAAGAATTCAATCCTAATGTGCTATTTTGTAGCAGAAAAAGTTGTTTATATTACTACAAGTACTTTGGAGAGGTACAGATGGAACAAAATAGCAGAGAATTAGGTGAAGTTTTTCCAAGCAAGGAAAGTAAATTTACAAGTGAGTATTGGAAAGGGTGAGCGTTAAAGAGGTGTAATAAGGAATAGGAAGAGACTTGAAATAAGTAAGCAGCTGTAAGGTAGGACAATGTAGGGAAAGGGATATACAATACAGGCCAAGCATCATTAAATTTTCAGTGGAGTTAAACAGGAGAAAAAACCTGAGGGTAATGGTTTCCAGGGAGGAATAGATGTTTGGGTTATGTTGTAGACTTGGGAATGAAAGGTGACTGGGGACACAGACATGAAGGTTAGTTTTTTTTAGGACTCGGCCATATCCAGGTAGCACTCATATGATGATCATCCATTTTGGGGGGTCTTTTGCCATCTGCATCAATTTACTAACTCAGACAACTGCCTACGTTCTCTACACCTTGAGCTAGCCCTGGAGATAAGCATGCTCTGGTTAGCACATTTTTCTCAGTAAGGAAAGACATGCACATTCTGATGTCTCTCAGAAGGGGCAGGGAGATTCTCTGGCTCCTTGATTCTTAAGACACAGTGGAATTGCTATGAGCTCCATCTCCTTGTTTCTGAAATGAACTGTGACTTTTTTTCCTGTGTGAAGTAGTTGTGGTTCAGGCCTACCTAACAAATCAAGCTCTTAAGGAATGGGGACACAAACACCTAGTTTTCAGATTGCATGAAACAGTAGTCAAAACAGAAGCACCAAGCTAGCTCTTTCAAGACATTGTGCTACTTTTGAGGACTTTTTTTTTGGTCAGATACCATTGGTATGTAGGCATTTACCTACTAGATACACTGTCCTTAGACATAACCTTTTTTATTGCTGTCCATCTTTTGTCTAAGTTGTATTTTAGGGTGGTTAGTTCTTTCTGAGTGCCTAGCTCGTCTGATGCTCAAAACAAAAATTTGAATTCCAGCTGCCTGTGAGAGAGATGAGAAGCTGCAAAAACATCTTCTGAGATGAGAAGAATAAAAACAAGGCAGGATCTGGAGGACAGAGCATTTTGAGTGAAACATAACCTGTTGATGGGCTGGTGTGTTTGAAGAGCTCTTGGGAGTTCTCCGTTACCATTCTACCATGAAATTAGACAGAATTGTGGGCTGCTTTCACTGCCTTTCATGGCATTTATTCCCTTTTTGGATGATGCTTAAGCAGAAATTGTTTATACTTTTGAATGTGAAGTTTCATCAAATGTCAGTACATTTATAAGAATGTTTAGGGCACCCTAAAACATACCCATGCCTTACTTGACCTTTTGGGCAAATTGTGCTGTCGTTGTATGGTTATGATTTTCTGGAACAAGATATATTATACTATCAGAACAATTTTGGATAACGAAAAACATACTTGTGTATTTTTTGAGGGACAGACACATCAACACAAAACCCAATTGTGATGAAAGAGCAAGGACCAGCTGCTCTGTAAGGGATGGGGACCCAAGAGCCAAGGGGTCCCTGGGCCAGCGGGGTGGGGACCTCACTAGCCAGGAGTTGTCCCACCAACCTTCAGTGAAGGGAGCAGGGAAGGTCTGTGGGTGGCAGCCAGGGGCAGCCCGGAGTCCAGATTGACAAACACTCCACGGTGGTGAGTCAAGTCTGAGGTCAAGCCAGGAAAGCGAGTTAGCAGGTTCAGTGACACTAACCGAGTCAGACACAGCCCGGTGGCAGCCGGGCAGGTCCGTGGTGATGGGGCCAAGCTGAGGTCAGGCTGCGACATCAGGCTGCAAGTCGGGGACTAGTAGGCCCGTGGCCAAGCACAACCATGGCAATGATGTAGCGGGAGATGTAGCTCAGACAGGGACAAATCATGAAAGCCCCAGCTGAAAGCAGCTCCCAGAGGCCAGTGGTCAACCCTGGCTGCAGCCTCGCTGCAGCATTGCCTGGGAGCGTGTCGCCAGCGAGGAGGAGAAGGCAGCCCTTGGCTACACTATTGCTATGCTAGCCCTGAGCTCCAGCAGCCAAACCTGCAGGAGGGGAGATGCTCTCAGGGCCCTTATGACAATATATTAGGCTCCCTTTGTTTTTCCATGCAGGTATTCATACAGTTTGTACAGATAATGCAGGGAAAAGGAAGAAAATGAGGGTTGCTGGTAAAAAGTGTAAATTGTGGCAGTACAGTATAGAAAATAACGAGAGCGTGTTAGAAGGAAAATACAGTGCCATGCTCCAAATTTTTTTATCTGGCATGTTAAGGTGATTTCCACAAATTTTTTTTACTTTGTTTCAGTGTGCATCTGTCGTGTGTTTTTGATCTTCCAATTCAGCCTCTTTCAAAATTTATTTTGTACAAGAATCAAAATGTTTGCAGCGTGTTTCGTGTAAACCAGTTTAAGAAAATGCTTAACAAATCAATGAAACTGACTGGAATCTTCTATGACTCTACATGTTGTCTTCTAGTTCCTGATTCTGCACCAGAAAACATAACCTATAGGAACATCTCATCCATGGAAATTGAATTATCATTTTTGCCACCATCCATTCCAAATGGAATCATACAGACCTACACGATATATCTCAAGAGGAGTAATGGAACTGAGCAAAGAATCATAAACACTACTCTTCTGACGCTACGTATTTCAGGCCAGTATATAATGATTTGGAACTTGTGCAACTGTAAATTCTTCTGAGAAGGGATCAGCAGACTGATGCAGATCAATTAGTTCATTGGTTGGACATCATGCTTCTTGTCCTTACATAAAGTTAAGTGCTACCTGTCCTGAGAAGTAGCCTGCTGTGTCCTGCAGTAATGTGGTGGGATGGCCCACGATCAGTATACAGTCTAACATTGTATTTTAGATGTTTAAAGTACAATTAGCCTCAATAGATTTCTTTGCATATCTATAATTGAAACAAAGTAAACACCGAAATGACCTACATATCTTTCTGGTCTTATTCTGGATGAGAATAAGTATTTCGCTTTCCACTCACCTTTGCATCTTTTTCTGTGTTCTGTATTTATTACTAAGGGATGATACAGCAGTTAACACTGGGAGCTTGGTACCTTAACCAGTAAATTTTCAGAGTACAGCCAAGGACAATATGTAAAGCATTCTAGGATTATTAAGTATAAACTAGAAATTAGGGCTTTTCTCCTTCTTTTATTCATGAAAGTTTTCTTTTATTCATCAAGTTTTCCTGATGCTTGTTTCAATCTCCTAAAGACGCAGACCATTGAAAGTGATGGACCTATTCAGCACTTCAAAACTGCTTATGGTCCATCAAAAAACCTAATTTGGCCCACTGAATGGTTCGTTTGCTGAATTATTCTTCTTTATTTAGATTTAAAGAAATATACAGAATATACTGTAGAAGTGTCTGCTAGTACTACAGTGGGAGAAGGCCTTCGTAGTCTGCCTCTGCATATACTGACTGATGAAGATGGTAAGTCAGAACAGAAGTTGCAATATATCGTCTGCCTGTGGTCTTAAACTAATCTTATACTTCATGACAGATGTATGTAGGTTTTATATACTTTTTTTTTCCCAATTATATCTCTGTATATATCTGTATCTATTTACACACGAACATACACATCTATCTATCTATCTATCTATCTATCTATCTATCTATCTATCTGTTATTTAATATATTTATCAGTACATCCTAAGTAAAATAGCATAATTGCTGTGCATGGACATTTGGTCTTACTAATATCTTATGAATTTGAAGAACCTAATTTACTAATATTATTTTAATCTAATACACCACGTGGTAGAATTAAATATTGTATCTGTTTCTGCAGATATGTGAGAGCTGGAAAAAGGGAAAACCACTAAAAGGCAGCTTGAGTGGTCCAGGGACATTTCTGGTTCTTTTGTTTGGAGATTTTTTGGTTCTTCTAAACAGATGCATGTGCAGATACACATATATAAATGTAAAATTAATAATGTTATGAAAATACTCTAAGTCCATCAACTGTAACTGGTATTCCAAATTGAGCAGGGGAGTGTTCTGCACTGCAGGGTAAGGGTAGAACACACTCATTGCATCTTCTGCTAATTAGTACAGCAGGTCACAAAACAGCAGAGGAACCTTAAAATTATATTTGTACCCAATTCAGTTGCAGGAAGTTATCATTGGCCCCCTCTATAGTTTCGGGAGGAGGAATCCTGGAAAAAATTAAATGCAGAATCTTAACTTAGTTGCTGTGAATCACGGTTTGGAGGAAGCTGTGCCTGTCCCTCTCCATTGCTTAGGGAAGAAGTCTCTGGGAACTTAGACTAAAGTGGTATTAACACAAACATCCCACCAGCCATTCTAAAATTAAGTGTTTTTTCGTGTCCTAGGGAGCACCGACTTGCCTAAGATCTGACTTTTGATGATAATGGATCTTTGCAAATCTCCAAGGTGTTGATGCTCTTACATTCACACTGTCAGTAATAAACCTTTGCTCAAGAGTAATGTTGCTGGAGCACACCGGGAGCAGCTAATTTGGATAAATCCATCTTTTGCATAGAGTATTTTTATTTAAAGCAATGTAAATTGTATTCTTCAGCAAAAAATATCTTCTGATTAGAACTGAAGAATGAACCAGAGATGCCAAAAAGACATGACATTCACAGTATGACAGATCTTTTATTATATAGCCACTGAGGATAGTATAACAAGTAAAACACTAAATACAGCTGTCACCATTTTTCGCTAGTAAATACAGACATTCACTGAATTCAGTGAACCTTTGTTCATGAAAAATATTGTTTTTCTTAAATGTAGAGTTCTGAAACCTTTATGCCAACTTTTGAGATGGTGAAAGAAGGAACAACAACTGAAAAACAACAATATTTATAATACACCACATGTTCTTTATTCACAGGAACACAGTGTTCCAAAGTTCAGACCAAATGTTTCGTAGATTTGCTAATAGCTATGCTCATATTCTCAATTTTCATGCATGACTACAGCTATGACCTGAATTTTTAGTGCATGATGCTCTTTGGTTTAATTTGAGAAAAACAAAAGTAATTCTAATATTACTTCATAGTCATACATATATCTGTGAATCAAGATGAAGAAAAATATTTGCTTGTCAAAAACATAATAACACAAACCAGTATCACTTATGCATACCTGGGTATATTTTTCCTCAGAAATATTTATATAAACTTTAGAATGAAATCAGACATGGTCTAATATTTTAATTTACTTCTGTTGTTTCCTGACACAATTGTGATACAGTGTCATGTAGTGTTCATCTTAAAATGGATTTTAAGGCTCTCAGTCAATGCCTATCTTTATATTTGCCCTTGTGACATGTTAAATGCATGAATGTGGTGCTTATTTAATAGAGTGGATAGATTTTACCACTGCCTAGTATCCCACATTTTTATCATTTCTCAATGCCATGCTTCTCCATTTTTCCACCTTTTGGTGCTTTGTATAATTCTTTACACCACCTCTTTTTTCTCAGGGGAACATATTTTATATGTGTTCATACCTATAAAGCTCTTGCTTTTATTGGAAGGGGAAAAAAACCTTTACAGCAATGTACTTGGACAGTAGGTGAATCAGTGTGACCTACCCGTTGCTCTGTTTTCTCATGAAGTACTTTTTCCATTGAATCACAGAAACAGATGTTCTAACACCACCATGCAAAATCTTCTTTTATCATCTGTCAGAAAAAGGAAAAGAAGCTGCACCTCAACATTAGTTGGTGGATACTGTCCTGGTGTAGTACAAAGTTCACTTTCCATCACAAATAATTAAAAACCCATTTAAGGATGCTGTGTATCCCATCGATCTTAGCTGTTTAACAAGATGTTGTGTCCTGTTCTCTCATTTTATAGCTCCAAGTTCTCCTCCAGAATCCCTCTCTGTAAAACAGTTGTCGGGTGTCACTGTGAAGTTGTCATGGAAACCTCCGCTGGAGCCAAATGGAATTATCCTCTATTACACAGTTTATGTCTGGTAAGATTTTCTGGAAGTAGTTCTGAGGATAAATATTAATCTGTAACCTATCAGGAATGTTAGGTTTTTCTTACACAATGTGTTGATTGCACATTTTTGGAGAATGAATATTCATCCAGCACTTAAAATACTAGCCTTTTGTATCTACAAATTCAGGTATGATGTAGTAGCTGAAAATTGAGGTATTAAATATTTTGTAAGCATTTTCAGATTTTTCTCAAGGTTATGTTATGGTAAATGAATTCAAATTTAAATTAGAGCATGGTGGCTGTTTTCATTATATTCTGATTAGACCTATTTGAAGACAGGGCACAAGCCTATGCTAAATTGTCAAAGAGATTTGAAATAGGCTTAAAATAGAGAAACATTGCTTCCTTATGTAGAAAGTGTGTGAAAGCAGTGTTAAGAGTCTTCATATGTGCTATCATTTATGTCTAGTGTTATATTTTGTATTTATTATATACATAGCAAATAAGTATTTTTTTAACAGATATTTCTCATTTGCTGTATTGGAGGTTTTTCCATCTAGCCTTTCTTTTTATGTATTTTTTTTTTATTTTTTCTTCTGTCGTTCCTCCTGGGATCCTGTTTCACCTTTAAAAAAGAGTTTTGTCACCTTAAAACTTGCATCTTCTGTCCTGTTCTCTGCACAATATAGTTGGGTCTAGTGATGTGGCATCTTTTCAAAGATCTGTGTATAACTTCCACTGGGAGTGAAAATATTTTTTTGTTGATCACTTTTAATATATTGCATTAATGCTGTACCATTTTATTGCCGCTATTAAGATGCAGGAATCAAATGCTAACGTTCACCTTAGGAGATGTGAAACAGATGTGAAAATCAGCAGTCCTTATAAACACACTACTACTGAGCTTACATTTATTGTTTTAATGTTTTAATTAAAATAATTACCTACTTCAAGGTAGGGTTTGGCCTCGGTTCCTAGAGAACGTTTTTTAAATTATAGCTTTCAGTTAAATTCGTGATAAAGTGAACAGGAGTGAGCTCTTCTTTCCAGAAAAGTTAAATTTGGCTTGTCTTGTTGCTTCTACTACATTGGCAAGCTCTCGTTCCCCTTAACCTCAATAAAAGCCATTAAATTAAAGACTATCCTCTTGCTAGGAAAGTGTTACTTTGAGATAAGGATTATGGTTTTGATACAGGCTGTGTTCACAGACTTGAGGTTATAGAACCTTTCATCCTTATATTGCCTTAAAGCTTACTACTTTTGTTATCTTGATAAATGAGTTAGAGTTATTTTTTTTTAAAACTGTTAATTGGTCTATCTTTCTAAATATTTGAATTAAACAACCACATAATTTTTGAATTAAGTCTTGTCCTTTTTCTTTCCACATTCTGCTTGCTCTGTCTTATCTGACCTTACTGTGCCATATCTAAAATTAGAGAGGCATTAAGTATCATCTTGAGGCAAGGACACTGGATAAAAGCTCCCGTTGCCTTCAAAGGGGCCACAACTTCACTCCTTCCTTGGAGAGTTTTTTTTCTGGGGAAGGGAAGAGGGGAAGGAGGGGAATTTTCAATATTGAACAGAATTGTCTATACAATTTCATAAAATGCATTGCAAGGTGAGATTTGACAAGGCAAACTGCTGTGCCATAGTTGCTGCTTTTGGGAGGCATTCAATATATTTTGGGAAAGATTGTTAATCCTAGAGCTTCTCAATAAAGCAGAAAGAGAAAGGTTAATACAAATGTCAAATAAATGTTCCTTCTCTTAAATATATTGCAACAGTTATAGAGAATTTGATAACCTTTCTTTAATGAATTGGGAAAAATAATCCACTACTACTAGAATAGAAATCTGTAATGTTTTCATTGTTATTATCTTTCATGGAACTTGCTACAGGACAGGGTGGTTTTGGGTGCTAGCAGGTAGCAAAGCCTGAGTCTGCAATTCTAGAGTATTAAAGGCATACGAACAAAATTGCTGAACTTGTATATGTGGCTACTGACTTCGGCATTATCCTGTTCAGCAAATTTTTGTGAGATTATTACTGACTAGATCTACTTTGAGGTACAGATTTTTAAGAAAATACGGTACCTGTGTCTTTCAAGTGAAAGTATGCAATTTATTAGAACCTCTTTTGTCTGGGTTTCTGAAAGTTCTCATTTAAAATTTAATATTATTATTCTTCATTAAAATTCCTTGGCTTAGCTTATTCTGCTAGGTACTTTCTTTCTCATTGTCTGTGAAGGCTGCACTCACTTTGATCAGTGTTTTCTTATTATTTTGATTGCAATCTCAGTTGTTTCTAAACAGAAAATCAACTTTTCTTGAAACACCCCGAGCTTTTGTTCTTCTTCCTAACTATGCCTGATTGTGGAAACATTTTTTGTCAAATAAAATGCTATCAGAATGTAATTACTCAAAGTAGCACTGTTTGCAGCACTAAGCTGTCGATTTTCTTCTTACTTAAATTATAACCAGCTATGTTTTTCCATACTAATAATATATCGGGCAAAGATCCAGGAAAAGATGTCTTTTCTTTGTGTAGAATTGGATAACTGCAGCTGCAACTTGTTGTATCTTTTTACAGAGTATTCAAAATGTGAGAAGTTTGGGAAAAATGTAAATGTTGTTAACTTTGTGTTACCAAGGGCTTTTCCCATATCAACAGACGTTCCACTCAAAATCTGAAAGGGTTAGGGAGAATTTAGTTTTTTCATTCTCATACGTTTTCTTATTCCCATTGTTTGTTAATGTAAGTATTTCAGAAGCATCAGATGGTGATCTTTGCTAATGGGACATTCATTCATTATCAAAGGATGAAAATTCAGCCCATCTAATAATTTTCAATCAGCCTTTCCCTTTTTTTTAGAATTAGAACTCATTCTCTTTTTTTTGTGAAGAGCTCCACAGTGACTTCTGGAGCAAGATATTCAGTTTTACTTGTGAAATTATCCTCCCTGTATGAAATCCCATTATAGACACAGGGCACCCAGTCATACAGAAATCTTTGCAGGAATGGAACATTGGGTAGCTTATTTTTCCTTCTCTCTTTTTTTTTCATAAAAGATTAAAGTAATTTAATGAGGAATAGCAGACTTTTTGAATTCAAGTTAGTTATTTCTGTATCTTATTTTACTTTCTGATAATCATTTCATACCTATGCTAATACCAGTGTTTTATTAATGTTACATCTCACAGTCTTTCTAGGCGGGTTTTGACCTGACTAGAGTTCCATTCTGATCCCCTGCTACATTCCACCAGAATTAACTCAGCACCAGCTAATTCCTGTTCCATATCATCTTCTATTATTCCATTTATAACTTCAGCCTTCTGACCAATTTCACAGAGTCACAGTAGGGCATGCTCCCTGCTATAATCTTTTTATATTTCGCTATTCCTGTCCGGGGAGACAGTTTAGTTATGCCCTACTGTGTCCTTCCCAAGGGTACCACATAACCATTTGATAGCAGTTACTAGATGGACATGCTCCTCCTTGATATTCCATATGGCCATTGTCTTTGCTGATGTAATTGAAAAATATATTTCAGTGGTTTTGTGGTTGGTTTTTTTTTTTAAAGCAAAATTAAGAGCCCTATTGTGATGCAACAGTACAAAAGTGAGCTTTTCAACATATAAGACAAAAGTTACCCCAGTCTTTTCTAAAGCCAAAAATATTTATATTTACCACAATATTCTTCAATTTTATATTATATGCCACAGTTGTAAGCATACAGAAATAGTGTGTATATATAATTAATAAAATACTTTTTCCTTTAGGAATAAAATGTCAAAAAGGAGCATAAATGTAACAGAAACATCATTGCAGTTCACAGACCTGGAAAATAACTGTGACTATAGCGCTTACCTAACAGCGAGTACAAGATTTGGAGATGGCAACATAAAAAGTGATACTATAACATTCAGAACTTCTGAAGGAGGTAAGCTTATATATAGTATGCATCTTCAGTTTCATTCAGCCTTACATTTTCATCAGCCTTATTTAACTTAATAAAGCTACTGAAGTAGAAGTGGCATTTGACTGGTCGAGAACGCATATTCTACCTGTTTATTTGTGTGTGTCTCTGTGTGTACACGTATCTGTGGCTCTATAACATTATGATGGGTATTTCTGTTAATTTACTGAGCAAAACTTTGCATTTCTCTTCAAGACAGGTAAGGCAGTTTAATTTTAAATTTGGAAATGAATCAAATTAATTTTATAATATATTTTAATAGCTCTTTGCTTTATCTTGCTGTGCAACAATTTCTGAGGGAAAATACACTTCAGAGTCTGAAATGGTTTTAATTTCAAAATGTAATCTGTAAGTGTACACTGATTTGTTTATTCTATTTTAATGATTTTACTCCCAATGTGGTAGATGACTTTTATAAATGATCGTGCTATATACTGTGCTTTGAGGATCAGTCAGTTTAATTATTGTATCTGATTTTCCCATCAATTATATTGCTATGATCTGTTCCAAAATGGGTAGTATGCAGGCATATTTCAGAGTCATCCTGCATAGATGAACTCACTTCCCAATACACAATCACTGGCAGGATTGGTGTCTATCCAAGCCATCTCTCAAAAGACTGTCTAAATCATCAGGTTATAGATATTCTCAATCTTTGCTGTTGAAGCTGTTATGGAAACATGAGCTGACTTTTTAGGGCAGGATTTTTAGGAACTGATCCCGAAGTTCCCTCTCCAATTAATATTTTAGTATTATAGTACAAACTAGAACAGCACAAAGCAGGAGAGATAAGTTACAGTGTTCAGGACTCTACTGCATGTGGTGTAGAGCACTTTCTTGATGGCGAGAAATATGGATTTAAGGTCTCTTAAGCTGACTTAGGGAACTGAATTTGAGTCTCCTACATCACTGTGCTGCTGAGAAGGACCTTACGCTGCTTAGGAGGAGAGGCTAATTGAAGATGGCTTACCGAGTTCTTCCAGCACCTGTAATAGACTGAGGAAAGAGGAAAAAATAGAAACGATCATACTGTCGAAGCTTAAGTACATAGTTTTCCTACATGAACAGGGAGCTTGAATTCTACTTATCATGAGCAAAGTGAGAACAAGGCTTTAATTTAGGTTGTCTGAAACAAATCATTTTTTTTTCCTATTAACTATATACGGAGCATGCTAACTCAGTCAACTTCTGTGTCTGCAAATTAGACTTTCCATGTGCCCAAACCAGTAAATACCAGACAAATTCTATGAGAAAAGAGTATCTGTTTACAAATGCAGCTAAATACAAATTTGTCTGAAAAAACAGGGTTTAAAAAAAATATTTATATCTACTATTTTATTTCACCAATTCCAGAAGCAGTTTTTATACCATAATCAGACATAAGATGTTGTCAAATCTGTAATGGATGTTTCTTGGGCACTAAAATGTACAAAGCCTGTGCTAAAACTTAACATTTTTCCAGCACCGAGTGATCCACCAAAAGATGTTGTGTACAGAAACCTTACTTCCACATCAATAATGCTATTCTGGTCCCCTCCTCAAAAGCCTAATGGAAATATACAGTACTACTCAGTTTATTTCAAAAATAATTCAGGAATATTCATACAGGTAAGCTTATTTTTATATTTTTCTTTTGTAGAATTCAACAAAGTGTTCTAATAATCTAGTAAAGATTAAATCAATGTTATAGTTATCAGTATACTGCTTTTTCATATTTCCTTCATCACAAGTCAGTTTTTTAACTTATGAAGACAGAGGCGCATCTTGAAATCATATGTATTGCATTGTGCATTTTATTGGACATTCATATCATTAAGCACTAAAGAAAATAAAATTTGTGTAATATTGCATATTGCAAAGTTTATATGTACATGTATATACACACACATACATGTAATACATATGTAGATAAATAAACACAAGACCCATTACGTTCATAGCACATCCTTAAGACTATTTATTTTAGTCTAATTTATCAATTTGAATAAATTTCTGTAACAGTTCTGGTGTTAGTTTTTTAATCCATGTTTATACAGTACTGAAAATAAGAAGACGTTACTGTTTAGTATGTTGAAACAAATATATTGACATTCCTAAGTGAAAGCACAAAATATAAATAAAATTTTATTTATATTTTTTTGGTGATCCACACATTTCCATGTAGGGGTTTTTTGTTGCTACTTTCATCCTTAATTGTGCACCACATTTATAAATTGTATATACACTTTTTGTGTTCTCCTTTCTAAGAATATTTTATGATACAGAACTATAAGAAGAAGAAATAAGCTTCCTTTAGAGGTTTTTGGTTACAAGCTTTACACATGTGGAAGAAAAGAAAGAAATATCAATTAATGAAGAAACTAATGCATGAGAAATTACCTCTACTGCATAACTTTATACTCGATATGCCTAGTGCAAGGAATGCATATGTTTGAGGATAACTAGTAAAACAGATTCGCAAATTTTACAAATACTTGTGCCTGAATAATGTTGACATACTTCAGTGTATACACTTCTCTGCCTTCTGTGAAGCTGTCTGGCTGCCAGGCTCTGTCTGCATGGTTTCAGATGCAAGCAGTGAATTCCTGTTCTGATGAGACTAAAATCAGGGCTACAGTTCAGAGCTTCAGCCTCTGCTTGCACACAGCGCTGTACCAACAGCCTTTTTCTTAGCCTAACAAATTCCTGGAGAAACCTTTACACCAGTCCATTACCTGAATGAGCTCATCCTGTGAAGAGTGTCTACATTTATCTAATTCCTGGACAACTCAAGCAACTTTAAAGGAGGACTACGGACTTCGGTTATTCCTGCCTTTAGGAAGGCGGAACTCTGAGGTCAATGAGCATGGTGAAACTGTTACACTGAGAGCTATAAACCTTCTGGATGTGCCCAGGACTCTGGAAATGAAGGAGCAAGATAGGGAAGATGGAGCACAATAGCATTGGCCCAGCAAGGTGAGGGCTCAGTTTCGTTATCGTGTGACGTAGTTGGGCAAGGACAGGGTGATGACATGGGTGGAAGTTACTGCTGTTTTGGCATATTATGTGGTGGATGGCAGAAAAGTGCTGACAGTAGCTCCACTTCTAGATGTGGAAACCACCATTTTTGCCCTTTCAGCTTGGATTTTTAACCCATCCCACTGCAGAAAGCTACGAGAAGATGGGTTTCAGCTGCTGTTTCATCTGTCTCTTACAGGACATGGGGACATCACCGTTAATCTCTCAAATCATGCTCCACTCCTAATCTGTCTGCTTCCCTTAACTCCCTCTGCCCTTCACAGGCCCCTCCGTTCACTATTTGGCATGGCAACTACTGTATCTACATTGCACTCCTGTTCTGTACCTTGGCATTCCAGTAGGTGCAGGGCAGGTTTCAAATAGGAGAAAAAAGCATCTCTCCCCTTCTCCCTTCTATCAGATATTTTATATCTTGTCACAACAGAGAAATGCATGTGTGGAAGCCAGCCTGATGTGTAGATAAATTATATATATATGACATATACAGACAGTTGTAAGCTGTATGAGTGTAGGCACACATACAGTTAACAGCTATCTGTAACTTAGAAGTATAACCATGTAGTTGCAGTGTCTGTTGATAAATTTTATATTTCACACATTTAGAAATAAATAATTCTGGGCTGGAATATTCTACATCTTGGTCACTATTCTGCTTATGTTTGTCCAAACTGTATTTTGAGTTTGAGAAATGATACGGGAGAATTAGAAAAGTAGGCAATCTTTTCACATTTCTAGGAACCCCACCTTCTCAGACACACATCTGCAGGCATCCATTCTTTGCCAGTCTCATCTGCTTCTTTGTCAGGACATAGTAACAGAGGTCCAAGTCTTAAAGTCTTCTAGATACCTGAAAAGCAACCTGGCTGAATAATCTAGAGCTAATTAACATCATCTAGTGTTGTCATAATCAGAAATAGATATAAAAGTCATACTAAAACTACTACTATTCTGTTGACTCAAACTGTCACTTCTCACATGTTTTCAAACTCCTCAGGCATAATAAAACCTAATGAATATAAAACACTGATTATGAATAGAAGTGTTAAAACTAGGAATCAGTAGCTGCAGAATAAAGCATTCAGGGGGAAAGCAAAAGACCCAAGATAAAGTATGCAGTTTACTCCTTGACATGATGCAGAAAGTTGCAGAAAAAACAGTATTCCTTTAAAAGAGAAAAAAACCCCTAGTTACATAGCTCCCTAGGGCAGAAAAATAATGTATAGTTTCTTTGCTTTACAGGTCTACATGAAAAATCACACTGTGGCTGTCCAGTCAGAAGGCCTGGGATGCTCAGACCTAGGATCCAGATCCAGAACCGCAGAAGGAAAAATTTAGTGATGGAGATTAGATTTGAGGATTTTGGTAGATGAGTGGGCTGTTTCTATGGGGATGTTGGCAGGTTGTAAAAGTGGCAGGGAGAGAGTAATGACTGGTAGGCAAATAGAAGAAACCATCTCTTGCACAAGGCTAGGTTCAAATACAGCTTTATCTTTTGTCTTCTGCTGCCATAGGTCTAGGGAAAATGCTACTTTTTGGTTTATGCTCACTCCTCTGCCCCAGAGCAGTAAAGATATGGAACCTATTCTGACAATGGGCACTTCTTCCACAGCTGACATGGCACTATACCTCTTGTTCACTTCACTTCTCCGTGACACTGCTGGAGTTCTTACAGTTTGAGCTTTCACTATTTGCAATAGCAGCTTTGCAGTTTTTACTCTGTGTTTTCCTTCCATGGTGCTTGAAACAGTTGTACTGTTTGGTTTCATGGAGGAAAGAAGTAAAAGATTCTGTGGCAGTAATTGTCTTGTTGCTAAATACTGATCTATAAGAGATAACATTGACTTGAATAAACTCTTTCATTCAATCTCTTTATACTTGTGGTTTGATTAGCAACAAAGTGGGAACGGTGCTAATGACAAATACAAATTCATGCTTGGAGAAAGTTCTCCAGTGGAGAAATTTCAGTACAGATGACAACTATCCTGCTCTGCCAAACCAGACAGGAGAACCAGGAGCTAAGTAGAGAAAAAAAAAACCCATGATGCTTCTGGAGTCTGAACATTAGACTCTGGATCATCCAACCCCTGCACTTCAAGTGAACCTAAGCAAATATGACTGAACACATTTCAGAGTGAAATTTGGCTTTGCCCTCAGGATGCAGAGAAGAGATGTAAGCAATGTGCTACGTTAACTTAACAATCAAACATTTTCTTTCAGCAGTATGACCAAAACATGGATAAAAGGGGAACTTCCCTAAAATACACTGCAAATTTTTTTAAAAGATGGCTGCTGAATGGTAGAGCACACAAAAAGGAAATATCTTCACTTAGGTTGGTACTGGAACAGTGTGCATTGCACTCTTTGAGGGATGGCTTGGATTAGCCCTCAGTGTCACCACTCTCACCTGGTTGCCAGAGTCAAATATATGACGCTCAAGACAACAGTGCAAGACAATGGACCTGAAGGAGGAAACAGAACAGGGGAAAAAGGTTAACAAAGAAGAACAGCAGCACTGTGTTGTCTGTACACAACTAATTACAGCTTTACGCCACTGGAAATTTCTGCTGCTTCGTGAGGTGAAGAAGATACTACTTTCTGCTGACGCTTTCATGGCCAGCGTGTATTGCTTACACTTAGCTGCTTTTAATAATCTGATACTTTGCTATGTCAAAACTTCTTTCATGTATGGATGAAGAAGGGGACAGAAGGAAGAATTTCTTCAGCTGTAGCCAGAGATCCTGAGCTGTTTGCTTTCATCTGCAGCCACAGTTAATTGTAAAACTTCCTATAGTGTTCTATCCCCAGGGTACAATTAGTGCAAGTTTCATCTTTTCTTAGTTTGTACCCACACAGTTCTTCCTGCTCACCCTTAATCTTAATTATGTGTTCATTCTTTTCTAATATTTTGTTGTATCAGAAGTTTGAGGTAGTCCCCAGGCCCTGGGCTCCTCATAGTAAGGGGACTACTTCTTAAAACAGGTTTTGTTGAAGCATCAAAAAGCCTGTTATAGCATTCAAGTTGGTTCACTGAGTTCCTAGCTGCCAAACAGCTGACTAAATTGTAAAGGTATGCTTTTTAAACTAAGCATTGGATTTTCAGCTGTTCATACCAATAAACCCCCATTCAATCTAGAATCAAAACTTGATGCAATATCTTTGACATTTTTGTCTAGAAAACTCAGAGAATTAAATTCTTTTTTTTGATATTATTATTAGATATTATTAGTATCAATTACTAATTATTACTAATTAAAATATCTAATAATAACAATAACAGGAGGGTATTACAATGATGCTTCTGGGTCAGAAGTATTTTCTGTCATATTGTGCTTGAGCACCAGAAATTAGAATTAGAATTTGACCCTCTGTTTTCTGTGTCTTATCCTTTTTCAGTTAGCTACATGCAGATAGTGGGAGCTTCCGTCTATGTTTAGAAGAGAGTAATATATTAAGGTGGAATTTTACTGATGCGGCTTCTGTTCTGGAGTCAAAACAAACACATTTTCATTGCCAAATGAACTGTTTATTTATTTATGTTATGTGAGCACTAGGACTGTAGGCAAAACTAGGTCTTCAGATAGTGGTGTAAAAATCTCAGGGAAATGAACGAGTGTCGCCTGTTGTTTTCTGCAGTTATAAAAGAATTTTGCCTGTACAAAAGAAAATATTGGTGGTTATGTTAGATATTTAAATTGATAGATACTGGTGACAGACACCACATTTGCATACTGAACTATCAATTTGCACAGTACTGACTCAACTGTTTGATAGAGTGTAGTGATAGAGTGACTTCTTCAGTAGGAACTTTCCTCAAGAGAAATATAACCCATTTTTTAGTATGCGGTTTTAGCATGCTGTGTTTATATGTGGTATTTCTGAATTTAAATATGCAAACATTACTGTCTCCTTCCTCCTGTTTTAGTAAGTCTACTGTACCAGCCTGTCTTTTTTAGGAAATAATTTAAAGCCAGCTTTGATTTTAAGGAGATGGAGGATGCGAATAAGATGTAACACCAAAAATAGTTGGCATGCCAAATAACTAGAATGTGTACTAGGCAATTCATCAGGGGATTGGGCAAAATGGAGCTCACCATGAAAATATTGCTGTGCAGAAAAAATTAGGAGGACTTCTTTGGTCCTGAGAAGTGCTGCCCATGCCATATGCTCAACAGGGCAATGTGGCTGCTGGAGAGGAACGATACTGACTCTTCAAAGCTTTGTCTTCCTACCCAGTGCTTGACCAGAATATACTTATGGGGTACATGACCTCTCAACAGTTTTCAAATCATGAACCAAACAGCTTTGGATCATCTAAGTCAGGTTTCCATAAAGCAGTGGGTTATTTGACACATTTGGTTATGTGGTATGGCTGGCCTTACGTAATTAATGTGATTTATTTTTTTTCCCTTTTCAGTTTCCAAAATGCTTCATTCCAAACAGGGATGGCCTCCTCAGAGGGGCTGATCTAGAGCACCAACCTACTGCAACAGTTACAGTTTTAGGGGAATTTTTTATGTAGTTCAAAAGAAAATGGGTGTTGGTTCTCGTGCAATCCTTTTGTTAGCATGTAACTGCACAAGGAAAATAACCTGTCAGTTCCTTCAGTTTAACGCAAGCTACTGGGTATAGACGTGTGCATTAGAAATAATGGCATGTTTTTAATGTAAAGGACAACTAACAAAAGGAACAGTTTATCAAGTGTTATGGTGAGATCTCTGCCACTGGAAGGTTTAAATTCAGAATGAGAAAATTTCTCTAAGATCTACTCTCATAAAAATGGAATAAAGTGAGAGAAGTCCTTTGATTTGCTTCATGCAGATGGGGCAAGGGAATCACAAGTGTGATCATTTAATCTATGAACAATTAATAGCTTTTTTGTTGTTTTCTTGATGCCATATGGATTACATTGTTCCATGTTTAATGTGTTTTAAAAAAAGATGGACTGGCGACTGGCATTTGACAACTACGATCAACAAGAAGAGTCAATTAGGTACTCTGTAGTACTTAGAAGACCTAACAATAGACATCTTACAATGAATTGTATATTTCAGTAAAAATCAGGACCCATTGTGAGTCAGAGTTAAGGTTTATGTCTTCTGAACATTATGGTGAATATAACATGGTGATGGCTAAATGGGAAACTAGAAAGAGAAATCAATGAATAAATAACATTTTCAATGACAACACTTTCTTTTTTCTTCAGAATTTCACAAGTTTTGGTAATGACAGTGATGTCAATATGCCCCAGTCTGCAGTTCTGGATGATTTGGCAAAATACAGCCATTATACTCTGTGGTTAACTGCAAGCACAGCTTTTGGAGATGGAAACAAAACCAGTGAAATAATAGATGTATACACAGATCAGGATAGTAAGTGAATTCCTTTTTTAATGTTCAATGTGTATCAGTACTTCAATTTATTAAATAGTCCCTAACTTTAAAATTATTTTACTGTTATGATGGCAAAATTTAAAAAAAATCCAGTAAGTACTGTTTTCTACACTGCAGTATTTTTCTTTGCAAAGAAGAGATTTTGATCAGAGTCTTTGCTTTGTAATACTAAGAACATAGTTCACAAGCTTCTTCTTTGGATAAAAGCAGTAGAAATACTGTCTTAAACCATCATTAAGAGTATTTTATAAATCAAATTTAAAATGGATGATTATTCATATATGCCTTCGAAATATTTTGCTTTTGAAAATGAAACACAAATGAAACATAAAGTTGTACAAATATTACAAACAAGGTTTAAAAACTAATCTTACTTTGGGCATTTATTTCTGTTTTAGTTTTGGATTTTTTATTACTATAATCCATGCGTTTATTTTTTGCTTATTATCTCTTGTAGTCCCAGATGGTTCTGTTGAAAATCTGGTCTATCAAAACATTTCCTCATCTTCTGTAAATGTAAGCTGGCTTCCACCATCGCAGCCAAATGGCTTAGTCTTCTTTCATATTTCTCTAAGTTTATTGCAACTGGGAACCAATAAGATATTGTCTTTCCTTACTTACAACACAAGCATCATTTTTGACAATCTGGAGAAATATACTGATTACATTCTGAAAATCACACCAGCCACTGATAAAGGATCTTCTGAACTGCACGCTCTAAGTCTGCATATAAGAACTGATGAAGATGGTAAGATAAGTATTTTATTCATTCTTAAGGAAACATAGAAAAACAAGAACTAAATATCTTTATAAAATAAAAAAATATTACTTTTCTCATGTTACTTAAAGCTTTTTTGTTATACAATGACACAGACAACTGCTATGCATTTCTGCATTGAGACCATGAAATAGAATTTTCCACTCAGAGCACAACTTTAACTGATAGTTAAAAGGCATTTTTCATTGTAACTCATATTTTTCTGAGGTTATCCTTGTTTCTCTCTTTCTTATATCTTCCTGTAGTCCCAGAATCAGCACCTATAATCAAAACGTTTTCCAATCTTTCAACTACCTCAGTTATGCTTTCATGGGACCCTCCTGTTAAGCCAAGTGGTATTATAATAAGTTATGATCTAAATTTATTCGGGCCAGAAAGGAATAACTCATTCTCTACCACCAATAATTTTATCATCTTGGAAGACCTTTTACCATTCGCATTATACACCATCTATGCAGCTGCAAGAACAATAAAAGGACCTGGTCCATATGCTGTGCTTCAGTTCTACACAGATGAGTCAGGTGAGCAAATTCAGTTGTAGCCAACTTTGAAATGTTGGCCCTATCCATCTTAGATCTGAACATCAGACCTTAGAGACTTGAGATGAAGGATCAATTTTCCATTGGTCTGTGTGTGAAGAGCTTTCACAAAAAGGAAGCACTACAAGGGAAGTCTTTTCTGAGTTCCCCGCCTCCCACCACAGTGTGCAAGAGGAGGTCACATTCTGCACAGGAGTACAAAAATAACTCCAAGGAGAAGTGTCTTTTGTCTTTGGAATGTGTTACAGTTTGCCAAGCGTCAGGGGTTTTGAAGCAAGCAACAATACCTTTCTTTTCATCCCCCCACGTATCTGAATAATAATAAAACATGGAAGTATTTCTTAAACGTTCTCAGGTTTACTTTACATGGACCTCCTCTCACCAGCATGGTAAATGATATATCTTGTAAATATATATTGAGTTGCAGTCAGTATATGATGTAGGAAGAGAAGTATATCACATTCTAGTAATATACGTAATACAACCTCTATTAAATGCCTTAGTTCTAACAATGGGGATGTTTAAGTGATGAATAGATTTCTTAGCTCTCTAAGAAGATATCTCTTGCTGGCTAAACATGTATTCCAGATTAATGGAATTTTTCATGCCAAAAAAAAAGAAAAAGATTAAATTAGCAATGAGTTCAGGTAAAAATGGTAACAAATGTACATATATTCTCTTGCTTCTCCAAAGTGTTTGGTTTGCCTGGATTATTTGAAATTTGGAACTCAAGAGTGTTTCTCTTTTGCAGTGCCATTAGCTCCACCCCAAAATTTGACCATTACCAACTACACTGCAAATTCTGTGTGGCTAAAATGGGATCCAAGTCCTCAGCCAAATGGTGTTATTATGAGATATAATTTTAAGATTTATCAAAACAACACTGAAAAAATATTTTATCAGGTATGTTTATAATTAACAGTGTTTAAATTTTGGGGGGCAGATACATACTTTTTTCATGCTTTAGGAACAAAATATATGAGAAATACTTTAAATGTCTATCATGGTCCTAGAATTCTGAAGCTCCTCTAAATTCCTATGTGTTAAGACAGTTTACTTACCCTCTCACCATGCCTGTAATTAAATTTTTAAAACTAGACAGAAAAAAGATGTTAGATTTTAATTTACTTTGAGCTTCTAATATTTCTTTAATGATGAGACTTATTAATCTTTAGGTCATATTTCAATGTGTGTTAGAAAATGACCAAACTTACTTATTTGGTGGCTGCCTTTGGTTAACTATTTAGTATCTGCAGATTTTCAAGATTCAAAAAGGAAGACAGACTTCCCTAGTCACTTTGAAAAACTCTTAAAAATACTTAAAAATTGTTTAGAGGTTTGCTTTTTTTTTCATTTTTGCCAAATAAGAATAATTGAAAAAAAATTAACTGAAATAGATGCTTTAAAATTATATACAAAAATTGATTAAGGCATTTATATCTGCTTAAATCTGATTGCTTGGATGGCATCAAAAAATGCGCCATGAGCTGTAAAGGCAGCAAGCTAAGACCAGGATTGCATCTCAGGCTTAGAAACTATGGACTGAGTTCTACTCTTACACCTGAGATGTGTAAGAGCAGCAGGGAAAAGGCATTGTTGCAGTAGCTATGAATTTAAGACATATAGTGTACACTGCACGCAGGACTGTGAGGAGCTCCATTACTGCCTTTGGAAACATATTCCTTGGGTGCTCACGGAGGCATCTCCATGAGCCTCCATCTATCCATCTGAGGCAGATTCAAACCAAACTAGAATACAGAAACTGGCCAGGACACTTGAATGCATTTGCTATGCCTTCTATTTCTTCATGTTTTGTAATGTTATATGGGCAAGAAATTAGATTTAGGTTGTGGCAGCAGGACAGGCAGAGCAATTTGTATAGCCATGTTATAGTTAGGCGCCATAACTTGGATGCCACAAGATGTTCACCAGATTTTCTTGGTGAAATTCAGCTCTTTCCCTGCTGCTATTTTAGCCCTCTCAACATTTGCACAAAATGTGCCTTGCATGCTCTGGGAAAGACAGCTACCAGGAACTGAACCATGGTTTTCAGCTTTTTTCAAAACTGTGTGTCTGGCTCAGGTAAACTAAAAGAAACGAGAAGCTGTGGCCTCTTCCGCTGCAGAGATGTAGTAAGGAAGTAGAAGGTGACAGTGGGTTGATATGGTGATGTGGAGGTGGCAAAAGTTTTCAGTATTGGTAAAAAAAGGCATGTGTGGAGTTAATTTGTTCTAACAATGCTATGGGAATTATGATACCATCCTTTGGCATATCTTCCTCACAAGCCACAGTGAAAGAGGGAGAGGAGAAAGGAAAGGAAGAATTTGACCCCACATTCTTTTTCGTTGAGCTCAGGAACTACTTTGACTGAAAGCTACTCAGAGTAGCAGAGGCAAGGCTCTAAATCTTCCCTTCATTTCAGTGGGTTCAAGGTGAGGCCCACAATGTTTACACAGATTAATTGCGTACTAATAATTTTTCCTTCTTTAAGAACGTTTCAGGTTCAAACCACGAGGCAAACCTTGCTGGATTAGAACCGTTCAGCCCCTATTTAGTCAGCGTCTCTGCATTTACCAAGCTTGGGAATGGCAATCAGTTCAGTAATGCTGTCCAGTTTACAACGATGGAATCAGGTTAGACGTGACTTTTTCTAAGCTGGAGTTCTGTTTATATATATTTTTCCCTGTATGGTTGAACGACAGCCTTCCTCTTCTCTCAAAAAACCCCGTAACATAACACTATCTCACTGTCTTCTGCCTGTGTAACGCTGATTCACATTCCTGTTGTACCGGATAGGCTGGGTTTTGAAGTTTGATGTCGGAAGTGTAGAATTAGAAATGTCCTCATCTGAAATGAGAGGCTTATATGGCTACTATAAATCTTTTAATAGCATCACAGATAAAGGGAGGAAAATTAGATAGATATCAGTCTTTGTAGATCAAAGCGGTAATTCAGATCCCTGTGAAAATAACTGAAACTTTAGCAGTATCAAAAGCAGCTGGACAAAAGATTGGCAAATCAACTGGAAATTGTATTAAACAAGTATAAATTTTTAGCCTTTTTTATAATTTATTTTGGGAAGGGAAGCTAGCTACTAATTAAATATCCTAATTTGTTAGATCTTATTCTTCCTGACAACTGGGGAGGACTATGCAATATAGCTGGCTTAATTAATATGTACAGTTTTGTCTTGTGCCTTCTATATGTCTCTTCGAGTTGCAGGTTGTTCCAAAATAAAAAAAATTGTATCATGTGAAAGTGAATATTCAACATTCACTAAAGAGAGCTCTGCATGTTTGCAAAACTGGCGTTTGTGGAACACTGTAGCTCATTTGCCAGGTCGGAGCAATCCCCAGGGTCATGTACTTTACAAGGTCTGCCAGTGCCAGGGAACTAGCAGGGATTAGGGGACTGTGTCTGAATTCCTAGATTCCTTTATGCTGACAGAAAAGGGAGCAAACAAAGTATCAAAAGTTCCCACATAGTGACTGCAGCTTTTCAAGACCACACTTCCAGTGAGATATTCTTTCCAGAGGTGATAAAACAGGGGTTCTGGGAAAAAATATGCTGTTTATTGTACCCAACAGTTATAACACTATAAGAAATCCAGACCATCACTGAACTGGTTCAGGTTGGCTGTTGGATCCCTGCAGCTGGAGGTTGTCCTGCCCAAGAGCCATGGTCATCCATCAGTTGTCTCATTTAATCGCTGACATTCCATACCCGTGGTACCTTCTTCAGAAGTGCTGGGCAGACATTGCCCACAGGAGCATGTCCTAGTCATTTTACAGTTTTCTCAGATTTTATGCTCAGCTAGTTGCAGCATTGTTTCAATAGAGGAAGTAGGTTGCAGCACCCCTCACTATGTATTCATTTTCTTCACTTCAGCCCTTTCTGAAATACTTTAATTCATTGTTCTATTAAGCAATTGTTCACAGATAATTGCTCTATTTTCAGCATGAGTATAATATTTGCTACCTTTTATTAAATTTTTATGAGCATTTAAAAAAACTTCTCCTGCTGAAACCAGCAAGGAGGTGGGGAACACTAAGGTAATAGCATTGACATGAGAGCTCCGAGACCTGCTCAGTGACTTCTGCATGGGTTGTTCCTCTGATGAAAGGACAGAGATATGATACAGTGCCTAAAAGAAACAAAACTGACATAAATTAGGAACTTCTGCTGTTGATGCACTCATGGAGTATGTATACGTGTTTCACACTCCTGTGTATATTTTATTACACTTTGATTAAAAAAACATGGGGAAAATATGGGCACATGTGAAAATAAAACTGGAGCACACAACTAGGAAAAATCCAGATAGCTGCTTCTGTTTCAAGTACTAGCATCAGTCATGTTCATAGTAGTTGGAAATGAACCGTCTAATGAGGACAAAGATTCATTTTTGTTCTTTCAATGTGTTTCTTTTATAGTGTCAGTTTTTCTGCCGCTGGAACATTTGATCCTTGCTATGAAGACTGGGTCTTCTTCTCTGACTATATTGTTCTGTAATTACCATTTTAATTGTGTGGGAATGTTAATCTTTGGTGCATGTGTATCTTTTAAGTACCAGATGCTGTCCAGAATGTTCATTGTATCGCAACGAGTTGGCAATCGATCCTAGTGCAGTGGGACCCTCCTGCTTCATCCAATGGTGTAATTACTCATTACATCATAACAGTCGAAGAAAATTCTACAATTTTTTCACCTTATGATACACTGCATACTTTTAGAAATCTGCTTTCCAATACTACTTATCAATTTAAAATAAAAGCTGCAACATCTGCTGGTGATGGTGAAGAACAGTTATGCAATGCCAGTACGCTTCCTGAAAAAGGTAACAAATTGTTCAAGTTAATTCTTTTGTTTAATTTAAATGAAGGCTTGAAATACCTACTTCAATTCAGGCAGCTAAATCCTTCTGTTGTTTAAATTTCGTGCTAATACTGGATGAGGAGATACAGGGCTTCCTCTTTCTCCTATTTTAGAATACACTTGGTAATGAGAATGAAATTAATTGCCATTTAAAAAAGCACAGAGAAAGTACCTTTTTCTGTGGTGAGAACAATAAAGCTGTTCAGAATTTGTGCAATTAAGAAGCATGTAACTTCTTCCAGCAGACTTCCATCCTAACTCCTGATGAATAGGATTAACAACAAAGAAAATTGTGAGCTAAATCCAAAGAAAAATTGGATTTTGGCATTGAAGTAAAAAATTATCACCCAAAATCTATCTTCCTTTATTTCTCCACACACACTTCACACTTCAATCCTGGCTGTGCTTTCACCTGGAACCTGAAACTTCCTTATGCACTCGTGGATGAAATTCTGTGCAAAATACAGAGTTGCTTCTCTGTAAATAGCTATGTACCTAGCTTCTAAACTGGAAGTGGAGAGGAGCCCAATGCCCAATCCTGGAAGTAAATGCCTGTTTCAGTTCTCTTCCCCAGCTAGGGGCAATTTCTACTCGTGAGATTATTTCTCTAGGTTTTTTTTTTTTTTCTTCTTCAGTGATAGTTCAGTATAAAAATAATAAAAAAAAAGAAACCAAACCTAACTTTCATAATACTTTAATTACTAAGTTATTCAATATATTAAAAGATGAGTGGCAGCATTCATTCACATATCTCTTTCAACTGAGAGAGGGAGTTCTGCTCAGTTCTGTCAAATAATAGAAGAGTCTATGTCAGTGATGGGGTTTAGGTTCTGGCTGACAAGTGGGGGGGGCAGCTCTAATATGCAGACTTGAATCAGATGTCTAAACTTGGAGGAAATCAAGTTTACCCTTATGCTTAGTCTTCTTGTTGGTAGCTTCCTGATCAGCATGCACCTCTTCAGGTTCAGTCTTTGGATCTCTCCTGTTCACAAAGCCTTAGTGGCCCACTCTGAGCTTTGATTTCCACATTTCTTAAAATTAGACTCGCGGATGTGCGTGTCTGAATGAATCTAGACCACATCTGTACTGTCAGCTGAACTACTGCTGCTTTGGTTCTAGATCAAATGGCTGAGCTCCAAATGAGGACAAGGAAAGCAGCCCCTTACAGGTGCAATGCGGCCACCATTGTGAAAAAACCCAGGGCTGTACTCTGATGACTGCCCCTCCTCATAATAAGGTCTGTCCCACTATAGCCTGCCCACATCCCCTATTTGAACAATGAGGTGACCCATTCATACCTGTTCCTGGTAAAAATGTCATCTCTGAATTGGCTTCCTTAGCCAACAGCCCCCTTAGAAATTCTGCCATTTTCCGATCCCTGTTGGTCCCCTCCAATCTGTCTCTTAGGCTATTTAAGACTTCTGCCTGGGTCATCCACCCTCTTGTTTGCTCAGAAACTTCTGTCTGTCAGCAGGGTTCAAAATCCACTTCTGAAGGAAGCATAGATTAAATACAAGAGAAGAGCGTACTCGTATCTTACAGTATTGGATGCAAATAATATAGTAAACTCAATGGTGGTAGTGAATGTGCATGTGTGTAAGTGTGCACCTAGGTGCAGTCATAACTCTCCACCCTTTCTTTTAAATCAGGGTAGCTGAACAGCCAGCCCTGACTCAGAGCTCAAATAAAAAGGAAGCTGGGAACGGGTGTGCAGACAGGTGGGCCAATGCACAATTAAAACTGGGCTCATCCAAAACTGGAAGGTTTTGGAGATAGTCTTATAGGGGGCATGTTACCCTCTGGTACAGAGGAGACCAGGAGGTCTCCTAAGTACCTCACTTCTTGGAGGATGGGGGAAAGGCTTCTAGGAGTGCTAAAGAAGCCTGGCACCTGGGAAAGTTAATTATAGGGATTTCTGAAAAATTTTGGGTTGGCTATTAATTAGTGTTTGAGGAAAACACGGAGAAGCTGTGGATGTGATATTAAGCCTGAGCTTGAGAGATAGACTGCTAGTCTATTGTGGTCTGTGTTACATAGAGTCATGCTAGCAGGAGAAAACCCCCAGGCTTTATTTTGTAACAACATCTGGGTTATGTATCTTATCACTGAGAGTTTTCCTTAGGGTTGATACTACAATACATGGGGGTTTTTTTTGCCACAAACACTGCACAGATTCTTTCTTTCTGTTTTAGCATTGGCTTACATGTTGCTTAGTCATATTTACAACAAACTAGTTATTATTAGGACATTTCCTTTACTGTGTGTTTGCAGGAATTGTTTTGTGGTGACTGGGTATTAGGAATTGGAGATTCATGGTTGGGAATGGAAACAGTTTTATAGCTGTTGTCAGCTTCTTATTTATGGTGGTCTAAGATTAGTCACAGAATACGTAGCCAGCACTGAGTCACTGACAATGCATTTATTTCTGACATAAAGTGAAATCGAATTTGGCTCTGTGTCTCACTGCATAGTGTTTGACCTTTACATTCTTAGCAAGATTATTTGCCTTTTTTTTGAGGTAAATTTGTTGCTACCTGGGTACAATTAAACATGAATCATGATGATTAAATTTATGAGGAGATTAGTAGTGTTTTGTGTTTAATCTCCATTGTCATGGTAAACCACTTCTGCCGGTTGCAGTACGTTACAAAAATTGTCAACTTCTAGTGGTAATATTACTTTGTATTTAAATACATTAGAAAGAGTATGAAAGACAATATACCACGTACACATGCATAAATGAGTTAGAATAGCTATTCTTGGATTATTTTCCAGAAAATACACATATTAAAAGGAAATTTCATTAAGGTTGAGTGAGCTTTTAAAAAGGGAAATAGAGCCATAAAATGGTAGGTAACTTCTCCAAAAGGCATACTAAAGCTGTGAAGATTGAGTTAACTCACAAGTCTGGAGCGAGTGTAATAATCATTCAGTTAAGAACAGAAATAAAACAATTAAAAACTACTTGGGGGGTTCAAAGGATGAATAATCAAAAGAAAGCAGTTGCTGCTTTCAGGCTTTTTTGGGTTAGATTTTTCTTCATAGAGTTTTTATTCTTCTCTGAAAATATTAATCATATTGATTATAGTATTAAGACATGCTGAGCAGTTTTTCATTCTTATTGCTAGTCCTACTTAATATTATAGCTGAATACAGAGTCTTGGAACAGGTTGAGGCCCCCATTGTACTGCGGGGACAGTCCTTACTATTTGTTTTCTACTAAACAGAGATTCATTCATAACTTAGATTTAAAAGCAATATGGTTAGGAATTCGTCCAGGAAATATTTTTTAATTTAATCTGTACGTAATTTTGCTGGCCAATACTAACGTGTAGTTATACACAGAAGTATGCCTTGTGCATGGAGGAGAGTAGTGTCTAAAAGGACTGGTAATGGGAAAATTTCTTAGGTCTTTTGGTGTGGAGGTAGAAAATGATGATCATATGTTGTTACTTGTGCACAAACTGTGTTTAGTCTCTGCACAGCAGAACCTTTAAAGTTTCAACGTTTGTACCTCCCAGATGGATGTGCCCATTGAAAAATGTGCATCCTTTTTTCATCCAGTGAGGAGCACAAAACATAGCGTGAGCGTAAAGATTTCTTCGTATGCAAGGAAATAGTCTGTTTCCTTCACCATAAATCCTTTTCTTTGAACATGGCAGCTCATGGCAGTTCTATGAGTTGGAGTTGCATGAAGTTCCTCATCACTTTGTGGAGAGGACTACAGATGACCGTAATGTACTGGAAGAAATATTTAAGTCCATACCCTAAAGTGGTCCTTAGGGCCCCAAGCATGACGTGCAGTGCAGTGTGCACTGCAGTGTGTTGGCCTGGTTATCCAGAGGGATCAAGCTACTGCAGAGCCACAACATTAGATATGGAAGGGCTTCAGTGTCCTTGTCACTACTACAGATAAGAGCAGTGTGTTTCATATGTTCTGTCAATGCTGCAAGTTCACGTTTCCAAACTGTATGAAAGTAAAAGCATCAAAAAATTGTGGAGTGAATCATAAGAATCTTTGGAACACTGATTTCTGAGATGACTGAAACTGATTTTTTTATCAGGTATCTACTTTCTTAATGTAATGTAGATTTTTATTTTTTTTAGATTTTTTCTGATTAATTGGTATGTCCAAATATCAGTTAATGGCTTTGGTGTTTATGGCAATCTTGACTAGACAAATGCAATGATCACTTTGTTACTGGCAGTGAAATTGCATTGAAGTTATTTTCATAAGCAGGTAGATAAAAATAGAAGAATCTTATAGTGTAGGATAAACGAAATATTTTCTTAAGGACTAGGTCAACTCTAGGTTAATGTATAGAAATGGTGGTGACATATACATACAAAGCTGACATTGAAAACATTTTCAGGTAAAATAAATTGTTTGCTCAAAAGCAGACAATGGTCCCATTTGTCGGAAAGCTGAGCATTTTTATTTAATTTCAGACTGGAATATTAACAGCTTTTCACTACTTTTATAGCTTAGCTTCAAGGTGGCCATTTCTCCTTAGATCTGTAGAATTTGATTTTTGAGTGCTTTGACCCCAGTTAGAGACTGAATTTCCTAATGTGTTAAGGACTAAGAGACACAGTCCAAGGAGACTTTCTTAAAACGTGTTCTCAACTGTGCAATTTCCTTTAAAGCATGTCTGATAGCATCAGTCCCAAGTCATGGGAAAAATAGTCTACAGGATTTTTACGTTTGGGACCAGTTTGTGGTGTCCTTGCTCATAATGAGCAGGACTTTTATATCATGAAGAGTCTCCCTGCAATTAGCAGTCTATACTAGAGTACTGTTTAGTATGATCAGGGATATAACCCAGGGAACTCCTTTGGGTAACTAAACTTTCAAAAATTGATAATCAATACAGAATATTAATTTTCTCCATATTCTGAAGACTCTTGTTGTGTGCCCATTGCTATCTGTTCTACTTTGTTCTTCACTTTCTTCCTATTGATGCTCTTAATACCACCCAACAGACTTCTAGGCTGCCGCTGTTCTTTAATCCAAACTCCAGCTACAAGCAGCTGTTCTGTAGGCAGGCTTTTTTTTATTAACTTCGTTAGGAACTATGCCATATCATATTACCCTCTTCTGTTCCCCAGCCCGTGCAGCTGTAGTCATTGCTTTCCACAGAGGTCTTTACAGAAAGCCATAACTTCTCTCTTTTCTCAGTAGATTTTTGTGTGTGTCCTTTGCTGCCCTTAGGTTATCTTTGCATTGTGAGTAAGATTTTTTTCTACCCAGTATTTCTGTTGATTTAAGCCAGTTGCAGTGGCCCAGTTCAACTCAGTCTGAATCTTTGCGCAGTCCTGGTGCTTTTTCTACCAGGAGTTTCCTTTCATTTTAGGTTGTCAAATAAAAACTTAACCTCAGAGCAGTCCACCAGCTTTGGAAGGGCTGATTAGCATTGCAGCCAGACGGGCATAGGGAACCAGGGCCAAGATCTATGAAAGTAACTTCTATTTAGGTGCTTAGCTTCCTGTTAACTTCAGTGGGAGTTCAGGCACGTAAATAGGTTTTAGGAGCTTAAAATCCCATGTGGATCTGGCTTCGGGCACTTTTTGTTGGAGTTTGGCCATCCTGTGAGCAATGGTGGATGAACCTGAAAATACCTCATTCCTCCTCCAGTCCAGAAACTGAATTCACCAGCATTTCATGGCCAGCCTCTGTGCCAGCTCCCTGGCTAGCTTTCAGAAGCTGAATTAAAAGCTGTTAAATGGAAAACGATAGAGTACATTGCACCAAAAATTTCAGACTTTGAAAAACTCCCTACTCCCAGAGCTAGCTGAATTTTAGCAAAGGCAATGTAATTCAATAGGGAAAGACTTAAGCAGTCCTACCTGTGATTCCTGGGAAATTTAAATATGGGATTAGCACTAGAATGCCAGTTAGCTAATCAGAGCACAGTTTGAGATAATCAGTGTCCTACCCCACCACAAACACAGCCTTTTTCGTGCCTTTTCTTTAAGTGCACCTTTCTGGAAACTAGGAATAGTAATACAGTTCCTGTTCAGCACATATCAAAGCAGCAGTGTGTGAAAGCAGACACATAAATCTTTGTTACAGTTCCAATTTAATCTGAAAGAATAATTGTCAAAGATGTGATTTTTGGCTTTAGTTGTTTTTAGTGTGAACAGTGATCACTTTATCATTGTTGAGTCATGTTTAGAAAATCTAAACAAGCTGCATGATTACTCTAGGAAGCATGGAATGGTTTGTTCAAATCAGTACCATCTGTGGACAGAAAAAGTTGGGGGAATTTTAGTCATTCTTGAGGAATGGAAACCTGATTCTCCATGCCAGAGTAATTGTAATCCTCTTTGTATCTGTAACCCAATAGCATAGTTGTCTTGAAGTTGTCTCATTGAACGCAATCATCAAGTGCAAGAGAGGCTGTGCCACTGGGTGTCACTGCTCCTCACTGCCGCCCTCGGAGCAGGCCTTTGACTTGCTTCGGATTCAGGTCACATCTTTTCATTTGTTCTAATGAGGGATTACATTTATATTTGATTTGTCTATGTAAGCAATGAGGTAAAATGGACTAGATTTTAAAGTGAATTATGTTTAAGGCTTTGATTTCATTTTAAAGATCCGTCTAAGCCCTGACAGAAAATTTTCCTACATTTTCTGCTGACTGACTCTTTCTTCTGTAGGTTAGAAATATTTTGCATGTATGGCTCTTAGTAAACTGGAAAAAATGATGAATTAAAATAGAAATAAAAGCTTTGGTAGGAAAGAATAAGTACTTGTCTAATCTATCTCTTACCTTGATACCTGCGAATTTATCTTTCAAAATGGTGGTTTTGACGTAGTATTCCTCACTGGGATGATGACAGACTCTCTTCAGCCTTGTGAGAGTAATTTGCATGGATTCCCTCTGTAGTCATTGGGGAAAAGGACACTTCTCCAGGGGACTGATGAAAAGAGAAACTTCCTTTTTCCTGCACCCCGTTCTTTCCCCTGCTCTCTGGGAGTTTGCCTCTTTCCACCAAATACAGAGAGAGCTCATGGAGCCTGGATTAATTAGATTCTTGTTGTTCTGTGTGAGAGCCCACAAATCAGAGACACTTAATTTTTCTGATATCACTTCTAGTTCTGTAAAACTGCCAAGCATCTTTACCATCTTTACTGCAACGTTGCTAAATCTCATTTCTTTTTGATGGCATCATCTGTGTTGCAACTGGGGGAACAGAGTACTCTCCTTGAGAAGAGAAGCCCACCGTGCTGGCTAGAACAAGGGCACTGCTGCTTCTGCCTGTGACTAGCCTCTTTAACCTGCCTTGGTTTAGGTGATGCAAAGACTACATTTGTGCCAGCCATGGCTCTACCAGCTGCCCATTTGAGAAAGTGAAGGTGTTTTTCCACCTCCTTCCTGGCACCCAGCAAGCAATCAGTTGCTATCTACTTTATTGCAAGCCCCTGTTTCAGTATTTGATCCAGTCTTTCATTTAAATTGGAGTATAGTCCAATAATCAGTTTTGAGCAGATGGAAGTTTGTAATGATAGACTAAGAGGCATTAGAGCCAGTGGTTTCCATCTCCATATTGCATACTTTCACCCTTTTATTCCAAACCTGCCAATGCTGGCTGTTCCTATTGCAGCAAGAGTTCCTGGGGTCATGTGCCTCGGAAGGTGAAGTCGTATCCCTTATCAAAAAAAGAGTATTCCCCTCTCAATGAGAAGAAGGAGAATTGAATTTTCTTAAATTCTTTCAATTTTTATCTGTGCTTATGTCTTTGGAATTGCTGACTCTTAATTTTTTTAATTTCTGGAATATATAGTATTGGGTCTTAAAAATACTTTCATTCAAGTTCAGAGTGTGACTGGGTGGTAAATTTTATTTCACTCAAATAGTTTTATCCATTCTATCCCACGTTTTATCATCATCATAATTGAGTGTGCAAGACTCATTTTCTTTGCAGTACCTTAAGAGATATTAATAGCTTACATTACACTAGAGTAGAGGATTTTTTAAGAAAAAATACAGATTTTTTTTATAGTAACCATTGAACATTTCTCTGCATTTATTTTCCATTAACTAAAGGTCAAAGTAAGCCCTTTCTTATAATTTACAAAAGTAGCAAATACAGTTTATAGAGCTATTATGAAAATATTGCAGTGTTTATTTTTTTGAAAGTGGGCAGAGTATTACATCTCCAAATTGTGATCAAGCAAGATTGTTACTGCCTGGTTGGTTTGGTTTTTTTTAGTTACTCCTTTCTGTACTGTATGCTAATAACAACAGAGCAAAACAACCTTAATTCTAATAGAATGGAGTGTAATGATGAAAGTTGTCTCTAGCAGAGATTGTTTTCTTAAGAAATTTTGCTCTGGTTCTGTGGTTAGAGTGTAGCAGGGTGGGAGCATAGGAGGCTATTGCTTGCTGCGATGTTATGCACATGTGTGTGAGAGCTGAGGGGAAGGACAGGGGAAGCTTCGTCGATGGTTCTTGTGCCCTGGGCCCTCTCCTGCAGGCTCCACCTGCGTTGGGCTCATTTGAAGGGCTTTGAATTTTCTCAACCTTTTTATCATCACAGCAGCTTGGTTTGATTCAGAATTAACATCTCTTGTTAAATATTCATATTTAGTGGAGAGGCTTCAGCTTGTTATGTTATGATGATTTTTATAAACAAATTGTTGCAGATGAAAGCAGAGATCAGATATTCCCACGAGACTGAACAAAAAATGAAGGGTTTTCTCTTTCTTCCCCAGTAACGTTGGCCTGGGATCCTTTTATTCTTTATGTAAGCCTTGGGGCTTCTTCAGTTTCAGTTTGAGGATGTACCATGTGTTTTTCTTTTACCAGCGATACTTCTTCCTCCAAAGACTCTAAAGCACTTTTTAAAGCGCACGAAATGATTTCTGAGCTGATTTCCCTGCACAGTTTTTGCCACAGAGAGTATTAGTATTATCTTACAGAGCCTTAGAGATAATATTAGCTTACTGTATGGCTATGTGATATAGCCCAAAACCATATGTTGGATACAGTCTGCAAGAGCTGGAAGTACAGTTGGCCTAATATAGATATGGATAAATGTGCGTGCAAGTGTGTATGTGTATGTGTATGTACGTGCACGCACTACTTTTGTCTCCATGCACATGAATATGACCTGTGTGTACCCACATATATGTATGTATATAAATACACGGAAGCAAAGTTTATAGGAAGTTTCTTTTCTTGCTTTGTATTGCCGTATTATTTAGCTCTTCCTGTTGATGTTCCTTTAATTTGTTGTTCAATGAACAGCTTGTAAAGCAGTTACATAGAAAAACACACCGCACGCATTGAAACTTTCCATTCAGAAGGTGAAAGAGGACACTTATGAAACCTTGAGGTGTTGCTTGAGGATTTCATACGTTACCAAGGGAGAGGGAGACAAATGAGTATTTCTAAGTGAGAGGTGAGGAATCCCAGTTAGCAACAGCAGTAAAAGATGCGATGGGTAGACCAAAAATAACTTTGCTCGATATTCCCTCCCTCAGTTGAGACATAGCCCCAAATGTCGCAACAGCAATGTCACACCTCTCAAAGCTGCCCCTGCGTGACACACCTAAAAGTATTTCTCTTTATTTCAAAAGCTATAGTAAATGTACACCACATATATATGTACAGTGTGATTTATACCAATGGAATTACTCCTTATTTACCATATGAATTTGAATCTTGGTCTTTAGACATGCTTCTTAAAATATTTTTTTAACAGTGGCTAAAAGGGTTATAGTTGCGATCACTTTTCATTCAAATAAATATATCTTCCAAATGTTTTAATTTGTAGTTCCTACTGCTCCCAGGGATATTGTTTTTTCCAACGTGCAATCAACAAGTGTGACCTTGAATTGGAGAACGCCGAAATCTATCCTTGGCTACTTTCAAAACTACAAGATTACCACACAGCTACAGTCCCTCCACTGCAGTGACTGGGAAACTAAGGAATGTATTGAGTATGAGATGCATCAGTATTTATATGAAAATGTAGTGGATGACCGGATAGAAGAGACAGTGTATGGACTGAAAAAATATAGATGGTACAGATTTGCAGTTGCTGCCAGTACGAATGTTGGTTATGGCAGTTCTTCACCTTGGATTTCTACACAAACTCTTCCTGGCTGTAAGTAAGGATGTTTGGCATATGTCATAATGCTATATCAATGTGATGTTCACCTAAATAAGCAAAACCACTTGGTAGAAAGTTATTTCCTCATAGATCTACAATATTGGTGAAGTTAATAAGGAATTATTGCAACTCTTTAAGTATGAAATATCATTATATAAATCATATGGGAGATATGCACACTTGGCACTACAGATTTTAATGCCTTTTGGATGCTCCACTATATTTACTGCTTACCCAACAGCAATTTCATTCCTCAGCCCTACTCCATGTCTACAATTGGTAAGTTTGAATTTTGGTTACTTTGGGTTGATATGCCATTTTCAGCCCATCACCACATGTGAGATGTGTCAATGAAAAGTAGTTCTTTTTTTAATTCTTTGACTAAAAGTCACTTCTCTAATGTCATAACACTTTCCTGAAATTTTCCTATAGATTCCTGGCAATAGAATTTAAGTCAGAGTGTTGGAGGAATTCAGATTTTTTTCCACTGTATCCACCTAAAAAGATTACAAATCAAGTAGCTGTGTAACACCTACAGGACTGCCGAGACACATATTAGAACTGTCATGCCCCAGTTGAGGATTTCAGTTTCCAAGTAAGAGAAGAGTTAGTTGTCACAGATAAATCATCACTAGATATTTGAGAGTAGGGAACGTGAAACATAAATTATTTAGGAAGTTGTCCTGTTGACATATGACCTTCCCTCCCAGTCCACAACCAGCCTAGGTCAGAGCACATCTGAGATCCGGCCTCTGGCCTGTGCAGAACAACTGAGAACCACCACGAGTGGCCTGACTAAATCACAGCTCCTTCACTCCTTTCCCCTTCCAAAGCAATCATAATAGAGATACCAAGGAGTTAAAACAGCTACGTACCAAGCACTATTCAATGGTCCACAGACTTATTTTGTTCCATTCATTTTACAGTCACGTGATGTAAATCCAGGAGGCTTTTATATAATACTGCTGATAGTATCTGTTCACTCTCTATACAGTAATCCAGCCATATATCCTTAAGTACCTTACAGTTTTTCTACTCGGTAAAGAAGTATTATCGTCCTCATTTGCAGATAAGAAATTGCAATAGAGAAATTCTAAGTCCTAAAGGGCAAAGAGATTTGAACACCGTGATAGTGAGCATTGCAGCAGCCCATTTTTCTCATAAAGCATGGAAGCAGTCCTTTGGGATGAGAAGCACTGAAATCATCTGCAGAGTGATTCTCATTTGCACTTACTTTCTTTGTCCAGTAGTTCTCATGAGGATGCCATGCCTATAAATTAACGCAGTATTTTAAATGAAAGTGAAAAAAAAATAAAAATCAAGAAAAAATATAACTCCAGATGGAGCAGAAAATAGCTAACAGAATTTGTGCAACTATTGAGCCAACAGCTCTAGGGAGATTTCTTACTGTTAGATGGATAGATCTCAACTGCTGACATATGCAAATACTTCTTTTCAAAAAATTGTTACTGAGTTTAGAAAGTTAGGGAATTAAAGTGGACAAAGTGGCAGGTAATCAAAACACATATAATCGCATAAAGGTAGAAACCTGTTTATGATTTCTTTTCTGGACAGCGATACTTTAGGTCAAGAAAGACCTAGTTTCCTTTCAGTCCCACTGAGGAGATGGTACTTAAAAGTATAAAAATCTCACTAGACTGCACAAGCCCTTTCTATGTCAGTACAGTGTCGTTCTCAGCAGTGGGTCCTGTGTGCTCTATTGGCTGGTTTAACACATGGTGATGGGGTAGAAGTTAAAACAGTTCCACCAGTTCTTCCAGCCCAAGTGACTGGGGCTGCTGCCTGTTGTCCTGTTGAGGGAAGTGGGCAGCAGCAACTTTCCTGTGAGCTAAATCAGCGACACATCAGGAGATGAGCTGCCTCTAAAACGCACCACCGTGGAGTCAAGGAAGCGTGGGCACTGTTCCAGCTATCGTGGCTGGGTGCTGGTCTTTTTCCTGGGGTAATGGCAATCAGCTGAGGAGGAAGACAAAGAGGAAGGTGACGTGTCACAGCTGGGTAGCCAGCTGGCAGCTCCAGCGTGCTTCAGCGGTGCTGGGAGCTTCCCTGAGCAGCGGCTGATCTTTAGCAAGGGCAGCTCTCTACCTACCTGAGAGCTAGAGCTCATACTTTCCAAATACTATTCCTTAGAAGTATTGTTCAACAGACTAAAAAACCTTCGTTCCCCTCTTTCTTTCTCAAAGGGTACACCTGTAAGCAGGGAGGAGAAATTCAGGATGCACAAAAAACTGACCCGTCGCTCTGGGCAGCCTTGTGGAGCGTACCCAGAGAACAGGTGTCGATCCCCCTCTCCTTTCCCTTGTGGACAGGGCCAAGCATCCTCTGGATTAGCCTGCTGGTACACAGCCAATAGACATGGTCTGTTAGGGCTTAAGGGCGCTTAGCTGCTATGTAAAATAGCCCGAGTACTTAGCCCATAAAATCAATGGGAGTTGTGTTTGCAGATTTGAGGGCAGAAGTTAGCCACTGTTTCTGATTTTCAAGAAATGCCTCTGTAAGACATTGCTTCTGCCAAAGGAAAAGTTACCTTAGTTGTGAAATAATAGTCAAATGATTTTTCTTCAGAAATAATTGGGTTCTCAGAAATGTGTGTTTCTCTCAAGCCTAAGAAAAGTACTATAATTATTATAGTCATGTTCAGGAAGTTACAGCATTTAAGCTGAAAACCGTTAGGCTCAGTACTCAGAATATAAAGAGATGAAACTTCAACAACAGCAAAAAATAAGTAACAGAAACCCTAAGTAGTCTTACAATTGCTGAGGACTTGACTGTTGTGCTAAAGCAGAAATACTTAGTAATTCTGAATATCCAGTGCCTAAAGTGAGGATCTTAGGTATTTATTTCAGTTGCTCATTATGAAGGTAAATTTAAGGCTACAGGAATTCTTTTTAAGATTCTTTAACACTTTTGAAAGTTTCAAACAAAAAATAATGGCTGTGTTCTGTACTGAAAGTGGTTATAACGTTACTCCGTGGAAAATGTTATAGGTTGGTCAGTACAATCCGGTTCTCACATCACACAGATAAACTATTCAGCCTCCTGTCTTGCAGATTATCCTCGCAGGAATTGTCCTACTGTCTCATAAAGTAGCTTGATGGCACTGTTATTACTTAGCTGATGGATTACCCAGGAGGCAAATCTACTCTGCAAGATGAAATATTTTCAACATAACCTAGATTTATATAGTTACCAGCACAGAAGATCACAGTGTTATGTCCCAGTAAGGGAAAGGGCAAGAAACATTTTCCATAGCTAGGGAAACTTTTTTCTTTCACAGCTGCACTTAGCCGGAGTTTCTCTTTTACGTTTTTAAGGAGAATAAGATTGGGCAAAATTGTGCTTTCTAAGAGAAAAATCACTTTGGAGGGTCAGTGTTAGGTGGAAAGTGAATGACAGTGAGATCATTGACCTCATTTTGGATCTTGTACAGTTACACAATGCAATGTTTTTTGGAAAACTGCCAAGCCTCCTAATGCCAGGATATACAGAGATAGAAAGGAAAATCCCAGATGTTCGAATGTCCCGTGAAGACTAGGACATAGATGCATGGGGCAGAAGGTTATGATTCTCTTTTCAGCACCTTCTTTCCCAATCCTTGCTGATACCCAGTTGCTTGGTAGATTTAAAGAAATGTTTCTGTGTGGTGGAAAGCAATGAGATTTCATGTCTTGTTGTATGCCCTTTCTTCTGGCAGGTTTTGCCTGAAACTTGTTTTTCTTTGTTCCTTTCATTATCTCAGAACTAAACATTAGAAAGTAATATATGGCCTAATATAAGATATAAATGTTTAAATATCAGTAAAAGTAATCTAGGTGATTATAAAATGAAATAACTGAAGTTCCCGCTTTATTTTTGTTGGGAAAAGAGAAGAAAAGAGCTGGTGTTAAACTCACAAGGATGAATTTCTGTTAGAAGACTGGAGTATTCAGTCCTATTTTTGAGGATTATGCTAAATGATTGGCTATCCAGACTTATCTTCAAGCTAACACACTTAACTGCTGCCTTAGCATCAGGACACAGATGGATGGGAAAGATGACCCTGACCTCCATAAGACCCACATTCCTGTGCAAGGATAGAAGCATGATAATCAGGAAATGATGGTTATTAGTTACAGAAAATGCATTATTGTGAAAACCAGGAGAAAAGCGCTTATGAGAGGAAGTGATTGGATTATGGGGGAATGAGAGAATAAGGCTAGGTCATTTCTACTGAGTAAATTGCTGTGATTTATAAGAGAAAGGGTATAGTGATATCATGGCCTCCTATTGACTAGATTCATTTCACAAACAAACCTAAATCAGAACGTGGCAGTTACCCACTGAAGCAAACAGTTTTTAGGAAGATGGGTTTTGTAAGACCTGAGACACATTAGAGGCATTTCATTTTCTAGTTTTCTTTCTAATTATACAGGTTATTTCAGTAAATATTCCTAAATTTCAGTATCATTGAGTTAATGACTGGTATTGCACTTTTTGTGATGAAAATAAACAGGTATTAATGCTTAGTTGTATTTTAGATAAGTATCTTAAATACAGCATACTCAATTAGAATTTTCTTGCAAAGATCTGAAAATTTATCAAATATAAGCTGCATATGGAAATTATCCATACAAATAACTTCAGGATGGATAATTTGTAGATCAGATTATGCTTTAAAATTATTTCACACCATTGCTGTCTAATGCATAAACCTAACGTGGCTTCTGAATTAAATTATTGAGAGATCAAATGTTCCATTAATGCCATGAAAAAGTAATGGTAAAAAGCCTTTGGAGACTTGGTTGGTTTGGAAACTAAGGCTTGAGAAGCTATATATATAATTTTATACTTTTTTTCAGAGATTTCAGCTGGTGATAAAAGTGATACCACTGCCATAGTTGCTGAAATAATTGTTTACACTAAAAGACACTGAGCAACACGTTACCTGCAAAATGGACTTAATTTGTGTTAATTCTAGTTTTTAGGGAACATGCTTGCCCTTGTATTTTGTTTTATCTTTTCTGGATCCCCACTCAACAGCCAGCCTTCTCTGAGCACTCTCTTCTTTCACCACCCCTCATATGCTTTCATAGGTCATTCAGTTACACTATTCATTCGGTTGTTCCATGCTGTTCAGTATTTTTGGGGATTGCTTCCAATGATTCAATTTGATCCTGCCTACAAAGTCTGGTATATTCCTGCTAATCTCAGCACAGCAATCTACCTCCTATATCATAGGATACCATAAACACTTCATAGCGCCTTATCAACTCCCAAATCTTCCTGGTTTATTCTGAAACCAGGGTGCAAAAGTTTTACCTTCACAGTGCAAAATTTTATGATTTCTCTTCATTAGTCTTTCACACACAATTTCAATAACTACATTCCTCCTTCCATGCTATTTTTCTTTTCCTAACCTGTTTTCTATCTAAAAAACTAAGTAGCCTTATATACACTTCAATTTTCTTCATTAAGCCCTCATACCTGATGATTAATGGTGAAAAAATACATATTCATGCATTAATTATGTTTGAGAAAAGAGACTGCATCTTCTGACTAGGATAGATATGATCACCTTTATCATTTTATATAACAAACTGTTCACTGATATGTAGTACTCATAGTTGTATTTTTTTGTGGTAGCTTGAAAAAAAAAAGGCGCCATGAAGCCGAGTTCTAGAAATACGTACAAATCTGTTCTTGCTTCTAGAACAGTCTGTTCACCAATACGTATCACAGCTGTCTTTTTTTATAGTAGACCCCCCCCCAAAAAAAAGGCACCATGGAGCCAGGTTCTGGCATTATCTACAAATCTGTTGCACTTATATTCCAAATATTATTTTCCTCAAATTTACCACTGTCATTCTGAAAAAGTAATAGCACTTACTGAGAACTGCTGTGTTGTTATTATGATTCCATTAATTTCTTATTCGTGAATAAGAAATAACTAGGTTAATTCACATATCACCTTGACAAAAGGAAATTTCAGGACAATACCATTTCTTAATGTGAACTTTCTTGCCTGCTTACAATTTCTCACTTTTTTGTGTTTTCCAAAGTTTCTCAACATGTTAAGAATAAGTTGAAATGAAACCTAGGAAATATTTTTTTCTATATGAAATTATTTACATCAGTACTTTCCAACATTGCTGGAAATTTTTTCTAGCATGCAGAAGACCTTGTGTTTTCACAATTTCTTGTTGTTTGAAAGATTCATTTGACATAAGCAAATATATTATGCTTGTTTATTTGTCTAAATAGTTGTATATATTTTGCTTGTGTCATGTAAGATACATATAAATAACTTGCAATTTAAAAACCCTACAATTTCATTTTAAGGAAAAGTTGTAGGCAGTTCATACTCTAGAGAAGTTGTAGTAATTGCAATGAAAGATGTGTTTCTAAATCATACTGTATGCTTTATATGTGAGAAAGAAAATGTTATAATTATTTAAGCAGTGTATAATGGTAAATGTGAGAAAAAGTTCCGTTTTCAAATTGAAAAATAATTTCTACTGGCCAGTAAAATTACTGGGTTATTTGTTGTGAATACTTTCGGCCATGATTCACATACATACTTTTTTCTGCAGCTCCAGACAGTCCTCCAGAAAACGTGACTGTTTTAGCCACATCTCCTCACAGTATTAATATCAGCTGGAGTGAACCTGTCATCATCACTGGACCAACATGCTACCTCATAGACATTACCTCAGTAAGGCAACTCTGTTTTATTGTCGGTGGTAATATGGATGTTCGGTGATACAAATACCCCAGCAGATGTTCTTACCGAAATTACAGGACAGACATAAACTGGATTGAAAAATAATATGTCTGTTTCTATTTCCACATAAATTCCACATAAGAATTGATTGTACATTTATAAATTTCTTAATGGGAGATAATTACTTGGTATTAAAAAGTGTGTGCTAATAAGAGATCTTGGAGAAAGAAAAGTGTAGCTATAAATGTGTGGAGGAAAACAGAAGATCAGCTTTGTGGAGGTGTACCTTGTTCTAACAATAATGAAGCTGTTTGCCAGTAAAAATGATAATGAGATTTTTTTTCTTTTTCTTCAAAGGAAGGAAAAAGTTCATTGCTATGATTTTACAAACCACAGTGAAAAGCCTAGCAAACGGAAGTGACTTGTACAAAGTTACACCGTGCATCAGAGGGCAAACTTTAAAGTCAAACTAGATTTCCTACTTTCTACTTGGTGCTCTGTCCATCAGATTAGCTGTATTTTGGTAGCACAGCAATAACACTTCTTTCTCCTTGATCTTTATAAGAAAAAAAAAAAGGCTGACAAAAGAGAAAAGCTGTAGTGGCCTTTCTCTTTTCATCCTTTACTACCCTTATAATACTCCTTAAAACAACCATTAATAAACCTCATTTCCTGCCCTGTGGGAAGATATGAAACTTTCTAAGTTCGAGCACATGAGAAGTTTTAAGTAGGGTATAGGTTCCCTGTTCTTCCAGAAATTACACAAACAGAGCTATCAGTGAAAATGGGAAGCAGTTTACCAAACTTTACCCAGGAAAACTTGCTGTTTGTAGCTTCAGAAATCCTGAATCAGTTTGTTAGATAACACAAAAAAAAAAAAAAAAAGACTACTTCAAACTATTTAAAGACTTTAAATAGAAAGTTCTTTCAATTTTCAGAGAACAAAAGAAGACTATTATGTGTGTATTTTCTGTGTTTCTGACTCGTTCATAAGAATTACAGATATTCTAAAATATTAATGCTGAGATTTTTGTGCAATCAAAATTTCTAGGTAGATCAGTAAAAAAAAAACAACATATTTTTAAGCTCTTCAGTAAAGTCACAAGAGAGACTAGTGTGTAGTCCTGCTATTTTTTCTTCATCTAACTTCCTTATACAATATGTAGAGTGCAATCTGTTCACTTCTGAACACGCTTACCACAGCAGTAGTATGACAGGGTGAAGGAAGTACAGTAATAAGGGGAATACTACCAGGGAAGAAAGAATGGTTCCTTGGCCTGTTGGGTAGGTTGCTGGAAACTACATAACAATTTTTATTTCTCTTTTACTAAAGTTAGAGAAGACTTATTCCTCATGAAAAGTTCCTGCACTTTTGAATAAACAGCATTATAGTGGATCAGCATAAAAAAATCCTTTTCATGCTTTTGATAAAACTTCCAAATTCAATTTTCAAAGCATGATTTTTTTTTTCTGTGTAATATTTAATCACTTTGCATTTAAACAATTTTCTCTAATAGTTCCTAAATTATAAAAAGTTTCTCACCTGATTCTACACCATGAAAATATTATAAATACGTTATCAGTACAAGTTACAGTAAAATTCCTAAAGTAGTATGGAATGTTCCATGTGAACCTGCCGGCATTCAGAAGGAACTTTAAAACCTGTTTTAAATGTTTAGTTTGGAGGGCTTTGGTTTGGTTTTTACAAAGTAAGGCTTTTTTCCAAATATATTTCAGCCATCTAGCATTACGTTTAGGGATTTCTTCTAATCAGATGTTGTCTGTCTAATGATCAGTAACTACAGGGGTCAGTTCTGTAGAAAATCATCTTAGTAGACAAATCTATTCCTTCTTAAAGGCCAATAAAGCTGTCACAATCTTTTTTCAGTGAAAATTTGAGTATATATTTTATTGTCCCGGTGGGAAATTTTTTAAGAAGACTCCAAATTCCATAAACTTCCTCTATGCATAACTTTACTCATTTTAGTTCTCAACTGAGTATCTTGAAGGGCTCACAGAAATAGAATAATTTCAGATTTGTACTCTGTGATGTCTGTATTCTTAAAAGATAGTAATTCATATTTATTAGTGAATCTATTAGGGTTCTGTTTAAATTGTTAGGATGCTCTTTGCAGTTTCTTAGGTCAGAAAAGCTAGAAAGTACTCCCTCATTATTATTCCTCTAAGTCATATTTTAGTTTGTTTTGCTGCCTACTATAATTAGAATAAAATATTCCTGAAAATAACTAAGGAAGATGGAATTGAACCATTAAGCTTCAGGAAGAATAGAAATAAATTTAATGATGTAGTGCTGTGATTGTATTTTAACTCTTGTATAAATATTTATATGCCAGATTTTTGATAGTCAGATAGGAAAAAGTCTTTCAGCTCTTCATGGCCATCCCAGGAAATGAGTGTCTGTTTAGTCCATCAGAAAGTTTAGTTCAGGTTAATTCTCAGTGGGGATAGATGCATATCTGTCAAATAAAAGGTATGCTTGAACTATTCTAATGTTTTAGCAGCTGCGTTTAATACAGATTTCATCCAGTGGGAAAACTACTGTACAGCTACCTAATCCTCTTTTCAAATTACACACTGAAGAAACAATAATGAAAACATCATTAACTGAAGTAGTGGGAATAGATATAAAAAGAATTTTTTAAATGATACTTGATCAAACACTAGAAAAGCTCCCATTTTTCCCTTTTTCTCCTTTTTTAAGCTAACATTAGAATTGATTATTATTTATAAAGCCCAACACCGTAGATTTTTTTTACTCTGGATTATTTAAAACATAGAGATGATAGGGATCCCAAGAAGTAATCCAGTCCATATCATGCTCTAACGCAGAAACGAGTGTACCTAGAATCTTTCTCACAAATGATTCATTATCCTGTTTTTAAAAATTTCCAGTGCTGAAAATTGCTCAGCAACCCTTGACAGATTGTTCTCGGTTATAACTAAACATGTACTCATAGTTTTAGCTACATATTTAGGTATAGAATTGCAGTTTTTGTAATATTTAATTATAATCTTTTTTGGTGCAAATACAATTCCTGTTTGTGTTTTCATGAACTCTAGAAACAATGGTTTATCTTCAATTTAGTAACAGCTTTTTTTGTATTTTGAAGTTATTACCATATCTTCCACCATCCTCCCATTCTAGATTGAAGCCAAATTATTTCTGCATTCCAGCTTTTCTAGTGAGAGAATTACACCCTCCCCACTGTTTCACAAGTAGTGCTTCTATTACTATACCCCAAGGGAAATAAAGGCACTTTCTGCAGTCCTATCAGCATTATCTATTGCTGCCCAATATTCTTTTTGGTTTTGTATTCAAAATAATTTTCTGCTATATGGCTGCTCATCTTCTGAATTTGTGGCTACTTTGATTCCCATTTCAGGTGAGATGGGAGTGCGCTCCCCTGTGCAGCTTTTTAGACTTGGTAGCTGGTGACTTCTTGTGAACCTTTCTATGTAAATGGTTAGAAAATTGGAAAGAGAAATAAGATGTTCAAATAATAATGCCCTGATTTCGCTTGTTTCAAGTCTTATAATTGAGTTTTTTTAATTATTATTTTACAGGTAGATAATGACAATTATAAAGCTCAATTTCTGAAGACAAATGATGAGGGTAAAGTCTTAGAAATTTCTGATTTAAAAGCCTTTACAAGGTATTCTGTAGTAATCATTGCCTTTACGGGGGATGTTAATGCTGCACTACTTGAAGGCAAGGCTAGTTCTCCGGTAATTGTCTCCACTTTTGAAGCAGGTTTGTATTATTTTCTACTTTATATGGATCAAACTTTGCAGTTTTTCTTTCATCTGACAAATAAATGAGAGTTTTGAGCACAGGGTACACCTTTAATGCAGATTTGTTCTCACAGTATTTTTTCAATATTTAAAAAGGTGGCAGTCAACAAAAGAAAAGTGGTGGTGATAATAAATACAAAGATTTACCTTTAGTAATGCTGACATCTTAACTTGCTTCATGGAACATATGTATGTGTGGAACACAACCATCTAGATTACTTCTGTAGTCAATGGAGAGAGGTCCTATCTATATTAGCATGTATATATATATGTATGTATATATATATATGATATCTGTTTTAGGAAGGGGTGACTCCCCCCTGTGGAGGTGCCTGTTTCCCTACAATAAGAGGTTATTGAAAACTCTATACAACATCCTTAGTCTTGATGCAAAATTCAAACATAAAAATTAAGTGAAGCGAATACTAGCATTTATAAATGGTACCTGTACTGACTTGAGGACACGACCTACGTGTTCTCAGTGGAAGAAGGTTGCTATTGAAGGCCCACAGGGATCTGTGCTTGAGTCAGCTGTTCCACAGATTCAAAACTGGAGAATGAGGTAGATATGAAGGTGACAAAAGTTGCTGATGCTATTAAGTTACTCGGAAAAATAAGACGGAGAGATGAAAGTGAGGAACTGTGTAAGGACCTCATGACACCAAGAGACTATGTTGCGGAGAAGTAGATAACATTTGCTCAGGAAAATATAAACAGATGTACATGGGGAAGAATTGTTCACTAAGGATAGTTAAACGAACAAACAAAACAACCAAAAAATATTATCTGAAAAGATATTGAAGTTTTGTCTCATTCAAACTACTTATCAACTGTGTATAAACTACAATAGTCTTATCTCTAGTGAGGTTAGGTGCAGGTCACCTTTTTTAGCTATATGTTTAGGTTAATTTCAGATTCAGATATATTACACAGTGATTGTATTTATCATTTATCTTTCTTTTGATGTATGAAAATCCAGTGTACCATATGATATGATATGATATGATATGATTGACATGATATGATATGAGTGTCTGTATACCTCTCTCTCTAATGCCTTTAATATGTTAAATTCTAACAATTTCATGACCTGTGTATATCCCTAGAGGCTGATATGGTCTTTTACTATGGAAAAATGAATGAAGATTAAATTTAGATGGTAGCTGAGTCTGTCCTGTAAGCAATCTTTTTTGGTAGCCTTTTCTCTTATGTAAAAATGTGATACATTAGGAGGTGCAGTAACCTTAGAGGGGAACAGTCATGTTTTCCATCTCATCTGCTTTGTACAGTCTAGCATATGGCTGAGTTAGGACGAATTTACACAGACTTACTCCAAAGAAGCCTGAGTAAGCATTTGTTGGCTGGTGTAAAAAACCCGGGAGGTATGACAACTGCATCTAAAACCTTGGCTGAGGGAATGCATTTACCTTCAGCTGCTTGATTTCACTATTTAGAGGTCATGCTACATACTTGTCTGCTCAGGTACAGCAATAAATATTTAGCTGCCTGGAAAGAATGTTACAGCCTTTTCTTCCAGATAGGGACATCAGGAAAATGATTTATACCTTTGCTGTCTTGAGAATAAGCTACTGGAATAAGCATTTGACAAAAAACTGTCTTTGGGAAAAACACATGTTGTGTTTGTGTCTGGGCATCGGCTAGTGGAGAGTTTTTTTCCTAAAGTTAGCTGTCATAAGCAGAGAGTCTCAGGAGCACAGTGGGTTGTTTATATGTTGGGAGGGAGCTTGCTGTTGACAGAGAGCTTTCAGAAAGGGATACTCAAGACTAACACTTGCTTCTTGCTTGTCAACCTGTGCAAAGATTTGTTTACCCCAGACATATTTGAAGGTATAATGATGCCTTCAGGATTTCTGAGTAGAAAATCAGAAGAAACTTTTGTGAGTAGAGACTACTGAGGGTAATCTAAGCATTATTTTTTATTTTTAGCATTAAATGCTATCATTAAGACTAGGCTTTCACTAAATAATTCAAGTTTTTATTGTCTTTATAAATATCTACATATGCAATAAGCATTTGAGATGTTTTTAATAAAACCAGAAAATGCTAATGAAATAATACTGATATGCAAAAATATAATTTGCAATTTTTCAGGTTTTACTCTAATAGTAATAATAGTAAACTAATTAAGTGGATTATTGAAATATTTATTCCAGTGCCTGAAGACCCACCTAACAACATAACATTTCACAAGATACCAGATGAAGTAACAAAGTTCCAAGTGACATTTGTGCCGCCGTCTGAACCAAATGGAAATATTCAGGTGTATCAAGCTATGGTTTACAATGAAGATGACCCTGCTGCCATCCAGATCCACAACCTTAGTGTCATTGATAAAACAGATCAGTCAGTCACTGCCATGATAGAAGGACTAAAAGGAGGACATACCTACAATGTCAGCGTAAGAATTGATACTTTTCCTTTGGATTTTTTCCATGATATGAGTGAGAAATTAGTCTGAATAGGGAACATAAACCAAGGCTGAATATAAGGTTTTCATGCTGAGAATGTTGGCTGGGGTGTGAAGAGAGACAAGTCTAAGGAATGAGGGGACCAATGAAGAGAGTGGAGCGAGTGGGAGCAAGACACATCACCAGTGGTTAGCTTTGTACTCTGGACCACCGTTTCAAGTGCTAGCAAAGCAGCCTGTGACACATCGTCATGGGTACAAGTCTAAATCTCTGTCTTAATTCCACCACTTGCATTTGTCATTTGGCTCAGATGAAAGGTCCAGTTCTGCCAACGGAGCTTGCTAGAAGTATGTGCATGAAGTCCTTTCAAATAATCAGAGATCAGGATCATAGAGAAATATGAAGTTCTAGCAAAGTGTGAATGACAAAAGGAGTGTTTCGTCCTTGCTTCAAATATACCCAGATTTGGCCAATTTGCAGCTATTACAGATACTCATTAAAACAAGTGTTTGTTTTTTTAAGGTCTATGCAATTAATGGTGCTGGTGCAGGGCCAAAAATTCAATTGAAAATAACAATGGATATCAAAGGTATGTCTCATAAAGTACCCTTTAGCTGAAATCTCTATAAATGCTGAAGAAATTGCTGTTCTACCTGTGAGTGCGCAGCTGTGTGCCTTTGTCTGTTATTTAGAGGTTCCTGTTATGTAGGAACAGGAACACATATCTGATAGCCTTGAATTACAGTGCTTAATTTTGCTGTGTATCACTGCCCATTTGCTATTTGTATCTGAATGATACTGTAAACCATGTGCAGACTCAGTGAAGTGATCATATTGACTTCAGTATTTTAGTTACCATCAGCTTAGAAGAATATCACAGAGGTACAGCTAAGTATACAGTATCACAGTTGTGGAAATGAATACAGTTATTGATTGAAATTCATTGAAAAACTAAGACTTGGTCTTTTTATTGTTTTTCTCTTTTAATTGAAAACTGCTTTGTGGAGGCATTTATCAGAATACAGTTTTAGAGGTGTAAGGCATTAAGTAGAACATTAACTTGTCCCTGAAAATATGCTGAAGATTTGTCTTGCATAACACAGTTATGTGCCTGAACAAAGTACTTGTACTGAAAACATTTTAAAACAAAACTCTGTGGTATATCTTTGTTTAAAAACAGAACCCCCACGGCCTAAAAAGAAACCAGCGCCAGTTTATGATTCCAATGGGGCGTTACTCGTCACAGCTACAACAATTACTATCAGAATGCCAATATGTTATTACAGTGATGATCATGGCCCTATCAAGAAGATACAAGTTCTTGTTGTGGAAGCTGGAGGTAGAATTTTATAAGTTCTCTTGAAAATTGTTTTCAGTTTTTTTATTTCCTTATTTTCAGGCTGTTCGTCTTTTATATCTCTTCTTGGCTCAGTAATTCCCCGTTAGAAAACAGCTATCAAAGTCACTTTAGCTATGGCAACAGTACTAAGAGCGAAGTATCTTTCACAGTACTTGAATTTTGGGAACATTTGCCAATGAGTCATCATCCATTCTGTTTGAAGTCATTAATATTATTCTGGCCCTATTGTTATCATTATATTTTATATTTTAATTTGATATTTGTGAAAGGTAAAAAAATCTAAAACTTTTTTTTGCAAGGCTGTTGTTCTGTTGCTGTTAGAGTTGCCTGTAAAGAAATGCAGTCATGTGCAGTTGATAGTCCTATTTCATAACGGGGGCAGAGGGATTTATATAAATCCCTTCTGTAGACTGTGGATTAGGATGTGTATTCCCTTGTACGGTCTGATGAACATTTACTCATATGAACAGTGCCATGATACTCTTTTGAGTAATTGCCTACTAATGTGAGTGGGAGTTTCAAGATAGGACATCATATGTCAGGCTTACTTCACCTAAGAAGGACAAATCCCAGGTATTTAATTCCCTTGTTTTGTTTGCTTTCAGAGTATAGAAATAAAGCATTCCCATTAAGTCTCTCAACTTTTTCTGAATTTTCAATTTTAGCACTAATCCTACAAACATTTCCTTTGTAGCTATTGCTGTGAAGATTGTCTTGAACTGATAGATATGCAAATACTATGTTAAGCAAAATTTTGAAGATTTTTCTACTGAGTTTGCTGGGTACTGCCCACTATGAAAATCTAGTAATTTCATTTATGAAATAATCTTTATTGTCTTTAGAGAGTAAACACTTTTTACTGTCTTTGCTAGCTGTGCTCAGTTTCAAAGTCAGGTGGCTTGAATAAGTTATATCCTCTACAGGCAAAGCTCATGTGTGAGGCTGCCCCTGAAATTTTCTAGTTGTGATTCAGTTGACTTACTCTGAGTTAACAAAATATAAATAGTGTGGATAATAGGGAAATTTGGGTTCAAGTGCAAATACAGTTATAGACTTTGTTGTGTAAATGGCACCAAATGCTAAGCTTTTAAAGATTAATTTCCTATGTAACTTCTTCAATTACAATCTGGTTAGAATGTAAATTGTTTCTGATTATTTCTTTTCTTGATAATAGCTCAGCATGATGGGAATGTTACGAAGTGGTATGATGCCTACTTCAACAGACCAAGGCCATATTTTACAAATGAAGGCTTTCCAAACCCACCATGTATAGAAGGAAAAGAAGATCTGAGTGGCAAAGAGGAGATATATGTCATAGGTGCTGATACTACGTGTATGACACCAGGCAGTCAAAACAAAATATGTAATGGCCCACTGAAACCAAGAAAGCAGTACCTGTAAGTACATTTGTCCCTATATTTGTTCAAGATAAAAGTTTAAGTGAAATATACATCTATAAAAACATACAAAATATGTATTTCAGTTATGAAAAGGTGAAAATTACCTTCATGTGTCTCTGATTTTAAATTTTTTGTTTGAGCATAAACATGGGAGACAAATTTTTTTAAAAGATTCTTATGATTTCTTAAATTAAATAAACCCAAAATCAAGATAAGTAATGAATATAGTTTGATTATACATTTAAGATATTGAGTCCTTGGTGTCTGTCATAATGTCATGTTAGCAGGTAAATTATTCCAGCTTACATTATACTAAAACTGAAAAGTAGTTTTTAGTTTCTAAGTGAAATAGTATTTAAAAAAATGCACATAAACTTTCATTTCATTAGTTTTCTTGGTTTTATTTCACAGATTTAAGTTCAGAGCAACTAACATTAAAGGACAATTTACAGATTCAGACTATTCTGACCCTGTCAAAACATTAGGTAAGGAGAGTGCCATTTACTAAAATATTTATCTATTTCCAAAGAATCTAGACGATTCCATGTTTCTTTTTAGTACTGTGGTTTCCCTGAAGTAAATAATCTCTATTTTTGTTGGACCTAACAACCAGAATGGTTGAGGAAACATATCCATTCCCTTGTATGTCCTTTTGAGGTTGTCAAGAGGTTTTACTTTAGCCTGGACTGTTAAATGAAGCAGCAGTATTGACAAAATTCACCAGCAGAGATTTAGTTATACCAATAAAAATACAGTCTTGCTTGGCAAACTGCCAGACGCTATACTGTTTTCCTCTGTGTTGCATGTAGTGCTATTATTGCATACTCTTTGCTTGTTAAAAAAAAACTAGCTGGATGGTTAGGCCCAAAGAGTCATGGTGAATGGAGTTAAATCCAGTTGGCAGCCAGTCACAAGTGGTGTTCCCCAGGGAGCAGTGGTGTCCTCCAGTATAGGGGCCTGTTCTCTTTAATATCTTTATCAACAACCTGGACAAGAGGATTGAGTGCACCCTCAGTAAGTTTGCAGAAGATACTAGGTTGGACGGGAGTGTTAATCTTCTTGACGGTAGGAAGGCTCTACAGAGGGGTCTGGGCAGGCTGGATTGATGGGCCGAGGCCAACTGTATGAGGTTCAACAAGGCCAAGTGCCAGGTCCTGCACTTGGGTCATAACAACCCCATGCAGCACTCAGGCTTGGGGAAGAGTGGCTGGAAAGCTGCCCAAGAAAAAAGGACCTGGGTATATTCGTTGACAGCCAGTTGAATATGAGCCAGCAGTGTGCCCAGGTGGCCAAGAAGGCAAATAGCATCCTGGCTTGTGTCAGAAATAACGTGGCCAGCAGGATTAGGGAAGTGATAGTCCACCTGTACTCAACACTGGTGAGGCCGCACTTGAAATACTGTGTTCAGTTTTGGGCCCCTCACTAAAAGAAAGACATTGAGGTGCTGGAGCGTGTCCAAAGAAGGGCAACAAAGTTGGTGAACGATCTTGCGCATAAGTCTTGTTGAGTAAACAGGGGCTGCTTAGCCTGGAGAACAGGAGGCTGAGGGGGGAAACCTTATCACTCTCTACAGCTACCTGAAAGGAGGTGGTAGAGAAGTGGGGGTCGGTCTCTTCTCCCAAGTAACAAGCAATAGGAAAAGAGGGAATGGCATCAAGTTGTGCCAGGGGAGGCTTAGAATAGATATTAGGAAAAATTTCTTTGCCAAAAGGGTTGTAAGGCACGGGAACAGGCTGCCCAGGGAAGTGGGCATCCCTGGAGGATGTGACACTTAGGGACATGGTTTAGTGATGGAATTGGCAGAGTTAGGTTTATGGTTGGACTCAATGATCTTAAACGTCTTTTCTAAACTAAATGATTCTGTGATTCTATGATTCTATTTCAGTGATCCTATTGTAAGAAACCTCTTGGCTGCTGATCATTCCTTCTAATGGCAGCTCATCTGAGGACATGACCCTTTAGCCCTTCATCCTTTAGATACAGACAAATCTCCATATTAATTTATAGTTTAATAATGTCTAACAGAATCCATCTGGTTCTGATGTCACTGGCCAATAAGCCAGCCATTATGGGGTCTCAAATCCAGCATAAATTCCTACATGGCAGTGTTGATCTACCCCCAAAACTAGGAATGAAGACTCTCATAGCAGATCGCAATAAGATCTGCAAGTTCTTTTAATATATTGGTAAGCCAAAACTTACTTAGCTAAGCATTAGCCCTGTCTTTCTGAAAAGGGATCCCAAGACAACTGGATGAGTACCCAGAAGAATTTTGGTGGGCACATATTTTTCATTTGGCATTAGTCTTCTGTGATATGAGCTCCCTTATTCATCTAATCCATGTTAGAAATTTGTTACATGATCTGATACTGACAGTCCTGAAATATTAATTCACTACCTGAATATTCTGAAAGGATCTGGCACTATTTCTCTAGCCATGAATGGTTTGGAAAGTGCAACACAAAAGCTGTCTTTATATGTTCTGAGTTTGAAAGTTCTAAGACAATGAAGCGAATAGTTTGCCTTGCAAGGGAAAGACAGTGTCTCCAATCAGTGAAAAAAGTCTACTGGAAATTAGTCGAAATGTATCCAGTCCTCTGGGCAACTTTCTCCTTTCTAACAGAAAAGTTCTGCAGTGCTTAAAGAAATCATGCTTTAGTGGCAGGCAGATAGTGTAATTCGTCTGCTTCTGTACTGTTACTGAAAACTTGTGACACATTCTCCTTTGGTGCAGATCATAAAGAATCAAGTTCTGTTTGTATGCTGAATAAAATGTAATAGGAAAAAAAAATAGACCTGATAAATTCCTCAGATATCCGTGCCTTCTGTGCTAAAGTTTAATATCAAGAACTACTTTTAAAATGGGTACTATACCAGACTCTTTTCTGTCCTTAACTTCTAAATTTTAGAGCTACCCAACAAGAAAAAAACCTTTCATGTATCACAAGAAGCAGAAAAAAATTATATGTAACTGAAGCAGAAATAATGGTTTTTTAATTACAGTAAAGGATACATTTTAATGTGGTGATCCCACTCAACCATACTTGGAGTACCACAACTCTCCTCTTATGTTGGAGAAGTGGAGTTTCTTCTTCATAACCCATGACTGGCACTGCAAAAGTAATGTCCGTACTACAATGAAAGGTCAGGATTTTTCCGTAAGATAATTAAGATGTGGTGACAAATACTGTTTAAACGTCTAACACATTGAGGCAGCTTATAATCTTTTCATAAACTCTGGTAGCTAGTTCAGCAAATCATTGTGGGGCAGCTGGTAGTCCTGTGTAAGTGTAGAATTTTCCACATGAAATACAAAGCTGATGAGACAGGAAATGATCAAAATGGGGTTTCCTGACACTGACTTTTTCATAGAATGCTATCTTATGATATTCTGTTATTGCAGTTTGTTATCATCATGTGTTGAATTGCAGCACCTCAGAATTATACAACATGATGTCTTCTGTTTTGTCTCCTTTCCCTTTCCCATTATCATCTCTACAGACATGTGTAGTCCCTCCCTGTTGCAAAGAAATAGGAGAAAATGTATTTTTTTTATTCCTAGTGGGTATTCTGTCAGCACAGTTTGTTTTGATAACATTGGCAATGTTTGGACTGATACTAACCATAGGGTTTAACTTTAACTTCACTATTTAGTGCAAAATAGATACAACTGTTGTAGAGGTTCCTCTGGAGATTCTTTCTTCTTCTTCTTCTTCCACATTACTAACATTTGTGCCTTACCACAGAGATCAGTGAGTGGCAGGGACTTTTCCATTCCTTTTCTCCTTGCAATATTTTTTTATATACTAGCTTTGCTTTTCTATAATCTTTCCCTGACCTAAATTGTTCTTACCTTATAGTGTCCAGTGTTGCATCTGAAACTTTACTAATGCAGTGGAAGAATCATCTCATACAGGCATGATATTGCTTATTCATGTTGGTTTTGGTCTACAATATTCTCCCACTTTCTTCTGATAAATTTCTACCTAACCTACTGTTTACTGTGCTGTATTATTGTAGGTGATTATTACTGCCTACATGTAGAACCATGCACTTGATCTTTAAAATTGCATCCTACTGTTTTAAGATGATTTCTTCAGCTAAATCAGGGCCAGGTTTAATTTTAATCATGTTCTCCAATTTACATGCATTCATCTGCAATATACTCTCTAATCCAAAAATCAGAGGCTTTTGAGAGAAAAAAAGCCAGGACTTAAGTGTTTCCCAAGTGTGTCCTTGGGAGGATGTTTTCCCTTGAGTGGGAAATCTGAGTTTCATAGCTAGGATCTAGGTTTTCCACAGTGAATCAGCAAGTGAAGGTGAATCTCAGCATAGCAGAACAATACCATCAGTAGTAATCCGTTGCTTTTCTTATTTTCACTGTGTGCCTCAAGAAAAAGGAGGATGAGGCTTTTGAGGTAGGGACAGGATGACCGGGAAGGCCGAGGAATTAAATGAGTCTCAAAAAATTTAGCACCGAAGAGGTTCAAAAAGAGGTCTAGAAACTACTAATTTAAAAAGTTTAGCAGTCTCTGAATGAGCCTTCATTCTCTCCTGGAAGGACTGAGTAGAATACCAGCAAATTTACATTTTATTATAGAGGCCTTTATGATTACTTTTGACGTGCAGATGGTTATTCCTAAAAACATCACCAATTCCCACATAAATAAAGAGTATGAGTTAATGGTCAGTGAGGCAGAATAATCCGGAAAGTTCAGATCTGATTACTAGGTGGGTTCTTTCAGCAGCCTGAGGAGAGGATCTCCAAAAAAACATCTTTTATTTTGTGCCTGGGAGTGATGGCTGCAGGCCTCATAGCCTTAAGGTTGTGTCTCTTCTCCTTCTGGAGTGTGATGCCTCCTAGCTGTTGGAGCAGCGTGTCCATTCTTGGCTGCACAAGCACTGAAGCAGGAGCTCGGCTCAGTCCAGTGTTCAGACTGATGTAACTGCAGTGTAGACTTGCCTTAACCTCTTTAGCAGGTAAAACTGAAATGGCTGCATCTATAGCTGTAGACATATACTGTTAGCGCTATGTATTACCTAGGTCAGCAATGTTTAGGAACCTTTACACAAATTGTTTCTGGGTTTGTTATATTTTCCTTTCTTTAGCAGCTCTTCAACTGACACAAAACGGATGCAGTTGTACAGACAGAAAAGTATCTGTCTGTCATCACTGCCTGATTTCACTCTGTCAGAAATGTAAAAATTGCATGAATCCATGAAATATTAGATTTCCATTTTCTGTTGCAGGTGAAGGATCATCAGGAAGATCTGTAGAAGTTGTCCTTGCTGTTACTTTGTGTATACTTTCAGTTGTTCTTTTGGTGGCTGCAGTATATGCTTTTGCAAGGTGAGATTTATGTTTGCCATACCATGTTTACAAGCATTCAAAAGTGGCTAAAGAGTTGAAACAATCCTATAAATGGAATCAATCTGTCATTTCAAAATGTATTGCATTTTCTTTTTTTTCTTTTCTTTTTTTTTTTTATGTAGAAACTTAAGGAGGCATTCACAAAAACTTTAGTCTAGTGGGAGTAACCTCCATAGATGAAGGAGAAAAAACAACTTCTCCAGAGGGTAAATCAGAGCAAGTAGCCTATCGTACCCTTTCAGAGCCACTTCTCTATTGACTTATGGATACAGATCAGAGTGTCAGCCGGCTGAAGCTAGTGTGATGACTAACCCTATTAATAACTTGATATGAAGTAAATACTCTAAATTCTGTTTTCTCTCCTACTAATAAATTTATCAGTTAAATACATTGAAGTCTGACGTGAAAAAAATCAACTTCTAATTCAAATTGTGAACAAAATGTCCATGTAAAGAAGAATCATGTACTGCATACATGATGTTAAGCTTGCTCATTCATCAGAATTTCTTCCTTAGCTGCATCATTCATCTTTGGCATCATCATTACCAAAGAAATTATAGAATATATAGGCTAGATTCTTTCCGTATGAATTTGAGACACTGTAACTGCTGGATTTGTCTAAATTCCACTGTAGAAAGGGAGAGCAGAATAAAGGCCAAGGAAGGATTCCCAGCAACCATTTTTCAGTTTCAGCCTGTCTAATCAAAGTATCAGCATACGTATCCTTTAATCTTTTGCATGTTTATTTTTCACTATTATTTTCTGTTTAGAATTCGGCAAAAGCAGAAAGAGGGAGGCACATACTCCCCACGAGATGCTGAAATTATTGACACTAAGTTTAAACTGGATCAGTTGATCACAATGGCAGACCTGGAGCTGAAGGATGAGAGATTTACACGGTAAGCATACTCCTTAGGCAAAACAGTAGTCCAAAGGGGCTGTAGCCATGACCCCTTTCTGACCTTTGCTTGTTTGGAAGTGTTTGTGGTGTTCTTATTTACACAGGTCACTGAGATCCTCTTTCAAAGAATGACCTCCATCCTCAAGACACTTCTCACTAGCTTTTAGAAAATCACTTAATCTTCAGCTCTTTTTACAAGATAGAGATCTAAGTGCAAATCACTGTTTAATTGTGTTAGCAAAAAAAGGGTTACATATTTTTAAATACGCAGAATTTCTGAGTTTTTTGGATGGCCCAGTGTTTTGTGTAGACCACAAACCTATATAAGCATTTTGAAAAAGTCAGACTCCCAGAAGTCCTGGTCAACTAATTCAAGAACAAATCTGTCAGTTTAATTGACATTTAGGGATTTGCATAGCATCTGGATTTCTGTAGAGCTCAGCACACCAGCTATCCTGACATCTACTCCTGTAAGGTGTATGCAGCAATTCCAGGCTATTCTTTTTTTTTCTATCTGACAAAGAATATTGTGACAGATACTTATCAGAAGGAGACCTGTTCCTTCTGACTGCCAGAAATATGGATATTATTCACCGAATATATATAATGCTGATCCTCAATCATATATGGTGTCCAACTGAGTTAAAAATGTTTAGTTAACATTCTTTACCTACCTGTATTTTCCCTGCTGTGTCAGATGGAACGCTGTGGTAGGCAGTCTCCTTAAAGATGAGAAGCCTAAAATAGTCTTGCCCTAGCAGTCAGGCATCCTACTGGTGCAGACTAGGAATAGCTGGAAGATGAAAGGTTGTGCCTGTTGACCTGTTTTGTTTGAGTGTGTATATGTCTATGTGTGTGGTAGGGAGTAAGCTGGTTGCATGTACAAACCTGTTTAAAACAGTGCACACAGGAATGGCTCCTTGTAACAGATGAGAAAACATACTATGAATCATCTGGAAGTCATCGACGTAATGGATGTGGTATGTTCTGTGTGGGGCACTTGTCATTCACATAGTGTTGTTAGTACCTGATAATAACAGTGGAAAATGTTCTCTGAAGACCAAACCATTGCCAATGCACTGTGATAACTGTGACTTGAGTAAATGATCTTGATGGATCTTCAAAATGGCCTTGTTTCCAAACTGTTTGCTGAATAAGTATAGTACTAATTTTGTTTATATACTAAAGTGTTAATGGATTTTACTTCCAGATACTCTTCATTTTTCTTTAGACGCAAGGAGATATTTGTCATCCAGTAAGTTTTTGTATTATTGAAGCAACATGGTGTGTTTTCTATTCTGTTCTCTTAACCTGTGTGCTACCATACTATATTGAATAATATAGTTAATCAAAATGAAATGTCAATCTTTGAAGCTATACTAATGACAAACAGTAGTACTTGTCATCATGAAATCATGTTTATTTTTAGTCTCTAATGTTAAAGTACAACAGTTCCACAACTATTTTGAAATAAATCAGGGCAATTTCTACACAGAAATTCTAAGACATTATAACAATATAGCACTGATATACACAACATATCCTTAAAGAAAATGCAGTGCAAATGTGACATATGAAACATGCTGTTTCTTTCCTTTGGCAGTTAGAATGTATGTACTTAAGATAAGTTCCCTTTTTTCCTCAACTGCCTTTTGTACTCACTTACACTGCAGCTGTTTGTACTATGCTGCTGTCGCCTCAGCAACATATCCTTGCAGTCATATCCTTTATCAGTTTGCAGAGTACTATTCTGCCACTTTTCTGTCTAAATTATGTTTGGATTTGTACAGTCTCAAACTCTACAGGGTAACTGGAAAATCTATAATATTTCATACTTACATGCACTTCATTGTGATTTATGCACAGCAAGACCTTTAATGAACAGTGCTTCAGCAGTTTTAGTGACATCACCCTTGTTTAAATGAGTCAGTCTCACATTTTGGTTTGCAGTTTCTCATGTCCTTCCATCTGTATTTTCCTCTTTCCTCCTTCCCTTTAATGACCAAAATAAAAGACTCTGTTCTTCTGCCATTCTTGTAAGGTACATGATGCAGCTGTTAAATTTGGGATTATTATATTTCAAACAGTAGCTGCACTGAAGCTACAGTAAGCTCCTTGCCCAGGTCCTTTGTTGGATATTATGACACGTTATTGAAGTCTGAAGTGCAGGCACTAACTGAGAGCTCCTCAGGCCAGGATTCATGCTGTCTTCTCAACTGGAAGTCAGTAAATATACTGTGAGACCCTACTAGATAACATACGTATAGTAATGAGGGGCAGGATATCTTTTATCTCCTCAAAATCTTTTAATTTTTATGGCTTTTTTTAAGCTTTAAAGAATGTTTCAATAGGTGTAAGATTCTGTTCTGGCAATGTCAGTGACCAAAAGAGACATTTAGAATCATAGAATGGTTAGAGTTGGAAGGGACCTTAAAGATCATGGAGTTCCAACCCCCCTGCCATGGGCAGGGACACCTCCCACTAGAGCAGGTTGCTCAGAGCCCCATCCAGCCTGGTCTTGAACACTTCCAGGGATGGGGCATCCACAGCTTCCCTGGGCAACCTGTTCCAGTGTCTCACCACCTTCACAGTGAAGAATTTCTTTCTGGTATCTAGTCTAAATCTCCCCTCTTCCAATTTAAAACCGTTGCCCCTTGTCCTGTCACTGCTCTTCCTGACAAAGAGTCCCTCTCCGGCTCTCCTGTAGGCTCCCTTCAGATATTGGTAGGCTGCTATAAGGTCTCCCCGGAGCCTTCTCTTCTCCAGGCTGAACAACCCCAGCTCTCTCAGCCTGTCTTCATAGGGGAGGTGCTCCATCCCTCTGATCATCTTCATGGCCCGTTCTGACAGGTCCATGTCCTTCCTGTGTTGAGGAATCCAAAGCTGGACACAGTACTCCAGGTGGGGTCTCACGAGTGCAGAGTAGAGGGGCAGAATCACCTCCCGAGACCTGCTGGCCACATTTCTCTTGATGCAGCCCAGGACACAGTTGGCTCTCTGGGCTGCCAGCGCACACTGCCGGCTCATGTTGAGCTTCTCATCCATAAGCACTCCCAAGTCCTTCTCCTCAGGACTGCTTTCCAGCCATTCTCCACCCAACCTGTATTTGTGCCTGGGGTTGCAACGTCCCAGGTGCAAGACCCTGCATTTGGCTTGGATGAACTTCATGCAATTTGCACGAGCCCACCTCTGCAGCCTGTCCAGGTCCCTCTAGATGGCATCCCTTCCCTCCAGTGTGTCAACTGCGCCACTGAGCTTGGTGTCATCAGCAAACTTGCTGAGGGTGCACTCTATCCCACTCTCCATGTCACCGACAAAGATGTTGAATAGTATTGGTCCCAGTACCGACTCCTGAGGAACACCACTCATTACTGGCCGCCACTTGGACATAGAGCCGTTGACTGCAACCCTTTGGGTGCGACCATCCAGCCAGTTCCTTATCCACCGAGTGGTCCATCCATCGAATCCATGAGTTTCCAATTTTGAGACCAGAATGTCATGTGGGACAGTGTCAAATGCTTTGCACAAGTCCAAGCAGATGATGTCATTTGCCCTTCCCTTATCCACCAATGCTGTAATGCCATCATAAAAGGCCACCAAATTTGTCAGGGATGATTTCCCCCTAGTGAAGCCATGTTAGGTGTCACCAATCACCCCCTTATTTTCCACATGCCTTAGCAGAGTTTCCAGGAGCATCTGCTCCATGATCTTGCTGGTCACAGAGGTGAGACTGACTGGCCTGTAGTTCCCTGGTCTTCCTTTTTTCCCTTTTTTAAAAATTGAGGTTATGTTTCCCCTTTCCCAGCAGGAACATTACCAGACTGCCATCACTTCTCAAATGTGATGGGTAGTAGCTTGGCAACTGTGGGTAAATCTTATCAGATCCCATGGACTTGTGTACCTTCGGCTTCCTTAGATGGTCTCAAACGTGGTCTTTTCCTAGAGGAGAGGGTGGCTCTTCATTCTTCTGGTCCCTGCCTTTGCCTTCTGCGACTTGGGTGGTGTGGCTAGAGCACTTGCTGGTGAAGACAGAGGCAAAAAAGTCATTGAGTACTTCAGCCTTCTCCATATTCTGGCTGACCAGGTCTCCCATTTCATCTGGAGAGGGCCCACATTTTCCCTAGTCTTCTTTTTATGACCAACGTACCTATTGAAGCTTTTATCATTGCTCTTGATATCCCTTGCCAGATTTAGTTCTACAGGCCTTTTGCTTTCCTAACCTGATCCCTGGCTGCTCAGACAATTTCTCTGCATTTCTCCCAGGCTACTTGTCCTTGCTTCCACCCTCTCTAGGCTTCCTTTTGGAGTTTGGGTTTCTGCAGGAGCTCCTTGTTCATCCATGCAGGCCTCCTGGCTTGTGACCGTGAAGCTGCTCCTATCCATCTATAAGATGGTCTCATCCGCCCATTCTTCCTGGTTGGGTGGCCTGTAGCAGACCCCCTCTGTAACATGCATTCCAGCTGGTCATTGACACAGAGTGTGACATCCCCTACTTGTCTCCCATGCTTGTCCTTCCTGAAAAGCCAGTATTTTAGGTGTCTCTAATGCTGTCTTTCACTTAGATCCGTCCTTCCTGGTAATGATGAGTTATATCAAGAAGCAGACAGAAGCACGGTAGCATGCACCAAGGCAGCTTACTGCAAAGCTTAATGTCCAAAATATCTTTACTGCCTCTTTTCAGACTTCCACAGCTACACCACAAATGAACTTTTGTACCTGCTACCTTTGGGGAAAGCTACATAGAGATCAACCACAGTGCCAGTTCCTTTGTTGTCCTTATCATTCTGATGATCTGTGGTTAAAGCAGTGAGAAGTTAGCATGTTAAATTATTTGATTACAAGTTGATGGCTACAGTGCAACCTTTACAAATTTACCGTGCATTTGGAATAGGACTATGCATCACTGCATCTGCATAACCTACTGACATATGTTGGCTGCATTTAGTCAGCTATCTGTCTATCTGTGTTTGCAAAGCTTCCTGTATTGCAGAATGCTGGTTTCAGTTCATGGCATCTTCTATGAGGATAACACAGATGGGCAGACTCCTTCCTCAGGCTTGGCTTGTTTGTATTTCTTAGATAGCAGCAAATTAGCTGAAATCTGGTCCGACTAAGTATACTTTCTACCCTGAAAGGTTAATGGGGAGTTTGTGTGAAAATATTAGGTGATAAAAGAGCAGCATAGTTTTTTTTCTGTACACACCAATCATCCTATTCAGTGCTCATTTGAAGGACATGCTTTGGAGACCAGGTGTTTTGTCATTTCTCAGCCAGTGTATTATTTATCACATTAGCTACTATAAATCAGTGAAGGCATGGACTTGCAGCTGACACAGTTGATCCACAGAATCAAGATAGTCTAGCCTGCTCCATGAGGTTGTTCTTGACTGTCTCTCAGATATTCTCTCATATTTAGTGGATCGTGGCCTATGATCTTTGCTCATATTCTCAGAAAATTTGTGCAGCTGGTATCACATGAGAAATAAAAAGAAGTCGGAAAAGATTTTCCTATTCTGTAAGAGTATGACTGGAAATGTTTTTATCATTCTTAACAGATGGAAAATTCAAAAGCTTGAAAGTTAAATGAACGAAAACTCAGCAAATGTTCATTGTTGTAACTTCTTTACTATGAATTATTTTGCATTTAAAAAGTCAGCTTAAGTAGAAAAAGCATCAAATTTAAAAGTGCCAAGTATCCCATTTTGCCAATTTTGAAACTTTTGGGGGCTCAACATTTTTTTCAAATCAGGAGATTCATGGCAAATCCCAGTTCCCAGTAGTAATTTTTTAATGTAATGGTCACCAGAAAAAAAAAATACTTGAAAAACTTCAGTGTCTGAAAATTAGCTCATACGCAGACACCATCTTTCAGCAAGTCTTTGCTAGGCTATTAAGTAATGGGATGTAGTTTCTGAGGGCATGCAGGGAGTTAAGCCCTACTGAATTCAGTGGAAATGAGATCCACTTTATGAAGCCAAAATGCTAACTTTGACTGTTGATCTCCATGATGGTGGAGATGGTATGAGACAGGCAATAACAGAAAAAACCTCCCGTGTTTAAAACATATATGGCCCATCAGTGTAAACTGGATTCAGCATTCATTCATTAAGCACACTGAATACATTTAATAGGCCCCCTCATCACTTACTGTTTGTAACATGTCCACAGGGTTTGGCAGGTCGCTTTTCGAAGCAGACATTCATCTGCTGTGAATAGATTCTGCCAAATTTTCAGGGTGCACCAGGTTTGGTGAGAGACAAGTAACTCTTCCCTGTTCCGGGTGCTCACCTTGGAGACTTCTTCTCTGGCACCTTACTTTTGCAGTGGTTTCAACAGCAAGGATAAAGCCACATAGGTCCCCATTTCTTAAAATCTTTCTGTGAGAAGTTACAACTTCTGGTGGACGCTTTGAGGCTTTTGTTTCATACTGTGTGAAACAGTTTGTAAAGCACATGGGGCACAGATTCAGAAGAAATATTTCTGAATTACAAACACTGTAACCCTTGCAAATACCCTTGCAAAATGTTAGAACTGTTTAAGGAAAAGTATTGTATATAAAATTATTGTCTGATCTTGCCTTTCCTATAAATTGTGCATTCAGTAGGTGTCTATATTTGAGGTAATGCTTCTGCACACACACTATTTTCTCTGGACTAGCCCATTTCTTCTTTCTTAGAGTGGAGATAAGCATGGCTCATGTCTTGCCTTTTTCTTCAAGTTTCCCTTTATCAAAGTATCAATTTATCTATCAAAAATAGCCTTCCTGAGCTTTATATCCCAGGAGTAAAAAGTTTATGAATGTACGTGTCCTGGTAGAATGGAAGAAATGACCATGTGTTCTCTTTCCTTAGGCCTTTAATATTTAGGAAGGGTTAAGCTCCATATTGCTTTCAATTAACTTGCTAAAAATTAGTTCCTCCGTTGTTCCTAGGAAGTGTCAATGGCGCTTATGAGCTAAGCCTTTTGCCTACATACTCATTTCTTTTGTTTTCTATTTGGACAAAGTTTTAATGCCCTGTGGATTTCAGATGATTGACCCAGAGAGAAAGCCGAGTCTGTGTGACAATATGGTCTTCAGTTACCACTGCCAACACAAATAAATGGCTTCTTTCGAGTTCTATCATAAGTAATCTGAGTGGGATTCAGATTTTTGATAGACTTCAAAAAAAAATCCCACACATGAAACAATACACTGTTTTAAAAGAAAATCAGATTTAAGGCAATAAAGCATTCTTTATCTTAGAGAATGTTTTTCTTTCCTAGTTTCAAAGTCAGACAAGTGGGAATCTGGAATTGTCTAGCTGAAATAGGGAAATTCACAACTTCATGGTTTGATTCATCAAGATCTAGTGATATCTGTAGTCTCATGTTTTATACAAAAGACTAGGAAATGTAGAGAACAAGATTACAGGTAGAAGAGTATTTGTTCATTGATGAAAGATTATTATCACATATTCCAATTCAAGAGACTTAGAAAAAAGTAGTAATTTTTGGAGTCTGAGGATGCTGAAACTGAGCAGAGCTGTAAGTCTTTAGTCAGCTTACAAAATTCATCCCTTCTGAAGATTCTTACACAACAAAGCCAGCATCTTTGCCACAGTCTTCAAGTTAGACATTAATTCTCATATAAGCGTTTAAATTAAATCATCTTATTTTATGAGCTGCCGAGCCACTGCACTTGCTACCAACAGAAGTGTGAGAGTCAATAGCTCTAAAAATCAAGTTCTTCACTTAAACGCCCACAGACAGGTTAAAGTGTCAATCTCTAGGTGCCTTCTTTAAAAATGTTTACTGCTTGTGAAAGGTAATATATGATTATGTCTTTAAAAAAATCACCTGTTATTAATATTAAAAATTAATTAGAAAGCAATATATGTAACACTGTTTAGTTCATTTGTTCATTTCCTGAGCAATTTCAGTGCTTTACTTCCCTGCTTTGAGTTAAAGTAAAAAAAATTAAACACTGTTGAGTAAGGTACTGTTAATGGTGCTGCTTGTCTCCTATGTTCTTTGCTGTTGGATCCGTGTACCTTCAGCACTGAAGCACTAAATGACATACCGAGGTTGCTTAAGTACAGCATAGATGTAATTTTCACTCCCTAATGACCAAACTATGTTTGCTTACTGCAAATTAGACGCAGAAAGCCCCAAATTGCCATCAGTTCAACAGCAGGAAAGCCAACAGTATTCAAAAAATTACTGGGATGTCAACTGGGAGATTACTTTTTTCCTATAATATGGTGAAGGTAGGTGAATTCAAAGGAAAAACAAGTGTGTAATTTCCTTGCAGAGACTGCTTATAATTTTGACCTGGAAAAGGCCTAAAAAAATGTTTACTTTCCACTTAAAGACAAATCTGTGTGCAGTACATTGGCAGAGCTATTAAGAATACTTTTTCTTGGGGAAAATTTAGCTCTATAATGGTCCAATTATTACTAGACGGTAGTTTCATCTGCAACGTAATGCAAATATGAGCGATATGCTAAGCAGTAGTTAGATGTCTAAATATTCTGAGTAGAACTTGCATGCTTTGTCATCTGATTGCCTTCTTTTTCATTCTAAAGCTCTCCTTCAGTCCTAGTAGGCACTTTGAGCCTTTTTTCTGTGACTTCTTACACTTCTTTTTACTCCAGTGAGACTGACCCAAGGCTTTCCGAGCCAATTTGCTTTGTTTGGAGAGAACTGTCATAAAGAAGTATGTACCACGAAGGCACATTTAGTAGCTTTGAAATTAACTTCTCTGATGCTTAATAATAAATGATTCATCAATTCTATTAATCTCACTTTATTATCTAATTTAAAATTCAAATATTTATGTATAACTTCATAAACCAAATTATTTTTAAAGCAAATTGTCTGTTCTACTAAAATTGTGACAGCAGTAGACATTTGTATTATAGAATATTTTTTGTAAAATTTACATGTAAGAATGTATGGATTTTGGAGAGACAGACACGTAAAAGGTATCCTTAGAGCTTTTTTTGAAGGGGCAAGTTATCTTTTAAACTGTATTAATTCAGACTTTTTGGCTTGGTCTTTTAGCCAAGCTTTGTGAGTCTGAGTGCCCAAAGTTTGGCTTCTAAATCCGTCATCCTGAGACACTCTTAAAATGGGTTCAGAGGTGATGATGATGACCAAGTTTCAAGGCCATCTGAAGATCCCCTGAGTATTGATGCTCACGTAATATCTTCATGATCCTGCTGTGAAATCAAGTTAAAGATTTAATATGTAGCACAGTTTCTAAAATCACCATGTACCAGAAAGAGCAGTGAACATGCAAAAATGAGCATAGAAACAAGCACTTATTTTAAAGATCTTTAGAAAAACAGTCATAGCTGTTTGGTTTCTGTAGAGGCACACCAGTAGAATAATTCATCTGTGACTAATTTTAGATAATCTGCTTAAAATGAGATGAAATCACACCTATTTGTCTTTATTGATTATACAAGGAATCTAGAGGGACTGGCTCAGAAATAGGTGTCTGTATTCAGTCAGATGAATCCTGTCCTTATGCTCTGAAATGGCCCTTAGAAGAATGATATTGAGTACATAGTGTAAATTGAAGCCTGTCGATGTATATGAAGAGGTGTGCTGGAAGTATGGATTTCCCAGGGCTATATGAGCCCAGCGCACTGTAAAATGATCTGAAGAGAATAATAGAAACTGTAACTACCATATCCATATCTGCCAATACCTGAGGTAAAAACAGAGCAAGACAATCACCCAAGATATCTGACATATAATAGTATTTGAACCCATGAGAGAAATAAGTCTTGTTCTTTAGTTACTTGAGTATTTCATCTAAAACTTATTAACATGCACAATATTGGTTAACTGTCAGCTTGCTACATTTAACAAAAAATCTCTGTTGCAGGTTACTTAGTTATAGAAAATCCATCAAGTAAGTTTATTAAAGATTTTTATATTGTGGTCATCGGTGAGTCTCAATGTGTGGTTCCCTCCTCTATGTTTATTAGAAAAAACTCCAAGCTGCGTATAAATCATAAAAGCATGACTAATTGCATGGTAACTGGAGAAATGCTTTCTCTCTCTCTGGGGTGAAGTCTGCATGTCTGTGTTTTAGCTTGGGAAGTAATACAGGGATATTTAAACTCCTTGGGGTTTAAAAACCATATCATTATGAGAATGAGGTCACTGCAATATTTTATATGTCTAAAACCTTGCAACGTATAAGATGTTTTCTGTGCGACAAAGAAGTATTATGTACTTCAGAATGCAATGATAACTTTACAAATGTCCATTAATGTCCAAACCTTGCCTTGGAATGCTGTTACCTATAAAAACAATCGTACCCTACAGTATTGGTAACATTAGCAACATTAAAAATTTGGTAAGGGGAAACAATAAGGGGAGAAAAATGCTTCTATTTTAAGTAAATTACTGAAAACAAACCAAATTAGCATGCTGTAAACAATTTATAATTTTCTGCCTATCAGTATCTGTTTCTATTGAACTGAAAAGCATTGTTTATTAATAAACTGCAGTTAAATAAGAACCAAAAGAATGACAAAGAAATTCCCTATAGGTTTCTAATTCTTCTGTCATTACTTTCAGGCCAATAAGCAAGAAATCCTTCCTACAACATGTTGAAGAGCTTTGCACAAACAACAACCTAAAGTTTCAGGAAGAATTTTCGGTATGTTGCTAGCAGTTGTCACAACATCGCAAGACCTTCAGTCGTTTCATGTGTCACATTTCATGTCCATTTTAAGCAGGCAAGGCCGTGAAGGACTCTGGCCTTGATAATCAATACCCAATTACTAGGTTGATTGTTTAGAAAGTAATTTTACACTGATTTGGGTTCTGCAGTCTACACTGCAACCTGATCAGAATTATTCACCTAAGTGACAGCAAAAGATGATCTTCTTTAGACTGTGATCTTTGCAACACCATAACATTTACACTTTTACATATGTAGTGATGCATATGTAGTTCACCTGAGGATGATTTTTTTAGAAATAATTTCCTAACATATATACAGAGGAATGTTTAACTACGTAAAATAAGTTTGTTTTCCTGAGTGATGGTGACCCCAAAAAAACAGCTGACATTTTTTCTGTGAAATGTTCAGTCCCTAGTCATACCACCATGGAACTCAGAAATGTTTCTCTTTCATAGGTTTCAGTGTGTAAAAAATTTGTGTGTGGTATTTTGCTTTTTGTTCCTCTACAATAATAGGTCATTCTTGTCCTGGTCTTGAGAATAGCCTCCATATGAATAGCCTCCATCTCTTTATGTGAGCAGATGAACACAGCAAGCCTGATTATCTTTCTGAAAAGAGACAAGCTTTCAAAATATACATTACATATAATATAACGCATATATACTTTCAAATTTAAATCTCAAAAGTTTTCACTATTTTCATTAAGTAACATTTTTACGGCTATCATATTTTTTTCTCAACAATATCTTATCTTCTTGTTATTTCAGAATCTTTATCATCATCATCATTTTTAACACATACAGTCATTTGCCCTCACAAAAAATAATTTGTCAGTCTCCAGTGACTTTATTATTTGGGATTTATAGATTTACCATGAATTGCTTACCAGTTGGATTAACAAAAATGAAGACTCAACAATTGGCTTTTCTTCTGTGAGATTATAATATTTCAGTCTCTGAGGGGAAACCAACAAAAGTGTGAAAAGATTAATGGTATTTCCTACAGCTTTTTTGCTATGCTCCTTAGGTAAAATTGGTCTGGATTTAATAATAAAAAGCACCATAAAATTCTCTGAGCAATAAAAGAGAACCTTTTTTTTTTTCAAGAGCAGAAGTGTTATTTCACTTGAACAAGAGTGATTATAGTTCTATTATGCATGACTGAACAGATGAAAAATTTTACTAGCAATAACATTTTCACATATTAACGTTCATCACTGGGAAGTTTCTTGTATTGCTTTCTTTAGGTGTGACACACATTGGGGAAGCCTTACAGCATTGTAACGCCTGAAAACTTGAACAATAGTGTTTTATCAAATCAAAATCTTGGTGATCCATTTCAAATGTAAAAAAAATACAAGTAGCTGAGGCCTCATTCAACTAAATTATATAGTCAATTTATAATCAACAGTTTTATATGTCGTTTGGGCTTCCTTTTTTTTTTTTCTCTCTGAGCTTCAGTTTCCATGTTGCAGAGTGTAGTGATATCTTCCCAGATTACTTGTCCAAAGACAGGCAGAATTGCAGGATAGGTCCGATCCCTGATTGAGAGTATATTTTATAGTATCTGTAACACCTGTTTTATCAAATGAATAATAGGATTGACAGTGCACAGAAACAGGCAAGGCACACAAAAAAAACAGGCAGACCTTGTGGCCTGCATTGTTTCCATCCATGTTCATCATTGTAGTTTCACATAAATGACTCAAGGCTCCTCCAATGTGTGTAGGAGAGGTGACCTCAAAATATAAACCCAGGGACCATTGTGTCTGAAGCACATAACTAAAAGCATGGGCTTACTTGGGCTCTCTGGCTGTTCCTGTACTAGTATGTATACCAGGAACTGAATGTGTGAATATGATAATTTGGACTGTTTCAGCTAACAGTCTTCATGGACAATTCCAAGGTATGTTTTCGTAGGTAAAGTAGCCTAGGGAATATTTACAGTAGGCAGTTTGTAGACAGCAAACCTGGCTTGGAGTTTTCTAGCATAAACATGGCTCTTTCCATTTCACTTAGTCTTGAAATTTTGTGAGAGAGTTTCTGCTTTCTGAATGAGAGGAATTTTAACATCTCCACTTTTAGCTGTGTTTTACTGGTGTTATCAAATCCTCACAGGAATGCACAGAAGTCACCCTACTCTGAGAACAGGGGTCTTTCTCCAGGTTCAGTTATAGGATTGGGGCTTTGCTTTTCTAAGGGATAATTGAGACAAAAGGCAAAGGCAACTGAATAGCTAAAAAAGCGTGCCTTGAGTATGGCAGAGGTTGATTCAAATACAAGATTTTAAAATAATAAGTGCCTTTAAAGATATTTTTCTACAGCATGTTACAGTTCTTCATTTAGGTTTTTATTTACTTCATGTCTGTTAACCATGTCTTTTAATTCTTTAAGGTATGGATGTAAATGGAAAGTCAGCCAATCTTTAAAAGGTTATTTTAAGTCAGAAACTTTCTTTTTAGAGAGAGCATAATCATAGACTTATCATCCCTGGGAAACATAGATATTAAGAGAGATTTTGAAGGGCACGGATGGTATCTAGTCCCTTGGCAATTTTCAAAGGGAGATGAGCATCTTAGTTTCTCTCTGCAATTCTTCACCTAATTCTTTCCCCGAGGAAAATGTGTCAGAGCTAGGAAGAGAAGTCAGGTCCCTTGTCTGAAAGTCCTTTGCTTTTATCATAAAAACATCTTTCCCCTCCTGTTCAGAAGCACCTGCAGTTCTATTATTGAGGATATAATTATAGAAGTGAAGTAGTCCTCATGCTTGAGGGCACAGGATTTTTGTCAGATGGTGAAAGAAATTTCTCATGGGATAATATTGCATATAATACAGTTCAAGGGTTTCCAGCTCTTTTTTATGTGTCAAATATTACCCCTTGTACAAAATACGGTATCAGATTAGATGAATTATTGACTTGGTTTATTACATCAGTTTTTAAATGATACCATTTTCCTAATCCTCATATTAAATTATTCTTAATATCTGAACCCATCAAATAAGACTGACAAAATAGTTTAATCGACAATGAAAGTAAAACACCAGAATAAAAACCACTCCTGCTTTTTCTGTTTTTCATTACCTCTTTAATTTATTTATTTATTAATTTTCTAGTAGTTGCCCATTAAATTTTATTTATTAAAGACAAATTGTCTCAAATACCTAGACAAAAGAGCGTTTGAAAATAATTAACTTGGAACCTGATATTAGGGCTATCTGCCCCACTTTTGGATGTAGCCCATGTAAGTGTTAATATGAAAAGACAAATTTGAAGGGATTACTCATCGCAAGTGGCAAAATTGTGCATTGTACTCATTCAAAGCAATAGGTAGATCTCTTCATTTTATCTTAGCTACATGTTGAAATACACTTGCATATAATGTTTGTCAAACAAAGGGAAAATCTATTACAGTTAATGTAGTTATTCACTTAGAAATTCTGGATAAATTCTGGCTTTTGTAAGAGTTTTCTATTCTCTTATCACCACTACGAGATCATCACATTAATACTTTTTCTCCATTAACAAGTTATGAAGTTGTCTTCACTCTTTTACTCAGCTTTGGAAAATATACTTATTTATATCCACAAACACGTCCTTCAAATAAGTTCCTCAATATGAATGATTTATCCATCTCTGCCCTTCAGTAATAGAACTAATGACCAGTTATGAAACTGCAGTGCAACCCAAAATAACTCTTCCCACCCCTAACAGTCCCGTGAACAATAGCTAATTGCCAGTTGTCTCAACTTAATTAAATTCTCATCAGTTCTCATGCTGTGGCAAGAACTCTCCCAAGCTACAGGAGTCAGGAAAAGGCATTATTCAAGAGTGAGGATGAGTCATTAGGGCATGGTAATGGAGCATGCGACTTCATGAAGAGACAGGAAAGAACTACCAAGGGTGATGGGCTGACTTTATCCAGACTTGTAAAGGTGAAAGTTCACGTAAGCTTTAATTGTTCAACTTGACAGCATTGTCTGCAGCACTGCATCTAACGGTGCTGGTGTTACTGGGGTTGACAGGGAGGTGGAATGCTCTGTAGTGCTTCCAGCTGTTCTTAGAAATGCACTCTGTTGCAGCACTAAAGAATTCTTCCTCTTACTGCAGTGATTGTGTCATTTTTTATACTTTCTGAAGGTGAAATGCAAAGGTTTACCAACAAACATTTATTCCTCTACAGGAACTTCCCAAGTTTCTTGAAGACCTTGCTTCAACTGATGCTGATCTGCCTTGGAACAGGTCTAAGAATCGATTCCCAAACATAAAGCCATGTATGTGTGTTTACTGATACCTGTTTTGCTCTCCAACTTCAATAGTGCAGCATATATTTGGAACGCAACTGTATTTTTGTTTTGATCTATCTTTGAAATGGCAGAACAATCCTGTCCACATTATGAAATAATTTTCTGTCAAGTAATCTGTCTTTTCATTGTGTTTTTTTTAAGGCCAGTTTTATTTGCAAGTAGCTTTCAACCTGCTCTCGTAAGCTTTAATATGCAGGTGCAAGAAACTGTAGCCTCAGTAGTTTCTTAGCTTTGTAATTCAAGCCATGTAGAAACTCTTTAACATCCTTCCTTGGGTTTTTTTGCCCTTTAGTGAGAAGTAATTTTTTAAAACATATAAAATCCACATGTTTGTGCATTCAACTGCCTTAGGAGCCTGGGTGTGCTTTCTTGTGGACATGTGTACATGTGCTGCAAAGGTTCCACAGAAGATCAGAGTGACTGTATGATAACTTGTAAGCCAAGGCTAGATTTTATCACAGGAGACAGGAGTCTGTCTCTCTGTACTCAACACTGCTTCATTTTTCAGTTAATAAGACAAGAAATGTCATTATTATTTTAGGCATTAGCTGTGATGTGAGCTGGGAAGCATGGCATTCCTTGGTTAATAATGCTACATTCTGTGCTATTAACTTTTCAGAGCAGCTGTTGCTGCTATCTACTGCCTTGTTCAAGACATAGTCTAAGTTACAGTCACTAAAAAAATTATATTCGTGACACACAATGAAATAGAAACAGATAAGTTTCATAACTCTTTAACTTTGTGTTCTATTTTTCTTCTATTCTTCTATTTTTCTAAGCTGAGGGGCAAATATAAAAATTTGGAAAGTTTGGTTGCAGCATTTACATATTCACATACAGCGTCTTGCCTTTTTTTTTGTAATTTCTCCATACACACCATGGGTCCAAATCAGAAACCCTCAACCATATCTTTTTTCTACAATACTGAGCTTACCTTGTGCAAAAGAAGTAAAAATATGTAAAAGTGCCAGGATCTGGCTCAAAGCTGTGACCTGGACCGCAAGTATACAGGCAAGGCTGTCAGCCCCATGACCCTACTGTCTGATTCACACGGAGGTTGGCTGTGCTAGAACAGCATGGCTTAAACCACACTGGCTACCTTTAGGCAGAAGATCCTCCTATACATACACCAAATTTGACAGTCGGGCACATTCACCATTTTTATTAAAAAATATTATATTAAAATAAATCTGAAACATTAAAGGATAACCATACAGTAATGGAAATTGCCTTTATAATTAGTGTTCAACTATGTCAATTATTGTTAGATTAACAACAATAACATTACTTATGATTTCTTAGCACTCTATAAACACTTGTTACATGTGTCTCTGGTTTTTGAACAGATCTTTTAGTTAACTAGACTTTATTTCCATGATAGATAATAACAACAGAGTAAAGCTGATGCCTGATGCTGGTATTCCCGGATCTGACTACATTAATGCCAGTTATGTGTCTGTAAGTAGAAAGTCTCTCCCATTTTTACTATATTTGTTTTCTGGTAGAAAAAAAGTGTCAAAAAATAACTTCCAAGAACAGGATTCTAATCTTTCTTTCATTCACTACAGCTACTGTTGCCATGGCATGGTTCAAGTGACTTCTGTGCCAATGAACATGACTAGATAAAAATATAAATTATCCTATTTTCATTGCTAAGCAATAATTTTCAGTAGTCACCAAAACTGTGTCCAGTAAATTACTTTCTATAAATTGTCTTATATGATTGTCATTAAAGACAGTAGTGAAACTCCCACTGAGATCAATTGTTTAGAGACCGGCATTATTTTGTCTCCTAGTTCAGCAACTGGAGCTATTGTATATGAACAGGACGATGTAAAGATAACTGAACTGAAAAGTTTCATAGAAATGGCTAACAATTTTGGGGAGCAGGGTTGGTATGCTCCTTATTATGCTGTGAAAGTTATGATGGAGGAAAGTCCAAATAGGCTTCTTGAAGAAGAAATGAGTATTATACTTCTAATCCTCAGCTTTCTTTGGAGTCCTTACATTTTCTAATTGTGTTCACAGTAAATTCTTTTGTCTATTTTTCTGTCTTTAGTCTTGCCTATCTCATTTTTTTCCCATTGAAGCTCCAAGTATCACTCATAATTATGAAATTATTTTGTTGTAGAAGTGGCTAGTGGTCTCAGGTGAGCTCAAGACTCTATTTGCACTATGAACTGTTCAAACACATAGCAAGATGTGCAGACTGTAGTCTAAATAGATGACACAATGGCAAGTAGAAATAGTTATTTCCAGGTAACTAGGAGACATTTACAGGGAATAAGCAATAGAGGTGAGAATGGGTGTCTTAAGAGCATCTTCCTTTCTCATTAGCAAAAGCTATTTATTCACTTTATATGGAATGTCCTGATTCTAACAGCAGAAAAGCAGAGCCATGTCTCGCTGTTACTTGAAGCTGGGACTATACCCAGAACTGCAGAGGAGGCCGGGTGGCTTGGGGCATGGCTTAGCCTTTGCCCTTCCTCTCGCTGACATGCCGAGGCTGAGCAGGGAACAGGAACCGCCACTTCCAAAAAGCTGCAGCAAAAAACACAGCTGCACAGTGTTCCCTGCTAGGATTTTGCAAGTCTTTACTGTATACAGGCATCTCACTTTAGGTCACCATTCATCAGTGAATCTACAACTGTAATGTTACCATTTCTCAGGTTCAAAGCTTTGCCCTTTATATGGTCTCACTTGCCCTATTTGTGGATGCGTAAATATATACATAGATATAGCTGTAAATATGCAACATATGTGTGTGTGTATTTCCCTACCTATTTATCTCACTGCGTATACATAGGCATACATACAAAGAAAGGGAAAGAGTGATCTGGTATATAGTTTTAAAAATGGCAACCTGGATGCTACTTTTATTTTCTTTGGTTAAACAAGAAAAAGTCAGTAACTGAACCGTGAGCTTTACATCCCTGAATTAAAGTTTCTCACCTCACTCTTAAACTAGGGAGGATTAACATAGTTTCTCACCACCACCTGTTCTTTATATTATAGATGGAATAAATAACAGACAGCTGTGAATTATAGGGCTATAATTCCAAGAAGGAGCTTTGGTGGTGCTATAAACCACCATGTCAGTGATTTTGAGCAAAAAGTAGAATTCTGTGATATTATAGAGTGCTAGCTCTACAGCATAAATTTATTGCTATTATTGCTATTGTTGTTATTGTAGACCTTCTGTAGTACATAGAGTTCCTGTAGGGTATACTTAGTTTCTTTGAGAAAACTGATCTGTGAGAGCCCATGCACTGACAGCATTTACACAGATTTTTTTTCATCCAATTTCCTTCTCCCCAAGTTTTACATCAATTTATAAAAGAACTAAACTACAGAATCGAATGTCCACAGTAGGTTTCTTAAAGATCTTTTATCAGAGGTCGTTTGTTTGACTAAGCTCCATCCCTAAGTTTCAGCAGATCCCTGAGGCTCGCTGGAAGGGCAATGTCATCAGTGTGGTGTGTAGCTCGCACTAGCCCTCACACCGCTCCTTAGTTGCTTCCCTGGCTCCACTGCTCCTTAGCACTATTTAATTCTACCTTGTTGGCCTCATCCTGACACAGTTCTTGGTAGCCTCTGGCTAGATCTGCAATAAGGCTAACAGGAAGGCTTAGACGTTTTTAAATGGGAGTTACTGACCTGATGTCCCCATAATTTCTCTGCTAAATGCATTGCTATTAGGATGGCATTTCTCAAACTTTATTAGGGCACTGGTTCATAACTGATCCAGACGGTGGAAAAAATGCCATTACTTCCTTAGGTTTCCAAGGCCATCTGCCATGCAGTGATTAGCCAGGCTGATGCCAATTCGTTTAGTCTGTCTGACAAGGTTCTAGCCTCAGGCATGATAGATACACGCGCAACTGTGAGTCACATGCAAATTCTTTTTTTCCTTGCCAGTCATTATGCTTTAAGTATTTTCTTTTCCTTAGGGTTATTTATGTCCAAATGAGTTTATTGCAACTCAGGGACCATTACCGGGAACAGTGGGTGATTTCTGGAGAATGGTGTGGGAGACAAGAGCAAAAACACTTGTGATGCTTACACAATGTTTTGAAAAAGGACGGGTAAGTAACCAGTGCACCAATGAATAGCATGTGATATAACTGGAAATTCTGTATGTAGTTTCTGTGGAGATTATAGTATGATCATTGTTAATTAGTAATCATCTCCCTGCAGATAAGATGTCATCAGTACTGGCCAGAAGATAATAAACCGGTTACTGTGTTTGGGGATATAGTGATTACTAAATTGATGGAAGATATTCAAATAGACTGGACCATCAGAGATCTAAAAATTGAAAGGGTAAGCCAGAACTGGAAGCTGATTTAATAAAACCCATCCAACACCTCAAAGAACGTCAGATGTCTCCATCCCACCCAACTATCCCTCAGTATTATTCTTTTACTTTTTTAATGCATATGCATCGTACTGCCTGGTTTTCCTGCATTTTTCTTTTTATATTCCTGATCTTGGGGTCTTTTTCCTGAGAATTTTCTCCAGTTTCTGTCACAAAATGCTCAGCTATGTGGCTGACATGCTATGAAGGGCCTATCAAGGTTACCGAACCTCTGGTCTGGTGGGAGGTGAAGTTTCTATTTGGACACCTCAGTTGTCCCTTCTAGAAAGGAGTAATCCTAACCATTCTGGGATCAGACAAATCCTTTTGAATGTATCCCTCTCAGATTAAAGGGCAAGATTCTCTGGTGCAGCGCAGCTGTTTTTTATTGTACCACCAGTCATATTGGCCTCCACCCCCAGGAGATTCACCCAATATAAATGAGAATCATCAGTATTACTCCCACTCTTTGTGCTGGGAAGGGGGGTGGGGGGTACAGCAGAGATGTTCATCTTCGTCATGATCCACAACTACAGTTTCCACTCTTTGGAAAAATTGGCACCCAGTGTTAAGCCAGACCAGTAGGTGGGCTCAGAAAGCAATCATCTGGACATAATGACCCAAGATGAAGTCAGTCTTCTTTTGCACTCCCAGCATTGAGCTGTGTTCTATGCAGTGCAGCCAGAGCCTAGGACCTGCACTCAGCTATCCAAATGGAAGCATTACCATCCTGTGGCATGCACAGGTGACAAAAGGAACACAGCAGATAGCGGACTGCCTCTGTGGTCACCCCGTAAGGGTATGTTGTGCACATAGTACAGGACAACCGAATATTTTAAAATGAGTGAGAGAAGATAAGCCTTTTCTTCAGCTAAAATAAGACCTAGAGTAAACAAGACTGGAAAAGGGACAATTTAGAGTAAAAATGCGTAATGCGAAGTCACCTGCATTAACCAAGGTGAGGCTGAAAAGAAAACAAAGCATAACCTGAATTGACGAAGTGATCCTTTTACTACAGCTGAATTACCTTGCACAAGAAGCTATGTCCTTTATAAGCATTTGCTGACTTTAAGATTGTACTTCGTCTTCTGTTCACAAATGGATGGATTTTTTATGATCTTCCAGTGAAGGTAAAAAGCATATGTGAAGGAAATGATTCACAATTATTGCCATACGGCATCCAAAGTCACTTCTCTCTTGTTTTCATGTTGATCAATTTAAAAAAATACAGACCAAAGTAGTTGCTACACATAATTGTTCACGGTTGTTCAATGTTTCTTTCAGTATGAAAAGACCAAGTGGTTGGTTCAAAATAAATTTTAAAAAAGGAACTGGTTCATTACACAACAGTTGATTAAACTGTGGTATTCCTTGCTGTAAGGTGCCATGAATGCTAAAAACTTACAGGGCTTCATAAAATCTGGGGAAATTAGTAGAAGAAAACTCTGACAAGTACTATTAAATGTCAAGATACCGTCTCAGTTTGACAGAGTCACAAACTATTAAGAATGGAAAGGATATTCTGTGGAACTATAGATACATTGTTGTCATGTTTTATAATTTTCTCTAAGATTTTTCCTTGACTACTGTTGGAAACAGGATATTGGTCTAGCCAGGCCCTTGGCATGATGCTGTGCTTTTATTCTTGTGTTCTTCATGGTCAATTTAGATATCAGACCGTAATCAGCTCTTTTCTTTAATATTGCTGCTGCTCTGATTGAGAGGGCATCAAACACTTAGAAAAGATATCTGTGCTTTGCAACATATGTGTGTTTGCCTTTATTACATTAGAACAGTCCCAGAATGGTTGCTTTTCCCTAAATGAATTTATCGTAGTTGACTAAACTTCTAAATGAACTATAGAAGCTTCAACCTGTAATCTACAAATTATGCTGATATATTGACTAAGTCAAATGTAGAGTGAGTGCTGAAGTTGTGAATACTTCCTGAAAGATGGACTTTGTGCCATCTCTCAAAAAACTGCCATAAGACCTGTGCACAACAAATTGTCCCTTGATACATCTTATAATTATTATGCTATTCTGCCTTTCTTTTTTACATGAAGTTGCTGAACAGGCTATGCAGTTTACCAGATCTTCTGTTACATTTCTTCTGCAAAAACTGCCTTACTTTCTATTTTTCAGCATGGAGATTGCATGATGGTGCGGCAGTGTAACTTTACGTCTTGGCCAGAACATGGTGTCCCTGAAACTACGGCACCAATTATCCATTTTGTAAAACTCATCCGTGCAAGTCGAGCACATGATAACACACCAATGGTGGTTCACTGCAGGTGAGCATATTCACCAAGTCATCATTTAGTATCTTAGGATTTCTAGTGCCTATTAATGCTCAGGGAAGATGCAAGAATGACGATGAAAATTGAGTGCACAGGTATGGTTCTATATGGACAGCAGTGAAGATTTTTCTAACAGTGCTCCTCAGTCCTTTCCAGAAGGTAAAATGCCAAAATGTGGCTGTTCTTCCATTCATGGAAATCCCATTGAGGTGACATCAGTGGAATAGTTACTTCAGCAATTGTCATAAGGTGCTGCTGGGTTTATCTCAATTTTCCTCTTTATTGTAAGGAATAGCAACTGACATGTTGGTTTTAATTGCTTCTATTATAATTATAGCTCTTCTTAGGAAATAAGTATTTAAAATTGTGTTTTAAATGTACATGTCACATATCAAAGGGGAAGAAACTCTTCAGGAGCCACAGAGAATAGGAATAAGGGTTTGCATATGCCAGATTTCAAGCTTGCATGCCTGTAAACAGCTAATATCTATATTTAGGCTCTTAAATAGATGGTCTGGTGGTTAGAGGTGTTCAGCTGTCATAGTTCCCATTGATTTCATACTCAACACTCTTAAGCAGCTATTTCAAAGAGTAAGTGTGTGGAGAAGGCTGAGTCTTCAGGAAGCTGGTGAGTGCATCTGCATTTTATGGGCAGGTCAGTGTTCCCACCGAACGAGTGCTACAAAATAGTGATGGGAACTCAGAGATCTGTGATTGATTCTTTGCCTCATACTAACTCAGTGTGAGTCTGGAAATATGTGGAAGAAAAAGGTGGATTTAGTGCTGCAAATCTCTTCCCTAGCTGTCCAGTTACAGAATCATTTAGGTTGGAAAAGACCTTTAAGGTCATCAGGTCCAAGATTATCATGCATGGGAGGTTTTTTTTTATTTGTCCTCAGTGTCCCACAGGTGCCACCCACAATGAGAGATAAAGCCTCATTTTATTTGATTTCATTGTCATTGACATTTCCCTCTACTATAGGGGCCAGAGAGACTGTTACAGGAAAGAACTACACAGTCTTCATGTTTTGAGGATGCTCATGTGCTTGGGGCCCCTCTGCAATGAATCCTATCACCTTTTCACAACACAGATACATAAAGGGGCCAGCATGGGCCAGATACTCCACCTGTGCTCAAATTCCCAGTGTTATCAAGCAGCAGCATGTGTTCTCCTATCCAAAACCATAATTTATTACTTTCTGCTCATTCCATCTTACAGGATCCAGAGAGTTTTGCTCTACATTTCCTGATTATCAACTGTGATATCCTCTGCATTTATTACACTAATTGCAAAGAAGTCTGATAGTGATTTGGAGAAAATCCTATTTGTTTTCAAACCTTGAAGTAAAACAATATTAGCTACCAGTGTGTCTTGCACACACGTCCTCCTTTTAAAAGTGTTGTAAATGTTTTGCTAGTTCCCATGTTGTTTTGTGTCAAATACCAAAAGCAGGTATGATTTCAAAAAATCTTGTGGGTTTTTTTTTCTTTGAATTAGAGGGCTCTAGAAAATTCACAGAAAAACTGTTTTTCCACTTATAAAGGTTTGATTTAGTTATATCTCATTAGTCCAATGCAACCCCTTGTAAAATCTAAGTCAGAACATGGCTCAAATCCATATTTCACTTGATCTCATTCAGCAAGGAGACACACACAGTGAAAAGCATTTAATTTTTTCTGAAGTTTTTTTTCACAATAAACTGAATTTAACCAGAATATTCTAAGAATACTAAAATACTAAAATACTTTTATACTAAAAAAATGACCTTTAAAACTTTATTTTGTCTTGTGTATTATGTTTGCAGTGCTGGTGTTGGAAGAACAGGTGTTTATATTGCACTTGACCATTTAACCCAACATGTAAATGACCATGATTTTGTCGATATCTATGGACTTGTAGCTGAGTTAAGAAGTGAAAGAATGTGTATGGTACAGAATCTGGTAAGATTTATATATTTACATATGCTGTTATCCTATTAAAAAGTTAGTAATCTGATTATTTGATCTCCTACAAAGCAAGACTTGAAAGGTAATAGCAATCAGCTGCCTAATACATTTTATACAAAATCCTGTTTGGATTTCAAGCATTGTGCAAATGTATTCTTTTTATCTATTTAAGTGTATTTGGCCAGCAAAGTCTTGACAAGTGCTGAAAAGACTACCAAAATATTTAGTGTTTAGAACCTGAATCATAATTTCTCAGACTTTGAGAAAGTTCATTTCAAGTTTTGGGTGAAGAAGAGTCATTAAATAAAAAATTGATTTGGTCATGCACTACTTAATTTTACTTTATTTACTACTTAACTGTATTTGTGTGTGTGTGTATGTATATGAAGCATGGTCCAAACTTTTGAATATTCACTTACCTTTAACTTCATTAACTATTCCTTGATTCTTTTAAAATTACTTCAAATAAAAATAACACGTATCGATAGAATTAAGCACAACTTCAGAGTTTTCTAAATAAAGCCAGTGGTGGTTCTGAGGTCTAAAAAGTGCCTTTCTGGCAGACTTATTGAGTATGTATATGTTAGTGATGCCCTGCTAGTACCTGGAGATCTGGATATTTGTAAAGGAGTAATAGCAGAATTTAAAGCTGATTCTAAATGCTTGGAATGGAAACAATGGAACGGAAATCCAGCTGTATTTGCATAAGGCTTCTGGCCGTAAGCATCCTGCAGGCCAGCTCTAACCCAGGGCTGCTGCCTGAAGCCTTTGAATCTACAGCATCACTTACCAACTTCTCAGTATGGGTGAGCAGTTTCAGGATGAACTTCCACATGACTGGTGGACTTAAGCTGATTTTAATGTAAGGAGACTTGTTCCATGGGGAATGCAATTCTGCTGTTCTATATCATGTCAGAATATACAAAAAGAGGTAAAGCTCTCTTCAGCAACTGCATTTCAGAAGATTTTGTGAGACCTTCTGGTGATAATGCCTCATGCCCTTTCTTGTAAGGTGCTGTCTGGTTACCATTTGCTTTCAGTTTTTCCTTTTGAAGTCTTGATGCAGCTAAACAAGGGCCAGGAGTTTCCTGTGATGATGAATTCTAGGAATGCTTTTGGGGGTTCTTGTTTTACACTTTTGACTAGAAAAAGAATCATCTGAAAATAAGTCAAAGGCTGGAAGGCAATTTAATGGGAGCTCCCCCAAAATATCATATTAAAACAGTAAGATATTTGATAAGATCAGTGTACATTTTAAAAATGTGTATTATTTTTGTGTACGTCTTCCTTTGCATATTTTGGCAGAGGCTAGAAAAAGGTATACCAAAATGCAATAGGAGACGACAGTCTTGTAGTTTTGACTTCCAAACAGATCAAGAATTGATCTATATGCTTGCTGCAAAATCCTGAGACAGGTTGTTCTCCTTCCAGGCCATTTCTAGCTCATGCTTGCAAGACTACAAACTGCTGAACAGCACTAAAACTTACCCAGAGAACCAAATCTTGTAAAGTTTTATGGCGGATCCAGTAGTCAAGCTATTCTGACAGTTCTGCTATAAAACACTGTTTAGTAGTTTATAATTCAGATTTTATGTGATCAGCACAGAAGATATGAAGAGAGGAGCAAGTCTTTCCCAGAACTCAGTTTAGAGATCCCTCAGTCAAACTGTCTGTAGGAGTTATGAGTAAAATAAGTAAAATCTGGCTGCTCTCAGACCTGGTTTTTGCTTGATGATAGCTTCAAATTTTCCCTTGCCAAGAGAGTCACTCTCTATTACTGTAGCCAATGGGCTCAGAATGGCCCACGTCTGTGCAATAAAATACCTCTGCAGTTGCCACTCTCCTCACAAAAGATAGCTGCATCCAAGCTCTCTGGAGGGAATGACCCGTAGTCTGTAGTATCTCCTGAAACACACGTGGAAATTCTTTGAGATAGTGCTGGTTCATGTGAATCAAAACTATGTGAGGGACTATCCAAACAATTTGACGTAGCTTGAATAATCGAGTTGCACCCATTGGCGATGTGCCCATGCACTGTTTAATTCCCTAATGTAGATATAATTTCAGTATCCTGGTACTCTGTTTGGTGGCCTGTACATTACCAAGGCCTGTCCTTGAACAACAGGTAAAATGCAGAACCTAATCTTCAGTTACCTTTTTTATTCTCTTATTTACCTGTGAAAGTCAAGGAAATTATAGTTATTTTGGTCATCTCCATCTGTGAAGATGTTCAAAGCCCCTCTGGACAAGGTCCTGGGCAACATGCTTTAGCTGATCCAGCTTGAGCAGTGGCAGTTGCACTAGATGATCTCAAAGAGGTCCCCTCCAACCAAAACGAATCTGTGATTTGGCTCATTTTTCTGCATCTATGTACCCGGAACTTCTTCTATGTGAAGATATGCTTAATCCATTTATTTTCTTTCTATCTGCTTTCATTCTTTTATTTCATTCTTTCTTTCATTCTTACATTACCTTTTTTTTAAAATTTTTCTTGTTTCAGTAATCATTACCCAGAGTTACTTCATGTCCTTAGAAGTGTCAGATGAGCTTTAGTTGCCCACTCTTTGCATTACAGTCTGTTAAAAATGATGCTACATTCTAAGAAGTATCACTAGAAATGACGTGGATTTTTGCTCTTAGCAATAGTGGATGCTGCTAGAACATCCAGATTTACTTGAACTTTTGCATTTGAGTGCACCCTGCTGGTTTTCTCTATGCTAGAAAGAAGAAAAAATTTCTTATCTAAATATTACATTCGTGTGGTTCAGTTTCTTCAGTCTGAATCTAGTGGCAAAAAGCAGTTATCTTTTGGTAGATGAAACCTTTACCGAAAACTGTGAAACAGCCTATTAGTCTCAGGTATGATTAGTCTGATTTGATATATCTTACTTAAGAGTCAACATTTTAATTTATATATTTATATATAATTTTTATATATACACATAATAATTAAATGACAAATTTTAATGCATTATGCCTCATAATGAATGAAATCACATCAGGCATATATGAGATCATCAAACTGTTGAGATTGCCGAGTTAAACTGCAGTTACTTTGAAAACATCTAAATATTATACAAAAAATTTAAAAGCTTTTTTGCATTAAAATTACATTTTTCTTCTAATTAAGCATCTTTATGTTCACCTCTTACAGGCCCAATATATATTTTTGCATCAATGTGTATTGGATCTGTTGACAAGCAGGGGAAGTAGCCAGCCCATATGTTTTGTAAATTATTCAGCACTGCAAAAGATGGACTCTCTGGATGCCATGGAAGGTACAGAGATACAGATTGTCTCAAATATTATTTTTTCACAGCAGGTGCATTGACTTGTCCAGACGAAGTAGAAACAAATACTTTGATGTGCATTTTTTGACTTCAGAAGTGTAATTTTCCAGCGTTTTCTGCCCTTTTGTCTCCCTCGTGGTAACAATCATTGCTCAAGCCTTCCACCTTTTTCCCTGCAAGGTCTTCTAAATTCAGCCAAAATAGTTATCTGCCATTAGTTACCATTTGTTTACAAGGCAAGTTAATGTAAGGTATCTGTTTCTTTTGTAGGTGATGTGGAGCTTGAATGGGAAGAAACTACCATGTGAATACTAAGACTAAATATTAAAGCTAATGAGATTTTGAAAGTCAAAGTCATATTTTTCTAAGCACAGGGGCCAAAGTGAATTCCCCTATTTTGATGATTAAAACAAACACAGATGATTGAAACAGCTTGTCTTCTATCAATGTGCCTTCATAAACATGTTAAAGTATTTTATTCAGACCACCAAGCAATAATGATTTGGAGTACTTTTTGCACAGACTGCACTTCTGATGTTATATGAATACTGCATTCAGTATGTATTTAAATAGGAAGTTTGTTTGAATAGATTCCCTTTTTCCACTTATCTTTGTAAAAGAAGAAAAATGAGCCAAATATGATGTAAAAATTTCATATTCCCATTGAACTTATTACGGTGTGAATTTGCTGTGTTCTTTGTCCTATGGTTTTAAGTAAAAGATACAGATCCTTGAGTCATTCTTGCTAGATTGGTTTCAATGTTGTCAGCTCTTGCAGATTAATTCCAATACCATCACAGTGATCTTTACCTAAATGTATGTTCTTGTGTTTTGAATCTTTTTTTTTCACAAGTGGTAGCATATCAGCTCATGATCCTGAACAGCTGAAGAGTCACCTTCTGACATAAGGAGGATTACTCAGCTTTTACACAGCACACAGTAGCTCTTCAGGGACACTTGGGGCTATTTAAGCTATCTTATAGTCAGCGGGTTGTTTTTTTAAATATACAATGGTGATTGCATATGTTCAGTGCTGAAGAAAGTATTTTACATTCCTGCTACTTTTTAAAGCAGATAAAACAAAGCAAAACTATAAATTTATTATATATTATAATGCATGTTAGATTGACTTGAGTAATAGAATGTTTGTAATTCATTCACATTTCTTGAATATAATACTGTTCAGTATTTTGAAAGGTTACTTAAAATTTAATGCCAATATATTTCATAACACAGAGTTGTCAAGTAAAAAAAGTTGTTGCTTCTTTCTCAGGTTTGATGAATCTCTGTAGACACTAAAAAGTATGGGATGGGAACTAATATTTGGAGATTTAATAAAAGAAAACCTCTTCCACTCTCACTGATTATCATTATCAGAATTAAATTTGAAACAGGAATGAGAGAAGCAGGAAGCTCTTATGTGAGAAGCAAAGCAAAAACTGGTAGAGTAGGAAGACTATAGAGAGAGAACTAAACTGTGGTTTTACATAGAAGTGACAGTATTCAATCGGTATTACTGGGAGGAGGGTTGGTTGCTAAGTTTTTCTCTGTGTAAAGAAATGTATCGTTCTGAATAATATTAAAAGTGTGCCCTTAATCTGAGATGTAAAACATGATAGCAAAGAGGCTTTGGAGTTGCCACCTTATATTCTGCTCAGACAGAAGAAATCTATAGCCTTGTTGAGGCATGAAGCTCAGGAAAAGTCATACCAACTTCTTTAGAAGCTTGAAAGATGTACACATGTGGGTGTACACGTACAAAACTTTTCCATCTCTTAACTGTAGGTACCAGACAGAAAATACTATACAGCATGTAACCTGGTAGTTTTTCATAAGTAAATGATGGTAGGTGTCTGGCATCTTTTTAGAAGCTGGAAAGGATGGTGCAGTGAGGACCCTTTGTAATTTAACAGAAAGTGCCACATATCTAAAATGAAAATCAAAAGACGGCATTTAAGGAGATGGAAATGGTCTACAGAGATATTTGGGGCAGTCTGTCTTTCAGGAAGAGTGGCGGTATTGTAAACATCACCTGTCGAGCTAAAAGGAAAACAATGCCTTTTAAAGCTGGATAGAGGGAGAGAGAGGTGATGTCCACAGCTGTTCAAGTCTTTGGCAAAGCATTCGGTACAGCTCTAGTTTCATTTGGTTCCTATGAAACATGTGTTCTTCATTTATTATACATGTACTTTAAAGAATTCTGACAAATTGCTTATAGGGACTTACAGATGTTTTTCATGATTTGTATTTGTACTTGGTAGCAGCGCATGCAGCACTGTGATAAATTGACATTATAGAGTCATAATCTTGTATAATTTTATATCCACAATGGTGGTATAGCTATATGTGCATCATTTCTCTTTCGGTTGGAGGAAAAAGCTAAGAAATCTTATGCAACTTACAAATGAACTCCAGAAGTTCCAAATGTGCTTAAGTGTTTTCTATTTCATAAACTACTCAATGATGCAGATTCCTACATCCTCCTTCAGGGGACCTGCCTGTGCTCAAACACAACTTTCAATAGGGGCTTGTCTGACAACTTAGTAAGACACTAGAACATGTGACTCTCTTTCCTGTAGAGGCAAACTGAAAAGTAATTCAAGTAGTTTATTGTACAATTTGATGTAAGCAATCTGATACATGCTACCTTGACACATTTTGTGTCTTTAGGGTAAAAGCCAATAGTCAGCATAAACTGGTCACAACTCATAAGATACATGTTCAGGGAGAGAAATATTTCCAAGCAATTCTCTCCCACAACCTGTTTTCCATATAAACACAGGAGTAGTTCACTGACCTTCTTGTGTTCCTGCCAATGATTTACAGGGATAGGGGAGTGTCTCTGTATCAGGAGATTCCCCCAGACCTCTGTTCAGATGTGAAGACAGAATTTCCACCTAGTCTCCTGTATTCCAGCCCTCCTTCCTCTATGCAGTGCCACCTACGGTGGCGCTACTGACTGAACTGTAGACAAGCAGAATTTGTCCAGTTGCTATTTTAAGAATATATATATAAAAAGCAGCGCACCATTTTCACATTTAATTTTTCCCCTCAATTTTATACAAATCCTTTATGCTACTAATATAGCAGGAGTGTACTCTGTTCAAAATTAGAAACTGAATAAATAAAAGCTGGAGAACACACAAATTCTATAGGATGATTACAACTATATTGAAATTAGGTCATACTGTAATAAATTATTCAGGCAATTTCTATAGAGACTGATATATCTCCATCTTTATATATGTATAGCCAGTTCTGTTGGATATCATTAGAAGAGGCTACTGTCAATGCTCTCAAAACACTGAAAAAAAGTAATTCAGTTACAAAAGTAATAGAAAGCGGATCATCATGTTAATATTGAATTTAAAGATATTTTTTATACTGTTAAAGGAGCTGATAAAAAATAATTGTGTATTCAAACTGATGCTCTTACTGTATACTTGGAGCTATTCAATAATTTAATTTCATAACATTATGTGAAAGTGTAATAATGTGTATTAGTCTGTGTAATACCATTTGTGTACTGTTGCAATGCAAAGCGTGCTCAATATGAAGTTAATAAGACAAAGCAGCAAAGAGCAATGACTCAATCATATTTCATACCAAGGTAACTTGACAGTGCGCTCTCCTGGTTGCATACAGAAATTCCAACGCCTCCTACACATGGACATGAATTTGTAGAGATTCAGGAACACAATGTCCTGTGAGGTCTCTGGGCAGAAGAGATTTTTTCTAAAAATATTTTGACAGCCAGTAAAAATAAAACTTGAAAAGTACCTGTTTCAGAATATGTATTACAGGTATATTAAGCATTACACAAGATCGTTGTCCATCCACGGAAATAAAAAAGCAATAAAAATAGACAGACACAAATTAATATTTTTCCTTTAAGACCTATGAAAAGTATCCAGTTAGCTTTTTGGTTTCGGGGCTACAGATATGGTAATAATGAAATCAGGGTTGTTTTATAATTAAGCTACATGCCCATCCAGTGGTGCAAACCCTGCAACGCACTGAGTGCAGTAGGCTGTAACTGGAAACCGCTGACACATGGCGTTGGACGTGTCTTTGTCGGTTTTGATTTTAAGGAACCGAGTCAGAGAAAATGTACTGAAAGGCGATCCACTGTTTCACCACTTTTGCATGACTGCTGTGTCACCACTCTACGCGTGGTGTTGAAAAGGCAAGTCCATGTTTTCTTCTTTTTTCTAATGCTGTGTTGCTTGTCTATGTGGGACTATATTCGAAGGAATTGTCAGCAGCAGTATGGATCATCTGAACTCAAATACTGCAGGCGTGATCTACAGGCACGCATCATTCTCAGGTAAGGTGCAAAGTGGTCTTACTTCAAACCTTCTGTCTATCCTTTCCCTGAGAGTTCATTTGCAGATGACATCATGGAATATCAGCTGCATTTTTGCACCGGCTCTTGCCCAGAATGCATTTTCTGCCCTGTCCTCTATGTGGCCGTGGTTACGAGGTATGAGACAAGTGCTGTGCTGGTCTCAGAGCTGGGCTGTGGTATCAGCTGCGTGTTTGTGCAGCATAGGCACTGTATGCAATTGTAAGGATAAAATGGCATCCTATCCAGACCTTCCCCCTACTGCTATAATAAATCCTGATATAAATTTTAGCACTGGTCATTGTTCAGTGTCAGTTGAAGACGGATCCAATGTTTGATATTTTGCATGGCAATTCTCTTTTCCCAATAATTTTTCCCAAACGATGCTGAACTAATTACTTATTTTAATTATTTATTCTCACAGCTCCTTTATCATGTAGGCCCTTTCTCAGATTCCACTATGTAAAGAAAACTGAAAATCAATGGCTTTTCAGCAGTGAATAACAACGTCTATGATATATTTCACAGATCCTGCTTCATCAGGCAAAGTTAGGAATGAAGTTGTGCCTCTGTATTTCAGTTGAAAGACAACATTTAGGTTTCAGTTATATTGGGATCATCTTACTCTGCTTGTTGATTGGTGTTACCAGGGTGATCTTTTTGTAGGATGACAGCTGCACCCAGCTATCCACTGTAATCATGAATAAACCATTCCACTAGTCTTTACAGTCAATAATGAGCTGAAGGAAGTTTTACAAGGATGTTCCTGAAATATTTTTGCAGGAGATGGAGTTCTGAATGATATAAAAAGAATACTTGGATACTGGAAACCTAATATGCAACTAAAGCTCTACCGTTCACAGTTGCATTCCATGAAGCATGCTGAGCAGGAAATGTGTGCTAGAACACACAGAGCATATTTGGGACAACCTTTGAGCTGAGCAGTGCAAGATGCAGGGCACTCTTGCCATCCATGTGGGAACACACTTAAATAAGGTTTACTGTAAAATGTCCCTAGCTCAGAAAAATGCAAAATACAAGAAACATCTACTATGACAATTGGTAACATCCTTTGTGATTCAGGTACATGCTAGGAACCAAAGGACTCTATTTAGTCAATTCTTTCACTAATCCTAAATAGATAAACAAATATTTTGATACCGCAAGTGTAAAACATGGGCAGACAGAGTATAGACAGAGAAGGGGATTTTCTTCCACTAATGGAGGCACAAGCGGAAAAGTAATTAAACCTGTACGTCCCTCTCTCTCCCTCAGTCTGCTGTCTGCACGTGCTCACCAGTTGGGGATAATTGTGGATAAGTAAAATTTATCCACTTTTAATTTGATTAATATATTGGTAATCCTTTTCTCAGAATCCAGCATGTAATGGTTACAGAACTGTTCCTTTTCATTTACCACTCTTCCTTTGGGATTCACAATAGGTCCATTTAACTATTATTCTTACGGAATTCTACTAATTCTGTGTCAGCATTACAGAGACAAGCCAAATAGTGTGAATCCGGGCTTGCGTGTTGTACACAGAATTCTTCTATGAGCTGCAATAACATCGTACTGCACTCCGGGCACAGGCAAGGAATTGACCTGAGGAGACTGGCTGCCTGGCACATAATCTTACTCCCTTTTGAGAACAGGTTTGTTATCTAACAAGGCACTGTCCCAGGCAGGGATTTCAGAAAATGCTCCTGAAGCCGACTGACATTTATATGTAGAATTTTGATCTGAACTTTTCTCTGCTAAAGATAAAGAAGAAAAATCAGAGCTAGCATTGCTACTGAAACCCTTACTTATCACCCTGCAACTAGCTTAAATTCTATACATAGTGCAATAAGGAAAACAGATGCCACTTTCCAATCTGGACGTTATACTTTGAACACTAAAGATCACTGATTATCTGAGATTTATCTTATGTTCTTCTTTGGTGTAATACCCTAGATCATCACTCTAAATCTTCCTGTATCTTAGAGTTTAATTAGTCTTGCCTAGTTTTAGCCATATAATTATTACTCATCCAGTTTAAGCCGACCATCTATTTTCAATGGGGAGACATGGCATACAGAGAGGACAGTTCATGTCAGATCTAGAACAGACACCTAAGAGAGGCACACCTACACACAAGTGAATTTATTTTATGTATCTCTCCTTTGGCTATAGGGGTGAGACAACTCAACTACTTGCCAAATATTGTACTCTGTAAATTTCAGCAGAGGAGAGCTTCTCAACAAAATGTACTCTTTTTACCAAATGCACAATTTAGTTTAACTTCAGTAGGAAAGGAAGCATCTATGCAAACACATCATGTAATTCCTCATTCAAATCCCTATGCAGAGAAGGGTAAGTCACAGGCACTCATCTTTGCTGCTTAGGACACTGCGAAGAAAAACCTCTTTGCCTTAAGCTTATAATGACATACTGTCTTCTTCATGGTTCACATTCAAAGTTTTGAAACATTTCTCTTTTTTTTTTCTTTTGGAAAATAGGAATTTTGAAATATTGGCTTTGGAATAGTTACAGGTTGTCTTAGGAAAATATTAAGTTGATAAAACAGCCATAAGGAGGATGCTGTGATAAAAAATATTCTATAATAATGGCCATATTATTGCAATTCCTCAAAAATATACCTCCTTCCTGTGGGGTGGCCATTTTTTGTAAGAATATATCTACTAAATATACTGTATGCTAAGAATATGACTGAACGCTCAAGAGGCAGATACATTTATCACTTTTTGATTTTCCCATTCTTTTTGCCCTCCCAATTCTTCTTACCCTTTACTGGCACTCCTAAGCAGGTTTTGGGGACATATCAGGTTGCTGGTTAATGGAGATTAATTGTTTCAGCTATGCTAACTCTGTACAAAATTTAATGAGACAAACATTCCTCCCTTGCGTACTGGTGTGCTCTCTCTGAAACCAGAAGGGACCCCTGACATCACTACCACGCCAACTGTCAGTCAGAGAAAGAGGGCCCTGTGCTAGTGTGGGAGAAAATCTGTGCTTAGTTCCAAGTTTTTATAAACTTTGCATGTCTGAAACAAATCACTTAATTTCTGTGTATATCAACTCCCTATACTAAAAAAAATATAAATAATTAAATTAAACCTTTTTACCAAACATTTATATGTACTCTCTGTTTATATTTGGAAGTTTCTCCCAAGATGTCACACAATGCTCATGCTTTGCTTTGCCTTCATCATCCCTTCAGTTCTCTCATCTTGACAATAAGGAACCAGTGGCAGGCAGTGGCTCTCGTTATGGAGGGCATTAGCTCAGAGAGCATTTGCAGAGCACTAACTTCATCTTTATGGAAAGTTTCCAAATGAGCACCCCAGAAGCACAGCAGGCACTAGTCACAAAAGGCATCTGCATTCTCATTCAGTCTTTGAGTGAAAGTCTCTTGGCTCTATGTCTGGAATAATAGAAAAATGACAAGAATTAACTTATTTAAGATGCCAACATTTTTTCTAACTTGTGATCACTGTTACGATACACCTCATCCATGGAACCTTTATCACACACCCACCTGCATAAGCAGATATTCAAGCTCTTGATAGAAAAGGAACATCTAAACCAGTCAGGTGAGGTGTAACTAGCGTGATTCAGGTTGGCAAAGGGAAGCATGACTTCAATTAAATCTTGATCTACAGAAGTAATTGATTCTGAATTAAAAAAAAGAAAAAGAACTTGCGAGTGGTCAGCCTGAAGCTTTCCTTTTTTGAATGTGCATTGGAACAAGCGGCAATTTGCTCTACTGGAGCTGTGAAATATTTTGGGCTGGCACATCATCTGGTTCTCCAAAACCGGGAAAAATGTTCAGCAGGGTCTTGTAAGGAGACTTTGTGAAATATAAAATTGCTACAACAGCTGAAAGGAGGAGAATGCTTCCATTGAGAGAAAGCTAATGAACAAGTGTCAAAACAGACAGTTGGTGTCAATTCCAGAAGGATTTAAAACTTAGACATGAGCTTGAAGAAACCATGTTGAGCCAATATCTGCATGAAAAGAACCTTGTACTTAACAAAAATCCATTGTAAACAACACATTTGACACAGCATGTATTAAAATGCTTAGGAGATAAAAATATTGTATTAATTAATTACTCCACTGATATTCAACATCATATGATGTGTTTTCCTTTTTCCTGAGAAAGAAATTCCAAACATAAGTCAGAGTTCAGTATTGTGATGAACTTTGGTAAAAAGTTCATCTTTCCAAAGAAGCAAATCTGTGAGAAAGTCCTTTTAGTTTTATTTCTAAAAGATTACAAATCAGTTGAGACAAGATTTTCTATTACTATTTTAAAACAATTCTTTATGATCTATTTAGAATATTTTCAATGACATTTAGGAAATCAAGAGAGTATCCACTGTAGAAGGACTATGCATGGTTCTTTTAAGAGAAGGGCTGCAAAAGGAATTTTTGGCTTTATATGTCAACAGAGGCTAGCCTTGTGTTGCACACAGCTTACACCCAATTCAAATAAAGCTTCCATGCCAAAGAAGTATCACATGACTGGCAATGAGGGCCTGCTGGCACTGCTGGGTAATCCAAACCCCGGCCACGGCAAGGAAGTGAGCCAGTGGAAGCTGTTGAGGCCAACATCATCAAAATAGCCCAGACGCTCAGCCCAGTCCTGTTTCACAATGAAGCCGTGAGGTCACAGGGCAGTCGATGCCATCTCCTGCATGAGTGACCTTCCAAATGCACGCGCTTCTCTTGCTCGCCTGGATACTAGAAGCACTTGTGGCTTTTGGGCACAGGAAGCTCTCAGAATACAGCCCTGGCAGATTGCAGTCCACTTCATATTCCACAAAGCTCTTTTGTGTCTGAAGTTCTCTTTTTTTAATTTTTTTTTTTTTATTTTTTTGTCTGAAGGTCAAAGAGAGAGGTATTGAGACAGGAGTAATGACATAAAATATAGGTTGGATTATGCGAGAGAATTTCAAGGACATGTAAGTGTTACAGAGCTTAACTCTTGGACATCCTGCAGTTCAGCAGAATCCTTAGCTGATAAGTAAGTGCCCAAACTCAAAGCATGTAGAAAAACAGCCACTTGAGAAAGGCACTCTCAGAAATTATGAATGGGACGGGGGAGACAACAAGGACTGACAATACAGATTAAAAGTGGGAAAGTGTATGTGCCCATGCAGCTCTATGATAGTCGCACCTTCTTGTTAGGCAATCATCATCTAATTATCATTTAATTGTTGTCTAATTCAATTGGAATGGCCAATTCTGATTTCCACTTCTAAAAAGAATCCAGGAGTAAATCTCTAGGCATGTATTTTAGGCACTCAAATAATACATGGGAGACACTGATTTATTATCATCCTCTGCATGATTCAGACCAGGGATCTGTTTATCCTTGTTTATCATATCTTAGGCAAATCTGCTGATCCCTGGGCTAAGGCTGCTGAGGAATCACATGTGCACTCTGTCTTGCCCCAGTAGTTGCCACTTTCAAGAATATTCAAATATTCATTCAGAAAGGGATGTAGCCTGAGGGGGGCAGGCTCTCATATGATATGTGGAAGGCAGCTGTTCAAACACCCAAGTACAGTACTAAAAAAAATTACACGAGCCTGGCTGGATTTTCTCCCTTCCTGCAAGAGCTCTGACACCTAGGCTTCCTTTCTTTTTTCCATCCTCGGTCATCCCAAAGTAGAATTTTTTTACATAACCAGGCAGCATCCCTATACTCTTCCCAGGATATCTGATCCTGCCTGAACTGCCTATGCAGTTTCTTCTTGGCTTTTAGTTTGACCAGCAGGTCATGACTCAGCCATGCTGGTCTCTTCCCTTTCTTGCTTGATTTCTTACACCTGGGGATTGAGAGCTCTTGTGCTCTATGGAAGGCATCCTTAAAGATCTGCCAGCTCTGTTCTGCCCCTTGTCCCTGAGGTTAGTTTCCCAGGGGGTCCTTTTGACTAACTCCTTTAAGAGCTGGAGGTTTGCTTTCCTGAAATTCAGGGTCCTAACTAAGCTCGCTTGTCTGTCGCATCCCCTTAGGACTGTGAACTCCACCAGGGCATGATCGCTATAGCCCAGGCTGCCTATCTACTAGGTAACAATAACAGCGTAGTTCATAGCAAAATAAGAACAAAAAAAAAAACCACCTTAGGAAGTGTCATAGCCTGTCATATTTTGCTCAAGGCTGCATCATTCCTAACAGAGGTTTATATAGCTGTTGCTCTGCAACTAAGCCAGACTGGTGTTTTTCTTTCCATCAGGACACTTACCTAAATCTGCCTTGTTCTAATTAATTTCATGTATTTTTTCTACCCACATAATCACCATCATCAGTTTACTCTGTTCCTCTTCACAGCAATTGTTTATTGTTTGCTTGATCACTGACAGCACATTCTCTTGACTTTTCTATTCTCTAGTCTATACCACCACATTCAGTCAACATTTACTTTGACAATGTTTCTGAGCCTCATCATTCTTGTTAGCATTCTATGTTTTCTCTAGTTGCACCAGCTGTACCTGTTTTGAGATGCAGTGCCTGCAAATGGGCACAGATCTGCAGCTCAAGTCTTACCAGCCTAGAACAGGATGGAAGGACTACCTCATGTGCCTCCTTCCTCTTTTTACATCCTAGTGGGATGTGTGGGTTTTTTCTCAACAGCATGGCATACGTTCATCTTACGATTCACTGAAACCATCATTTTCCTTCTTTTGTAGAACTACCACCTACCTATTTAGTCTATATTTCTGCACTCATCTGGTTTGCTTAAGTGCTCATTCGTTCCGTTGTCTTCATCAAACTGAAACCTATTAAAGACCATATTTTTGATTCATCACAATTAGTTTGAAATCTAAGCATGTTCTCCAACAATCTGATAATTCGCACCATCTCTGTGATATCTGCAAACCTGATGAGCATATTCTCCATTCTATCATCTGAATTATTAACTAAAACATGAGTTCCCAGAGGATAACCCTGGGAAGTCCCTCATTTGAGAGTTCTTCTTTGACGAGTTTCCAAGCAGTTGCATAGCCCATAGGAGTTTCATCTTCCTGGTCTTCATATGAGGACATCATATGAAGCTGTATAAAAAAAATTCATTAAAATCATGTAAATGACTTCTGTTTATCCCATAACCACAAGAATTGTTATCCTGTTACGGCAGGACAATAAATCAATTTGGGACAGCTTTGTATTGAAGATTTCTGAAAGGGAACAAGACTACTCCATGTTTGCATTATTTATCCCTCTGTGTTCTTCCAGGTGCACGCAAATATTGTATAATTTTCCAGTATTTGCACAGAGACTTAGGTTGAACTACTCATCTACAAGTCCTTCTTTCCTTACGTTTAAGAATATGCATCACATTTCCAATCTATACTCTTCTGAAACCTCACTCGTCTTCCACAAGTTCTCAGAGATATCAGGAAATAGCACTGAGATCAGTTCAGCCAGTTCTCCGAGTACACTGAGGCCAAACCAGTTCTAATTATTTTATCTCTTGGTTTTCCTGTCCTGTCCTGACTCCTTCTTCTTTTGTTACTAGTGCTAATAATTGTGTTGACCAGCTAAATGCACTTTGTCTTTTCATTGTCATTTGAATTGACAGAGGCATGAAGCCCAGCATCATCTGTTAATGGCTTTCCCTCTGTTCAGGCTCCCTTAGTTCTCTTGCTATTGCAGCACATAATGAAAGTTTCTTCTTACTTTTTTATGGGTTTAGATAGTGATTTCTTGCTTTGTTTTTTGGCTTTCTGATTTTGTCCTAACATGCCTAGGCTATTTCTTTCCCAGGCTTATGGCTGTCTTCATTATTTCTTTCCTATCTTGTTCATAACCGCTCTTCTTCAGCTTTAGAACCAAATATTAGAATAATTTAGGCTGGAAAAGACCCGTGGAGGTCATCTAGCCCAGGGCCAACTTCAAAGTTTGATCAGGTTACTCAGGATCTTGCTCTGTCGAGATTGCCATTTATCTTGCAGTTTCTGTAAGAGGTAGTTACAGTCTCATCAAGATAAGATATCATCTGATAAGTCCTGAACTGCTACCAATGTCCCTGGCTAAGCTGTGTTTAAGATCCAATACAGAAAATGTGATCTAAGCACATCTATTCTAGGTTCTCTCAATATGCCAGGCAGAAGTACATTAAAAAAAATGCATCTAGATGCTCTGCTGTGCCAACAGTGAGGGATTTCTGCGTATATCCAGATGATGATATTTAGAAACCTATGGAAATTTATTGAAGAAAAACATGGCACATATATTTTTCAGACATCTCTAAAGTTTTGCAGCAAGGCCTGAAAATCGACATTGTCCCCAAAGTGGGGCACCGGCACTTAAGCCCCATGTGGAATCAGGCCCTTGATGGCATTACTGCTAACTGGCATGTGCTAACCTATGCTTTTCCTGATGTCACTTGGCAGCTCTGAGACCCTAATGGTTAGTCCAAGAAGGATCTATCTAGGTTTCCCTTCACTTGCCTGTCCTTTGGGACCTGATCCTGCAAGCACTATCACATGTAAGTAATTGCAAAAAATACTTTGGGAGGTGAGACACTACTGAGCTGTTGAGAAAAGGATTAGATAAATTCATGGGCAACTTGTCCGTAAACAGATACTAACAGAACTAGGGAGGGATGTCCCCTATAACATCCCTGATTAGACAGTTCTTTATACTGAAGAAGGGAATGGAAGATCAGAAGTGGCCAGGCTTGTATGCACTTTCTAAATAGTCAGACTATTCTGCTAGATGGGCTGACCCAGCAGCTAATTTCTCACACATGATATATTTCTTACATGTGACATTTTTTTCCATTATACTAAAAGTTAGAAGAGACACACTAATTCATAAGTTACTTCTGGAAGTTTACTGTGTCAAAGAACAAGACGTATGTGGATAATGGAGGCAGACTACGTATAAGACAGGTCCTATGACTCTGGTAATTGTTGAAGGAAGCCATTTGGTCCAGCTCAATACTTTCTATGAGATATGAATTCTTGTGGCAAAAAGGAATGTAAGGATGACAGAGATTAACCCAATCTGTTCTCGCTAGTACAGCATTGCCTTAGGTGCAACAGAGTTAAGATCAGAGAAATCTATATTAAGATGCTATCTTCATGCTGAACTGGTGCTAGTACACCGGACAAGGTACTACAAGAAATAGAGGACAATGAGAACTTGACAAGGCTTACCATGCAATCTCTTTTGAGAATATCTGCAGTGCATTTCTGGTGGTCTCCAACATGGTTTGGCATGACTGCTTGTTGGGATCAGCAGTGTGCAATGACAGTTCAAATCACAGGATCACAGAATGGCAAGGGTTGGAAAGGACCTTCGGAGTTCATCTAGTTCAACCCCCTGTCAAAGCAGGGTCACCTGGAGCAGGCTGGACTGGAACACATCCAGGCGGGTTTTGGATATCTTCAGAGAAGGGGTCTCCCCAACCTCTCTGGGCAGCCTGTTCCAGTGGTCTGCCACCCTCAAAGTAAAGAAGTTCTTCTTCATGTTGAGATGGAATTTCCTGTGTTAATTAGAAAAGCTGTTGGTATCACAGATACAATTCAGTTGTCTGATACTACAAGGTTGCAAACAAATTATGAAGAATTAGAGTTGCTACCTCAGATATTTGTGATGAAAACAATCTCAAGATATTTCAAACCAAAAGCTATCACAGTCAGAAAGATAATTCCTTGCAAGAGCCTGGTACAGTTGTTAAGACCATTCTAGATCACGTTTTACTGTGAAATTTTGGAGCTCTTGTAAAATCACATTAAGTACTTTGACTAATGTTAGTTTCATTTACAATGCTATATAGTGATGTCAGTTTGGGTTACAGGCACAACTATTTCTCTGTGCATGCATGTGTTTCTTGAATGTGCCATGTGTAAGATGACTCAACCTTTTTCAGAAATAAAAACAGAGTTACAATTTATTTTTTATTAGATAACCTAGGCTGGTGAGTAAAAAAAATCATTTGATCATTTCAGGCAGTTTCTGTACTGATCATCAAATTTTTGCTTGAATTTCAGTTCAGGGACACTGTGAGCACACATTTATCTTCTGTCAGAGAATGTCATACATCTCAAGAAAGTGACATTGCTTTTTTCCAGTCTCATATTTTCTCCTCTTCCTTCAGATACATGACTTTGCAAGCAGCTTAAAAATTCCCAAAAGTGCCCAGCAAGTTCACATGAACCCAGCATCAGAACATAATCATAGTACTGAGCAGTTGGAATTCTGGAAAATAGTTTATGTGAAGTGTTACAAAATTCCTGGAACCATAGAAATGTCAAATTTGAGACACTTGACTGAGAAAGCACCCCAATGAGAGGTGATAATCTGGGCATCTGCAGACTCTTCATCATGTATAAACTATTGCTGCCGCCTGTGTAAAATCAAATTCTGCAAAGACTCATCCTCTGTCTGGAAGGACAGCCAAATATAAGCAGCCTGAGGCATTGATGCTGCTTGAGTGTACTCACGTGCTACCTTTCAGCTTGTATAATGGACAATACAATTTGTAAAAATGGTGCCAGTTATGTGATCATCTTAATAACTCCTTCTTCCATGAAATACTCAGGCCTAGTGTCAGCTGACTCAAGACAAAATGTGCATATATACCAATTCTTTCTTTAAATTGACATGACTTTTGGATCCAAACAGAACACTGATGATCCAGAACCTTCAGAGGGCTCTCTTCTCCAAAAGCAATTTCAATTAATTAGTTATTAACTAGTTCGCAATCTTTCTTGGCTATTCTTCACTGATGACACTAATATCTTGGATGCTGATTTCTAATTCTCTTGTAACAGTGAAAAGCGATTTTCTTGGAAAGAACTGTAGAAAAAGTGGTTTCCCATAATGTCATTTTCTTTACCATAATGACCTTGAAGGTTACTAGATCATGCAGGATGGGCTTTGCAGCTTGAAAAATGCAAAAAGAAAAGGTTGACTCTTCACGGACAATCAGCATCAGGGACAACTTCTGTACTACCCATGTCACTTCTAATGATCATTCTTGTAAACATTCCAGAGGTATTATATTCTTCACTGTGTACCTTCTAAATATGACAAAGCTTCTTTATCCTACTGTTAACTACTTGTTTGATGCTTGCAGATGAGAATCTTTGTTAGGTGATTCTGTTTCATACCGTTCAATGGGCTTAACTGACTTTGTAGGAACAACACTCAGAATCTTTAAGTTGATATAAAAACCACTGATGCTTTCCTCCAGAGCCAAAGCAGAAATTTGGATGATTTTGTATTGTCCAGTGAATGTTAATGTGGTTGAGTTTTCAGTGTTTGCACCAATGACTTTATCAGTGACAGTCATACTTCTGATTATTATGACCAGTTCAGTTTGATTACTTCTTTTCCTGTAGTAGTTTCCAGATTGATACAAAGTTCTAACATATAGGTTGTCTTGTATATCTTTTATTTAATTCAACAGAGCCTGATTCCTCAAAACAAGACATGCATTGCTGACAGCAATGTGAATGTAAGATGAAAGCAACCTGTGAATAGACTTGTACCCTGAAGACTGCCTCCCTGCTGTAAGCTCAACTGCTCTCATTACCTTGGCTTTTGAATTTGCAACTTGCTATTTAACATGGCTGCAAGTAACCAGTTCCAAAGAAGAAGAAAGACAAGGTGCAGCTACATGAACTGGTAAATGCCATTCTCTGAACTCATCTGGTTTTAACTCTTCCATTTTCATATACCATCCAGCTTCAGAAACCACCTGCAGCTGTTACTGAAAAGCTACTGCTGTTCCACTGCTGCTGTCCCAAGCTGAAGACAGTAGTTCCAATGTGACGTTTCTAAAATGAATTGTATTCTCATGATGTTTAGCATCTATAGTTAGTCATCTCATTTAAACACTGAGCTTTTTAGAAGTCCAAAGTATTCAGCAGATCCCACTGAACAGACCATGACTAGGCTACTATGTATGGACCTATCAAAATAAAATTAATTTATTATTTGTCACTTGGAGCTTATCTAGGAACTGCTGGTGCACAATTTCCTCTGTCCCATTTTTCAGCTATTATATAGTAATCAATATTACTTCAAAGTAATAATGGTAATGCTTAGCACTTCCAGCCAAACATTTCTATTAGCCTACTGTAATACACAAATGTCATTTAAAAATAATGACGCTGCAGGTCAACAGATTATGTTATACGCCAGCTATGTCATACTTCACAACAAAAATATTTTCTCACTATTTTCTCTAAGTATAAACATAGCTATATGTTGTTCAGTTACTAGTTTCAGAACTCAGATCTAAGACAGGGATTTTATCTAATCAGAATAGATTGTGTTTTTTCTTCTAAACTTTTCCTCAGTGCTTAATTATCAAATCATTTTCCCCAAAAATATAATTAGTACACTTTCTCCAAGAATTCAGGCACTTACATCAATTTGGTTAAAGCCTTATTTTTTATTATTTTTGCAGGCAGAGAGGGCATCTGGCAATCTTTTATTCTACGCAATTTCTTTGAAATGTTCTCCAGATCTGGTGAAAAATGAAATACAGGCATTGTTTGAGCATGTTTTTGTGAAGTCTGACTAGAATGAGAAGGATAAGATCCATTTTGTCATGCAGAGTTTCCAAATACTATCCCCTTTTCATTCCTGTCTTGTGTCCTATGTGCCATGAACTGCACGGAGAAGGAAGAGTGTCAGCTCAGCCAAGGTTCTTTCCATACCTTGAGAAATGTCATGTTCTCTTTTAGGATGACTATAAGACTCCTTTGTACTTCTGGAACATCACAAAGTTGTTTTAACATGGTACAGAACTAGTGGTCACAGCCATTTACTTATTCAAAAATTTCAAACAACAAATTTCCAGATTTCCTTTGCACCACATCTTCATGATTTGCTCAAGAGACCATGTTACAAATCCAGATCCCAGTGTACTTTAAAGAACACATTTTTGAGCCTTCAGGAATCTCAAAGCAAGTGAAATCTTAGTACACAAAAATGTAGAAGTTATTAAATGAAATTATGTGAAATGAACAGAACAGAGAAGTAAAGGAGTACAAGATTGACTGCTGTATTTCTTGCACTGACAGATCACAGGTAATCAACGTTGTTTACAAGCATGTACCTTAAATGACACACAGATGAGTAACGGAATGACCTTCACAGCCTAAAACAGTTTTGCAGCTGTGCAACAGGTTCCGATAACAAGATGAGACAATATAAGTTGGATTCAAGGTCATTATTGCTATTTAATACAGAGCAAATTACTTTCCGGAAGTTTTTCTCTCAATAGGTTCTGTTTCCCAAAAGCAACAGCTATTTCCTTTTCAAATCCCGTGTAGATAAGATACCTGGGGATTCCGCATTAACATTTTCTTTAGTCCCAGATACATTATACAGACTTTTTTTAAGTTTGGAGGTGATACAGGCTTCATGTCTGTAACCGAAGGGATTAGGAAGAAACCTCTGTTGAAACCTCTTCAGAGCATCCTGTATCTTCCACTGAATTGTCCAATATTGGCCTTTCTCAGAAAGGACAGATGACAGATTTGGTGGACAGCAGTGTGGCAAATAATTTCTGGCACCTGGAGCACTTCATCCCTATATTTGATAAAACTTTAAGGACTTTTGAGGTATCTTCCAGGTGGAAAACTGACTAGGCTATCACCAGGAAGGGACAAAACTACATTTGCCTTTCAATGATCAGAAGAATTCAGCAGGTGCAGGAGACTGTAACTGATGCAAAAGGACCCCAAAATACACCAACTAGTGTAACAGCCGAAATCAAGCAGAGATGGTAAGAAGTCAGAATAAATAATGAAACAATTTGAAGATTCTTAAGAGATAAAAACACGTAGATCTGTGAAAACTTTTTTCTTGCTACAACAGAGAAAGAGTGTGACAAAAAAGGAAATGTTGTTAAGAATTAATATACAAACTTTTTTTTTTTTTTTTTTTTGCATAAAAGTCCAGTAAAGCCCAAGGATTATGGACAAACAGCAATCAAAAGACTTGTGAAAAGCTACGTGGAGAAAGGAATCTGACTGATGCCTGGAAAGGGAATCATCACATATCAGACTACCCAAAGTACATGTTGTGAACATTACATTCAAATCAGTCAGGAACATATTTATGGAAATTAAGATGGTGCATACGTGCTTTTCAAAGCTGAGACTGACTCAGCAAAGCTAGCTGTTTTATCTAAGGAAGAACTTGGAGGAGAACATAGCAATTTTCTCTGCTAAAGCAGAACATGTGACAGGACAGCAAAACCAACATTCTGTATTTTCCATATACTGTAAAAGCGTGATGGCACACCACCCAAAGGATCTCAAGCAAGTCATAGCAAAGTACATGACACAAGCTTTATTTGTTCAATTAAGAGCAATGTAGGATGTGGAAAGCAAGAGGTAACAATGACACATGGAGAACAAAACCTTGACATATAAATCATGTAAAATGCACAAAGCACAAATCATGGTGGAATCAACGCTTCTTCAAAATTATGAACTAAACTGATTGTCCACAAAGGCAGAAGAATACTGAAAGTAAAAGGAACGAATTTTGAAATTATAGACAACAGAGAAAATATATAAAATCAGGGAATTCTATAGGTTTATGACATGATTGCATTACTTCCAATATTTTAGTTATATTTTGGCATCAGTAATATTTCAAGAGATTTCCATTTCAGTTGTTTCTGCATTTTAAATCCACATGTGCATGGAATAATTAGGACTGAATTAATGAAGCACCAGGAAATAGGTCAAGACGAAGTAATGCCTGCAGTTGAACTACAGCTTATTACCTTTATCTTAATCATCCAATGCTATTTATCTATAATCAAATGGTTCATTAGACTGGCACACCCATATGTCAGAGACCTAACACCAGGAAACCAAAAGAATATTTGGCAATGGATGATAAAGCAGTTGAATACAATTTACATATAAAAAGTGATCATTCAGCATAAACATTTCATGGTTTTGTGATGGGCTGTTTTAAACAATCTTTATGTTTTTGCTGAGGAGGGAGTTGCCTACATCCATTACCTTCACTGTAACTTCACAGCTTCCACTTCCAAGCCACTATCATCCTAGTTTTCCATGAAGATCCACAGCTCTGCAAAAATCCCTTTTGAGCCCCCAAAAAGTAAGCTGTCATTTTTCCAGAGTCAGAGCACTAAGCTCTCTTTCTGTTCACAGACAACAGGGATGTGATTAGCCCGAGTGTTGGATGCAGAAATGAGCTCTCCACACAACCTTTCCTTCCTTTCACTAGCAGAATTAAATGAATATTTATTTAAACTAGTAGTAGTGACTCTGGTTTAACCTTTTGACTGAGATTAGGTTTAGATGTCATAGTCATCATGTTCTGAAACCACATAGTGTGAAAATGCTCTCTATGCTTCCAGCTCTTTGTAAACGGACAAATAAGTATGTGACTGTAAAAATGGCCTTTCACGTAATTACAAAAAATGTGATGACAAAAAGATGATTATATAGCACATGGTGTGTCTCGTACTCATGTCACATTTCACGTCCTCCATTTTTTGCCCAATCACAAGTAGAAGACATCCGTCATTACCACTACCTTTCTTCCTGCAAGGAATGCCTGCTTGTCAATAGAACCATGGAAAATGCTTGTCCCAGCCAGCAACAACGCAATGGGCCTCTGGTTTCTGATTGGCACTCCCTCCTCCCCAGGAAAACGTCTTGTAGTAAAATAAATGTGTTTGTGCAGTGGTGACTATTTGTCACTGTAGACCCTGACACAGGCATTAAAGCATCTGCCATTTAGAACTGTGTCTCATAACTGCCCAACATGAGAGCTGTAATGAAATCCTACCTTACCATACTGAACTGGAGAAGTCTGTTTAGTTAGCAAGGTTGCACCTCTCAGATACTAACAGCATTGTAACTGATATGAACACTAAAGTCCATATCCAATCAAAGGAAAACAAAAATAATTTGGGACAGCTATACAGACAAGGCCTGTGTGAATAAGATTTTTTTAAATCTTCCCCCACAAAGACCATCAAATCATACAAAGCTGTCTTTTCCAGGGTTCTACATTTCTGGCTTCCCAGCTCCAGAAGATATACTAAACCATTCACTACTCCGCTTGCCAAACTTGCATTTGAGGGATGGCTGTTCCCACACGCTTTTAAATTCTCTGAAATGGCACATACTTATACAAGTGCACTGGCATGCAGAGTACACACACTTCCTCTAGTCAGTTCCTAAATCTCCAGTGACAATGTAGGTATGCAAATATCATTTCCCTGGATGAGCAGAATTTGAATAGGGTCAAGTAAACAACAGAGTATAGGTAAGCAAAAGTCAGCTGATAGTCTAACAACATCCATAAATAAAAAGCAAGAATTAAAGCTGCTCCATGTTACTGCTGCAGACCTCTGTGAAATTCAGACATTTTAAGGCAAGAAGAGATAATGCAGTTTAGCTAAGAAGTGCTCCTACATATCATAAGCCATGAAGTTCCATATACTCTGTTCCAGTAGCAAGAATGTCAGTAAAGTTCTTTTGCTTAGATTTCCCACGGGTCACTGTCAACATAAGAAATGTCAGTTCCCCTTAGAGTCTCCACTGCCCACAGTTTCAAGAAAACTCATGGAAAATCTCTAATCTCTGTTCACCAAACATTTCTGTAATATGTTTTAGATTCAAAGATAAATGTATGTTCTCTACCAGATTACCTATCTTTTGTTCACCAACTTTCCCCTTACAGTTTCCGCATCTCTCAGCCACTTCAAACATCTTTAAAAAGTAAACATTTCTTCCTCCTTCTCATCTGCTTAAAATTTCCTTCTGAAGGGAGAGATGAATCATCTCATCCTTCTTAGCTTTTGCAATCCTTGGCATAACATACTGTTTCAGCAGCAAATCTCATAGTGCAGCAACATGTCAAGGTTTTCTCCATTTTTTGACAGGAGTGAGAGCCTAGACTTTTTCTGTAGCAAAGAGCTACTTTAAGAGGTTGCCTTGGGACAACAATGAGACTATATATTTATTTTTTTCTGTTGAGAAATTAGATGAAAAATGCTGAAGTTTAAAAAGGAGGTGTTATTACTCCTGTGAAAAAATGGGCATTAGAAATATCAGCAGAAGACATCAAGTCAAATGTTAAAATGATTTCAGAAACTTGGTGACCAAGTTTTGAGGAATATAAACTGTTTGAGAAAGAAAGAAACGTGGAAGAATAGTATTGTATATTAACAATAAAATATATTGAAAGGAAAAGTTTCTGCTAAGAAAGATGCTGTTGAATGTAAGTGTCAAAGGAAAAAAAAAAAGGAGAATGTGAATGTGAACAGAAAAATTTCCGTATCTGAAGTGCAAACAAACTCTGAGAACCCAGCATGTCCATAGCTGGGCGTACGCTGATAACCTGCACTTCAGACACCTGCAAGAAACAACTTAAGAACCGTTAACTGGTAGCCAAGGTATCTAACCATCTCTCATATCAAGGTGAGTATTGTGTGAATAGAGCAGGGCAATAACAAAGACAGGCTGAAAAATTCACCTTTGCCTAGGTGCCCTTTCATAGTGCCACAGGAGTGGATATGCCTGATCCCCACTGATTACCGATGCCACTGCAAAGAAGTGTCGAAGAGATCAAACATTAAAAATACACAACGTCAGTGGCTGGAAGAATCTTGAGGAGTGTGAAGGAGAAAAAGGAGGTGTTTGGAGTGGTATGAAGTGCTATGAGGGTCCTAGATGACAAAATATTTCTCTATAATTCTGCACTGAACTTTTGCTTAAATCATAAAGTGTCAAGAGTGATCTGGGCAGATCCAAGGTCATTATTCAACCACAATTATCCCAAAAAAGTTTAAGTGAAAAACTTAATTTGGAGGGATCAAAGTTCTGGAGATCAGCTGTGACTTAAAATGCAGTGCATCCTTCTTGGATTTGGGTCATTCTGACCACTTGCTGAATTTAGTACTCACTGACTTGCTGAAATGCTTTGGTAAGATAACAAACCTTGTAGACCAGTGAAATACAGCACATCTCCTATTTTACTTGTGTAAATATACTGAAAGTACGTTCTCAGTAAAGTACCACAGTACTCTGGTGGAAGCAGTAACAATTTAATAAAGAACTGGCTTCACAGACTGAGAGCGTTTTTCTGTAAAGGGCTGTCAAGCAGACAAGTTACAAGCAGAGTTCAGCAGTGATCCTCCTTCCAATTCTATGTGCAGTTGCTTTTACTCACATGCTTTTACTTCCTCTTATGTCTTTGTGTTTATATCTAACATGATCTGGAACGCAAGGCATGAAGAGAAAAAAAAGACCAGCACCAACTTCTGAATGCTCTACTTGATCCACTTTTATAATGGACAACATCACTGAGGGCACTTTGTTCAAATATGCCAGGGTTTTTTGCTAGCTGTGTTACGTTCACTGAGGACCTGGAATGGGAGATGCATTGTGATGGCTACAGCAAAATTCAAGTTGCTTGTGAGATGAGGAAATTGGGCAACTTAATTCAAATTAATATTCAGTTACAGTTAATAGGAGTTTTTCTCGATAAAGGTTACTGTGAGGAACCAAATCTGTTTACCCTAGCACTAAGTGCCAGAAAGAAGGAACTTCTTATTTTGTTTCCTGTTTAGAAAAAAATACCTGGAGCATCTGGCTTCTAAACTTCCAAGTTTCCCAACTCCCTAAGTCCAGTTAAAACTCTTCAAAGGATGACAACAACAATTTGGTAATGATATTTCTTCTTTAAAGTAAAGTAGAAATACTTTTCATTTGTGAACCTTACCAGTAGATTGATCTCGCTGCTGCGTTTTTCCAAACATTCCCAGGGCAGTAGTGAAGAAACTAAAGATCAAAAGAAAAAATTACATCAGTAAATGTGAAAATGTTTTAAATAATCAGCAGACATTTTTCTTTCTTTTTAATTGCTACCATCACTAATGGTATGGGATAAACATCCCTGGGGAACTCCAAAGCATGTAACGCCAAGGTATGGCTCCCCTCTGGATAGTCAGCAAATTAAATGAGAAACACAAGGGATGGATAAATGTCAACATTATATACCTTTTTAAAGGTAGAAAACTAAATCACAGGGAAATTAAGTGACCGGTCAAAGGTTGAACAAAAAGCAAGTTGCAGAGCATGGAAACTGAGAAACTGTATCTTATGTTCAGCTCTTTAACTTCAAGACTATCCCTTTTTTAATCTGAGGAGGAAAAAAAAACCTCAGTGATGGAATATCAATATCAAAATTAGCTTCAATGAGAACAGTCTGAATTTCTCTGTCTCATCCAAAACTGGATATTGTTCTACCTCATTAAAGCAGAAGTGAAATCCATTCCAACAACACTGATTTGGTCAAAACAATATCACAACTACTCTTTAAGATTTTTGTTCTCTGAAAAAATGGTTTGCAACCAGTTTTGGAGAAACAGTCAAGTCAATGATCCATTTCATTGTAGCTTTTGAGAAATGAACAAAAATGCCACAGTTCCCTTCAGAAAAAATGAAGTTAGAAGCTGCATTAGAGAGATACTGTGGTATTTCAAGGGCTTCATCCACTCTTCATACATTCTTGTGAGTTTCTATGAAAAAGCATAAATATATGTGTTTATACATGTATACACACATACATACACACACAGAAATGTACTTAGTTATCCACACAAATATACATACATAAGTGTGTACATATAGATATATACATACATATAGATATGGACATATATTTACACAAACAAACAGAAATTACATGGGATTTAAGGAACACAAGGCAGTGCAGGGAAACAGGCAAACAGGCCATTTTCCCATAGCTTCTCTTTCTTGATATAAAAGAAGCCTAGACACAATGTGACATTACAGTAAAAGCTAACAGAGATCACAAGCTCCATTTCTGTCTCAGGGGCTAGGAAGCTCCATATACCTTGCCAGGCCCAAGAGATCAAACTGCAGCTACACCACATGCCTGGGCTTTGCTTGCCCTAAACACTGTCAAGGACAGTGATCATAATCCAGTCACCTGGAATCACTCCTGTCACCTCACGGGCAACATGGGAAAGTTCAGATTAAAAGACTAAGCCGAGGTACAATAACTGTGGGTGCTTCAGCACTGCAGCAGGGCTCTGCCTTGGCAACCTTCCCCCTGTGTGTAGAGGAACAGTGAGCTTGGCTCCTAACCTTGGACTGGCCCGGGTGGCTTGGGTCACAGGAATGGCATGCTTCAAGGGAGGAGGAGGGGAGAGGGGGGAATAGCAGGAGCTTCTTCTGAAAATATTAACCCGTCTATTTGGAGAGTGATGGCTGCCTTTGAAATCTCTCCTTATAGATCTATACTTAGCACCAGGGCAAGGAGCGTGCGCTGAGGGTGTGAGGGGTGGGCTGGGGGAGGGCTCCCTGTGCAGCCCTGAGCCTTTGTCCTCCAGTCATGTCCCTGTGGGTTCTGCAGTGGGGACCGGGTCACCTGCTGTGCCCGGACAGGCTCCCAAGCCCCCACCTCGCCTCCCTTCGCTGCACCACGAGCTCACGGGATTCTGGGGGGAGGGGAGAAGTTGGGTTGTATTTTTCTTTTTCGCTTGTTGTCCTTTTTTTTTTAATTTTATTTTGCCTCCCTCCCCTTGTGTCCCCCTCCCCCTTCTAAATAGGAGATGTTCTCAGGACAGCGCCCAGGAGACTGGCTGGAATCAGTTTTGGAGGGTGATGCACCGCGACAGCTAAAAGTTGGATAGGGTTTCAGCAGCTCCTATATAAAGCAGGGGAGACTTATGTCACTGCACTAATTAAATTCCATCTGGGTTGTTCCTCAGGGTGTTTTTGAGCCTGCCACCCAACTCAAGCAGGCAGAGAGGCCGAGGGACAGCATGATGATGGACCTTTTTGAAACTGGCTCCTATTTCTTCTACTTGGATGGGGAGAATGGAGCCCTGCAGCAGCTGGAGATGGCCGAGGGATCCCCGCTGTACCCAGGCAGCGATGGTACCTTGTCCCCTTGTCAGGACCAAATGCCGCCAGAGGCCGGCAGTGACAGCAGCGGAGAGGAGCATGTGCTGGCACCCCCGGGACTACAACCCCCTCACTGCCCCGGCCAGTGTTTGATCTGGGCTTGTAAAACTTGCAAGAGAAAGTCAGCCCCTACGGACAGACGGAAAGCAGCCACCCTGCGGGAGAGGAGAAGACTGAAGAAGATCAACGAAGCCTTCGAGGCTCTGAAAAGGCGGACTGTGGCGAACCCCAACCAGAGGCTGCCCAAGGTGGAGATCCTGAGGAGCGCCATCAGCTACATCGAGAGGCTGCAGGACCTCTTGCACAGGCTGGATCAGCAGGACAAAATGCAGGAGATCGGGGGGGACCCCTTCAGCTTCAGCCCCAAGCAGGGAAATGTAAGCGCTGCCGCTTGATTCCTCCTGGCACCCAGCTGTGAAACAGCCATGCCCGTCCCCTCCCCTCCTCTGCGGCGGGCCGGAGGGGCGCCGAGGGGGCTCCTCCAGGAGCAGTGCGAGCTCCTCGCCGGCAGCCGGCCCGCCCCGGGGAGCCGCCGTCCGCCTCACTAACACCCGTCCCTCACCCCGCTGTCT
>JAHREE010000122.1:7153829-7225623 GCA_033628505.1 Tringa tobata
CCGGGGTCCCCCCGGGGCAGACGGACCCCGGGGCTCGGGACACACGCGATACCCTGGAACCCCCGCTGCAAATAAAACGTGCTGTAAGAGAGCTGTCTGGCCTACTGGTTCTTCAAGTGCGTTCCCTGGTACTGGGAGGGCAGCGAGTCCCGGCTGCAGGGTGCCCACCGGCATCCGCGTTCAGCCCCAGCCCAGACTCGGTCACCCCCGGCTCCTGCCTCCCTGAAGACCTGCTTCGTCACGGTGCTCCTGGGCTGGGAGATGGGGTGGCTTGCTGGGCTGAGGCCTGGAAGCTTGTTTCTCCCATCTCCAGTGGGTATTGGAGGAACAAAAATGTGGATGGTCAAATTCTCTATTCTCTCTCCATTGCTCTCCTGCTATGGCCAGATTTTCCTTTATTTTCTGCAAGAGTAAGAATATTTCATAGTTGTTATCTTTTTTTTTTTTTTTCCTTACCCTCACTACTCCCTTCCCCCTGCAAAGCACTATGTTTTTTTCCCTGGGTATGAAAACTGAACATGTATTCCAAGATTTGGCTCTAAAATTGCATAGTGACTCTCCTCTGTAAAACAACTGTATGATCTAGCTCTGATACCCTGTCAGGGAATTGTACTCTCTGTCACTCTCGGTGCTCTGTGAGAGACAAACTTCGTAAGGTTAGTAAGAACAAACCACAAGTATCTCTTTCACAATCCACAAGGTGCATTTCACAATATTTAGAAAGCAGTATAGATCTATTTGTTCCTAATGACTTTGGTCCCACCAGCCAGGATGAAAATTCATTACTCTATTTACGTGGGTCTCGAAATGGCCAGGGCAAGTCTTCCTGAGTTTCAGAGTTAACAAGTATTTCCTTCCAGGCCCTAAATCTAAGTCTTTCTACCACGAAAAATTTCCAGCCCTTTGCACTTCTCTAGTTGTAATCCAAAACTTTTCTACACCCCCCCAAAAAAGAGAGAGATGGGCTCTTTCAGCGCATCCAGAAATGTCTCCTGTGATAAGCACTCTGAGTGGGAAGGGATATACCCCTCACTAGCGTGGGATAAGGACGTATTTGCCACTTGTGTTTATGTTGTTAGTGATGGGTGGCCAAGGGGCCTGGACGTGGCATTTCACCTCTGATAAATCTTTCACTTGAACCTGGCCCAGCTTAGCCACGTCACCGAAAGTTGCCACCTGACTGCTCGTTGGCAGCGCCTCTGAACTGAGGATGCAGGAAGACCAGTTTAGGGAAGTCCCTGTCCTTGCAGCACACCAAGGGGGCTGTGCCCCCCGCAAAGCGCTACAGAGGAGGCGAGGTGGCACCCACCTGCCTGAGCCGCTCAGCTGGGCAGCCGGCAGCTGTGCTTGTGACACAGGGCAAGGCCCGCCTGCCCCTGCCTGCGCCGCTTCCCTCAAAAGCACTTTCTGCCCTTGCTATGTAACCTCAAGGTGTTTTCTTTCCCACAGAGTGATTCAGGAGGAGACTTAACCAGAATGAGCTTTCTGGTGGTCCCAAGGTGAGTAAAAAAAGTGGTTTGAAACCCCTGGACTGAGGTCGTGCAGAGGTACAAACAAGGTGTGCACACACTTTTGTCATAATACGTGCTTCAGGAACGTGGAAGTGCCTTATCTCAAACACAGTCTTTCTTGGTTACGGGCAATCAGTTCCTGCACCTTCAGTTCATAAAAATCCTTACGCAAGGCTATGGGCGTCACTGATTTTATTCATGATTTCTCACAGATGGCTGCAGTGCTGCGGTGCTCGCTCCTCTCAACCAAAACACAGCCCCAAGGATACTGCTTAGGGGCAGGATCTAATACAGTGCAGATCATGGTAAATGATGGTTTAAAATGAGCTAAGCTGGAGAACTTTCAGCATTTCATTCTGCACTGTGCTGACCTTGGCAAGCCATTGCCTGTGAAGTATGCAGAGTAACACTAGCAAATCACATGTTGGTAATGTACACCTCTCTTTGGCTGGCAGACATTTTAAGAGTTGCAAAAAGGTCAATACTTCTGAGAAGCAGCTTTTCAGAGAGCGAGGAGAAGCTATCCCGTCTGTGGGATGTTTGTCCACAGCCTCCTCAGTCCTACCAGACTAGATTACAATCTGAGGGTTTTGTTATACATACCACGAAAACAAACTCTTAATTACAGGACATCTATAAACAAAGCTCCCATGAGCCAAAGAGTGCTGTAATCCTCGGAAAGAGTGGAAGTTAGCACCACGAAACCACCTCTAGCCCATGGACTGGGAAAAACAAGGTGTAAAAGCTGCTGTCTTGGAAGATACGCTGTTGTGGTCAGATTTGCATATTCAATAATAATAATAGGTGTAATTGAAAAGAAAGATTTGTATTCTCTGTATTCAAGTTCATTTAAAGAAGGCTGTGCCCGCTAATACAAGAGAAGATGATGGTCTAGAAAACCTGAGCTCCACCTCTCTCAACTCCTCCTACCTGGCTGAGCGCTGCAGGCTGGGCGAGGACACTCAGTTGGCCTCACAGGCAGGTGGAGGGAAGCCTCGTGGTGCCAGAGTAATGTATTACAGAAGCTGCAAGTTTTCTGACTATCACTCACTGAATGAAAGGCATCACTTTGTGCCATATTAAAAGCAAAATTAATTTTTAATTTTAATTTTACCCCTGAAAATCATGCTTTCTGGGCTTATATTCTGACTGAGGGAGGCAGCTGTACTTTTGTGCGTGTGTGTGAAGAGCTGCTTCTATTTTTTATCTTTTGTTAAGAAACAAAGCAGAGATCTTCAGTGAAACACATATTTTAATCACAGATCAAAAATTCCACTGTACATTGCAAAACTAACACAGGAACCTAGCAAAGATCTCTCACACACAACATCAGGAGAAAAATCCTGCTTGCTCTATGTTTGTATTTCTGAGTTCCTTGTGTGGAAAAACACTCATTTTTCCTGTAGGAAAAGATCAACCTCTTTCTTCTCCCATTGTAAGGCTTTTTAAAAGTGAAAAACTTCTGGTAATTAGTTCTTGGAGGATGAAGGGTCTTAATTCATACTGTTTGTCAAAATATGCCTAGGAACACCTAGGCTGCGTTTCAGGGGAAACTCAGCATCTTCGCCTTCCCCGCTCAGCCTGTCAGGAGCAGTCAGACTTAACCACAGCAGGCAGCTGACTTCTCCCCACCCCAGACCTGCTCCCTCCCCTCCTCCTCCTCTGCAGAGCTCTTGACTCGCTCATCACTTCTCCTGGCTTCTCTCAGCTGGACCTTGGGGTCCCGCAGGAGGACCTACAGCTGGCCAGCCGATGACTGCTGACCTTTGGCAGGCTCTGCACGGGGGTATCAGCCTTACAGCTGGCCACAAATGCCTTCCTGGCAACTAAAGACCTAATGAGCTTGGCCAGCTGGAGACTGGGCTGGGATCCTGCTGGCTAATTTGACCCTGTGTGTGGGATGGAGGAGTTCACCCTTAAATGTGGAGGGGGCAAGCAGTGCCTTGGGGCACTGGGGTAGGCTCCTCTTGTAGCTAGCTGGATTAGTGGAATGAGTGAAAAACAGACTGCAGAGCTATTTTTCTTGTGCTTTCGTTGGGTTTTCTGTTGAGCTTAAGCTTCACCAGTGGCCGCCTTTGCTCTCACCACATCTCATGCTGTTCTCTCCGTTTGGTCCGAGAGGCAAACCTATCCACCAGACCAGGGCTGGACTGAGGGAGTTATCCCAGGCCAGCTGAAAGGCACCATCCAGTCCTGGAGTCTGGCTTCATTTCGAGCATTAGTAACTTTGATGGACTGTCTGGCAATCTGCTGGAAGATGTTGGTGGCTATGATGCCAAAGGCATTGCTCAGATCTACTTGAAGAAGGTGATAGTGGGCATGATATATGAGGGTCAACAAGCCCAGGGAGAGATCAGAAAGGTAGCTCAGTGTCTGTGTTAAATCAAGGGCGTTTGAATCTGATACTCTCTGAGGGGCCTTCGGACCTGGAGTAGCAGGAGAAGAATAAATGTCTGTGTTTTATCTTTATTTCTCTGATCTTCTGTGAATATATGCTTTTGAACTGATATTATTTTCTGTTTTAAAAATCCTTATGACCTGTATGCTATGCAAAAATTAAATCCTACAAAGAAACCTGATTTTTTTTCTTAAGTGCCAAGTCTTACTGCTTGCAGTGGGACTCAGCTACCTAGCAGGGACTCAAGAACCCAGCAAAGGTCTGGTTGGAGTATAAAACTCAAGCTGGTGTACCTATAGCACATTCTAGGGAACCAAATTGTGTATTAAATCACGTTTGAAATCAGCCCATTGCCTTGAATAGTTGGATTACACGGAATGTATTAAAATAATAAATTAATAACTCCTTAATTAATGGTGAGCAAACAATGACTGTAATTTCAATTACACCTGTATATAGCTCAGTGAAAAGGCTTCATTAGCAAATGCATCACTACTGCAACAGAGGTTCATTTTTTTTGTAGATGGAACTATTTGAATCTGCTGATAAACCATTCTGTTCCCCTCATTTCCATGCTTTAAGTAACCATATATGCAAGATGTTGTGGGTTTCTTTTTTTTTTTTTTTTTTTTACTAGCATGAAAAAGTAGTAATTTGCTTGTTTTCCTCTCCACTTTGTAATGTTTTGAAGAAATAGAAAGACTTTTCAAATTTCCATTCTGAAAAGTGTTTTTTTCTACAATTGCCCTTTTGGAGCACCTTCAGGTTGAGCTAATCGTGCAATTCTGAAACTCACTGCCTGAATGCTTTGAAAAGCAGAGGAGGAAATGTCTCTGGTGGCCACACTGAAGGTGAATCCGAAGTATGTATCTGAAATCCCTTCCTCAAATTTAAGGCTCTATGTGTAGACTTGTGGTAAACACCTTCCTAGACAGTAGAGATCATAGCAAAAAAATTTAGGTTTAACTAAACTATCCCAGTGACTTGAAAAAGTAGCTTTAAAAACATAAAGACCCCTCAGAAGTGGCTGTAGTAGAGTCAGTCGGGCATCTGGGAGGTGGGTGCCTTTTCTCTGGTCCTCACTTCATGATTCTGTCTTCATTGGATAGTATCAAGTTGTTATCAGGAACAGACAACAAAGGTCCCTTCTCCCCTGGTGTATGCCTGTCGTTTTGGTCCTGTGACACCTATGTTTCATTAAAGTTATGTCTCAAATAAGCAACTGGGAGTCCTTCAGGCCTCTTATTCTCATATACATAATGCTGTGAACTCCAAGACATGTAGGTGAATGGCTTAGCTGCAAAGCTTCTGCAGTTCAGTGAGCGCCATCCTGCTGGGCCCTTGTAGGACCTCAGAAGTGAAGTCTTGGGCAGCACCTAAGTGGTAAGATTTAAATTCATAATCCCATCATGATTAAATGGAGGTATTTTGGTCCTCAACCTGAGTTTAAGCATCCACCCTCATTTTCCTTGCAAAGTCTATGAGACTGTCTACCTGGTCACCCAGTGTGTAGGAGTTCATCCCTCTTGTGCTACTGGCCAAGGAAGACACATCCGGTGCAGGTACCTCATGCAGTGGGAAAGGGGACACTTCGGTAACCTGAAGCTGTTTAGTTGCTGAAAATGCGGGCGACAACACCCAGTCCAAGGGAAAGTGAGTGTCTCATAAACTGGGAAGTCCTTTTGGAAGATGGTGACAGGAAAGAGGGCTCTTGCTGAAGCTGGAAAGGTAAGCACTGAAAGCTGGGAGGGCCGTTGTCGCACGGCTGTACAAGCAGCTACTCAGTGTGGGGTAATGCGATGGTGACTCTGGGCAACTGGGAAAAAGTTTAATAACTTGAAAATCCCCCATGCTGAGCACGAAGTAGAGGAGAAACCAAGTAAACAAGGGCCGGGACAGCTGTATCCTACCAGTGCCTGAAATGCACATTTTTCACAGGGTACAAATTTCTCACATGTTTATCGCCTGGGCAAAATACAAAAATGACTGAACTTTGAAATGTGAAACTTGTTATTTCTGAACTTCCTAATACGCAGGACAGTGAAAGCTCCTTTTAGAAAAGTGCTCGTGAAATTTGACTTCTCAAGCGAAGTGGTCTGCTCTGAGGGGTCTCCTGACCATGTCTGCCTCCCACAACCCATGCCGCTGCCCCTCTCTTTTCTCTGGAAGATAAGGACTATGAGAAAAAAAATGTATGCATTTTGGTGTATAGTTTTGCTTTAATACATCATTTCAGCAATACCATACTTTCTTACATTCCCACTTATAAAATGAATAGTCCTATTTTTATTACTGCTTTTTATTCCACTTTTTTTTCCATCTATAAAAATTTTATTGTTTATAAACAATGCACTTGGTTACATGAATAAGTTTGAATGCCGTTTTGATTTAATGTATATGGAAAAAAATCTTTATTTTCATGTAAACTGTCTTTTAATCAGAAATAGTGTATTATAAAGTACAGCTAGACAGCTAAGTTTATTCTTGCCGCAACTCCACTGAAACCCCTGGCGTTTCACCAGGAACAGATTTGGGCCAGAAGGCCTAGAATATAGTTACAATATATTCATTTTCTCATGCCTCAGAAATGGACTGTTTATGCACCGAGCTGTAAAGTGATATTCATGATGACTGAAGCCTGAACAACATTAAAATATCCAGATCCTCCGCTCCAAATCCTCTGGTATCCGAAACTGTGCCTTTTGTCTCAAAAGGAGGGGGCTACTGCTGCTGAGTGTAAACAAGGGCAGGGGCACAGCTTCGGTAGTCAAGCTAAAATAAAGACTAGCCTGGCTAATACCGAGGCTTAACTGTAGGCAGCCTGGGTCTAAGGTGCTGCCCAGCCCCAAGGCTGCCCAGCGCCTTCCCCACCAGCTCTGCCTCCCTACTCCTGTGGCAGGAGCGTCAGGGGTTGACCCTTTCAGCTCAGCAACCCTTGGGAGATGTGCTGTGCCGCTCCCCAAAACCCCTTTTGGAGAGGAATTTTTCATTAAATGAGAAGTGCTGTGGAAAATCGTTTTTTTATTGCAATTATAACGGCTAACAGGGGTTCACACGGCTCGCAGCGTGCCTGAGAGCCAGGGCCCACGCTTGGTTCACGCACTGTGGAATATCAAGTACAATCATGTTTTCTGTTTTATTTGGCCTTGATTTCCAGAAGTAGGAGCTTGAAATTACAATAACTGTAGTGATTTTTTGACAGTCTTGAATGCCAACCAGCTCTTACTGAATACCAGCATACATAGTAAATGCAAGGATTCTTGAAGATCTCTTGCTTTGGAGCCTAATTTATTTTTTTTACAGTTTGCCTATCTATATACTTAAAAATAGAGTACAGTCAGAGAGAAAAATTTGCATATAATAATACCGTTCACATTTAAAAAAAAAATTAGAATCGTTAAAAAGAAATCACTGTGTATAAGACCTTAGAGTAAGATGCAACCAAGCTTATTTTTTCATTCTTTTGAACCAGTGGAAATACCTATGTGTAGACATACTTTACATATGCAAGCTTTAGCAAGTTCAAGGCTTAAAAATAGAAGCGCGGAGTTCCTTCTTTATGATTATAGTGGTTTGGGGGAAGAGAAACAGTATATAAGTATTACCAGATTATTTATATAAGCTAACATAGGACAAGTTTGTCTGGAGATTGGTCATCCTATGCTTGACTGAACTCTTCAACCCCTAATTAATTTTTATTATAAATAAACCTGGCATGTCAGGTTTAAATATCCGTAGCGTATTTGGCAAAGCCTTTCCACAGTAGTTTTATTATCATATTGCTGCAGACAATTGTTTTGGAAAGCTCAGAAGCTTCACTAGAAAAGTTAGAGGCTCGTGGCAGACAGTAGCTCTCCAAGGGTGAAGTTCTGCATGTTTTATGCACCTGAAGAGCTCTGTTCAATTCTGATCCTGAAGGTCACTTGGTCAAAAGCTGTGAGCAACAGCTACAACTCTTCATCTAATTCCAGAAATGAATGTGCTGATGGCACTGGCAAACATTTTGTGTTTTACAAATTCTTTTAGGTTTCTGTTTCATGTTTCCTTTAGAAAAAGCAAAAAGCAGTGTATAGCCTGGATGAAAATATGGGTTATCTGAGAACTGCTTGTGTTGTAAGAATTAGAGCAGCAAATGAGCATTGCTCCAACATTAAATGGTCCTGGGGCTTGACTGAGCCTCCCATCACACACCACGTAAAGTTGCTGAGCTGCTCCGCACAGCACGGTCTTCTCCACTGCCCCCCTGTAGTGAACACACACCCGCAAAGGGGATTTCAAACTGAAGCATCTCAGTCTGCTTGGAATATGCCCGTGCTGCCTTTTAAAATATCCTAGGAGACCTGCAACACACAATACGTCGTATCCCGTGGGTTAGTGCAGTTCCCAGCTGGTGGGTTTCACTCCCAGGACTCTGCACAGTGGGGTTTTTTAACCCAAAGTTTTCTAGGGCAAAGCATGCTCAGGCAGGACTCGGCCAGGTCCTGAGCTGAGGTCTGTGCTCTTCTGCATGGCAGGCCAGCAGACTCGGGCTCTAATTTAGAGCTGGAAGCTGGGAGAAGAGCTTCTGGATTAATTTTGACACTGTAGTTCTCCCACTGCAGTTAAATGCAGTGAAGCAATTCGTAAGAGAATGGAAAAAAAATATCCAATTCATATTGAAAGCATATGCTGTATGTCCCAGCCAAATGTGACTCAAATAGCTGTAGCCTGAAAATTGGAATTTATAAGCATAACACTGATCCAGCAGAAAGTATAACAGACCAATAATTCTAAAATTAGAAATAATTCAGCAGCACTCAGATATAAGGGTACTATAATCTATTTTCTTCTTGGTCTTAAGAGAAGTGCCTAACTTCAAGCGATGCCCTACGTTTCCACGGGGTTTCACTCCCTCTGGCTTCTCCAGAGGTGGCTGTTGTAGCTGAGGCCCTTTTGGGTGCAGGAATCCAAAGCTGAAGAATCATTTTTCCAGTGGGATTATTCTTTTTATAAAGCTCTGTGTGTGTGCTGGAAAAGCAATTTATTTTGTCAGTAACATGGGATAAAGCATCATTATGCTACTCAGCTGTCACTGGGGAGTATTTGGAGATGGAAATCTATTTTCGACCCAGTAGTAGTTCTAATCATAGTCTGAATTAAAAAATTAGGCAATGCAGAACAAGGCCTATTTTTTTTTTTCCCCAAAAAGTTCTGAAATGTAAGGGACAGATTTTCTAAAGAATGAATGTAGGATTTTTAAAAAAATCCTGTTTCTGTAAAATGTTGCAGTGCAGAATTTTATATGTATGACTTTAAAAGAAATCAACTGTGCTATTTAAAGCATTGAAATCTATAGGAGTTAGGCACTTTTCAAAATCCTGTGGCAGACAGGGTTTGAGAAGGCTCAAATTCTCCAGTGGGATTAGGTGTTTAAATATATTTGAGAATCAGACTCCAGAGCCACCAGGGGGGTGAGGGATCCCCAGTGCCAAGTGCATTTTCTGACTTTACAGAACACCATAAATACGGGAAATTCACAACCTACAGAGAGGCACTTGGGCCCCAGTGTAATGTCTGGGAATACATTATGCAAAGCAGGGCTGTGCTGAAACAGCAAACAGAACTTGATGAAGAACATGTTTTACTTAAATGTCTTAATCTGGATTGGGATACAGTGCCTACCCCGGGTCAAGATTTTTCTTTCTTTCATGTGCCTGAGCCCTGCATGTCATGATCTAAGAAGGAATAAGCACTTCATTTACGAAGTAGAAGAGGGGTGTGAAGTTGTTCCTCTTTTTTTGAACAGGTTATCACTTCCAGCATTCACTCACGATGAATGAAGGCTGTCAGTGCCCTTTCCTGCCTATATCGAAGGGATTGCTTTGATTAGGAGAGAAGAGGGTGTTTTGGGCCATGGGGTCTGCAGTGCATATTCGAGCTGCTCCACTGCATGACTAAACCAGGTTGTCCTTCCTGCAATTTACAGGATGACTCTGGCTTCTCAGACATTTAATTTGCCCCAAAATCAGCTTCCTCCTTCCCTTTCCACCATGCTGTGGGGTGGATGAATTGTGTGGCATATGATCCCCTTTTTCTGAAGGGCTCTGAGGGACCTTTTTGGTCCTGTGGCTGGACTAGTAAAACTAGTAAATGGCTAAACTTCTGGTGTTCTCCATCTTGCAAAGAGACCACGGCCAGTCGTGCTCTTAAGGCCACTCATGTACGCTCAGGCGTGTGATGGCAGCAATCTTCTCATCCTGACTTTCATGGGTGTCCCTTGCTTGGTGAGACATGTATTTTGGTCACAAAGGAGGCATACTTCCCATTGTGCAGAATAGGCAGGATTAGGATTTACAGCCCATGCAAGTTTCCTCAACAGGATACATGGACATCCGGGACCAAGAGCTTTGCAACGACTGGGCTGCTGCGGAAGGTGGATCTTTGCTTGGATGCTGGACTGTGAACTGGAGCCCCTGAGGCAGGAATGGCCATTGACTCTGCTGTGGCCTGGGAGAGAGTATAAGCAGTAGTAACTGGGAGGTCTCAACCCACCACAACTGTTTGCTGAGTGACTCAGGTCAATATTTCTAGACCTTCTTGCTTTCTAGAGGAGGTCTCCTTGCCAAACCTGATCCTCCCGGAGCAAGCTGGAGCTCTAGGATGATTGCAGCAAGGCTTCTGACAAACAACATGTGTACTTACCAGAATAGCAATGTACAATAACTTATTATCTGCCTTTGTCAAGTATTGGAGGAGCTCTCTTTCTAATGGTGACTGTGTACTTTGAGTAGTCATGTCCAAGAAAGATGAACCCCTTTGCTTATGACACGTAATAGCTGCTGCAGCAGCCCAGACCACTGATTGAGAAATAAAGAGAAATCCATGTTGCCAACAGGTATTTGTGATTTCTGTTGTTGAATTGAGCGGTGACTATGTGGAAAGACGGTTAATGAGCTGAGGGTGAAATGGCACCAGCAGTAAGCTCAGGCACATGTGCTGGAGCATGTTGTTGTGTTATATCTGTTATATTACTGAGAAAATTCAGCTGCAAAGCCCAGCGTTGCTGGGACACGCTGTAAGGACTGGGGAGCGCCCTGGTTCTGGCAGCAGAGCACAGCATGTAGCAGTCTTTTTTCCAATGCTCAAGTAATTGCTTGCTTGAAAACCCTTAGAATGAATCTGTGTGGGGATAGGCACTCATGGGGTAATGCTGAAGGACACAGAAACGTCCAGGCAGACTTTTTTTTTGTCCTGTCTCTGCACTGCATAGGCAGTATGGCATGATTCCCACGTGCCTGTACTCTTCTGGCACCAGCATTTGTCACTATTTTTTTTTTTTTAACCGGTATCCTTAAAAATCCTGTGATGGAGTTTAAGTGGTGGCAGTCACCCATGTCAGACTCCTGGGATTTTGCACGTTTAAGGATGCTAAAGCAGCGAGGTCCATCTCCCAGTACACATGCTTCTAACCGCTTATCCTGCTTGTACCTGCTTATCTCTTCCCCCAAAGGAAAAACTGCTTGAGGAGTGTACGCTGCCTTGATAAATCCATCCCCTATTACTAATGCATGACAAAAAGCGCGGCTGATGCTTATACTTTTCAGAAGTTGTTGTGATGTGGATGTTGTGGTGTCATGTGCAGAATGCACAAAGCAATTTTCCATCTGAGTCACTCAGGAAATGGAATAAATGAAGGTGGATGCTGTCCTCATGCCTTTAAACTGAGCCCTTTTTCCTGCTGTTTCCCAATCTTCTCAACTATAAATGAAGGTGACGCACCAAATGGCACCATCTCTACAAATTATGGTTTCCTCCACAGTCCTAATTTGAAACTTTGGACTTTCATCAGATTAAACTATCCTTTAATCTCATTCTCACATTTTCCAGCACTTTGTTCTGCAAGTATTAGGAATTGTGTTGGAATAAAGAGTAAAGTTGGGCAGAACTAAGTTCATTATATGGCTCCACTCTAGCTAGGAAATGTCTGCATCTACAAAGAATTTACCAGTGCAAATCAACCCAATGAATTATAGGAATATTTGAAATGAAAAAAACCCAAACCTAGCTGTTTAGATTGTGGTTTAAAACTGCAAACAGGAGATCAGTTAATAAGGGACACTTTTCTGGGAACTACAGAAAGGCACAGAATTAAAGGACATAGAATGTCAAACCCCACCCTATGAGATGACCCGGAATATCCTGACCACTTGGTTTACTGCAGCCCATTAAATTGTAATTTATCAATTTAAGAATTCATATGTGTAACTTGATTCATGGCATTGATAAAGCTGTGGTCAGCCCTCCCGAAATCAAAGAATGGTTTGGATGGGACCTTAAAGATCATCCAGTTCCAACTTCCCTGTCATGGCCTGGGACACCTCCCCAGTAGACCAGGTTGCTCAAAGACCCATCCAGCCTGACCTTGAACACCTCAAGGGATGGGGCATCCACAACTTCTCTGGGCAACCTCTTCCAGTGCCTCACCACCCTCACAAAATTGTCATCCCCAACCTGACTTTGCATTCCAAGTTTCATCAACTACCTGTTCCCATCCCATTTGCATTTACTGATTATGCGCCAGGCTGTTAAACAAGTAGTTGTCCACAGCAGAAATGCTTAACTAGGAGCTGTTTGATCCAACCATCCATTTGCTGGGCTGTGTAATAGTAGTACAGGATAAACCATGCCATGTCTATGACTCTAGTAAAGGGCCACACAGAGTGGGTATGAACACAGGGCTGCAGTGGCCACCTACCTCTCTGGGGAAGTGAGTGGTGTGAGAGCTTCTCTGGTTGGGATTCAGGGTCACCAGAGAGGGTGAAACAAGGTGAGATGAGAAAGGGCGCTGTCAGGAAGAGCAGACTTCCAGAAATGTCCTTGTGGAAACTGAGGCACCGGTAAACATTGGTACCCTCAAGGTTATTGAAACCCAAGGGATTACGCTGAAAAACCTCATTTTTGATCTTCAGTGTTTAAAAGGGAGGATTTTCATAGCACCTGTGATACCTTTGGGATCTAGTCCTTGGGTGTCTCTACTTAGAGGCATCTGAATATCTTAAGATATTCTGGTTTTACGATCTCAGTTCAGTAGGCTATTTCTGTGTATGGCCAGTTTATGATGGAATGGACTCCCTTGTGAAGCCAAGGCATTATAAATCCAGGTGTGTGGTTGCATGCCTTGGGCTGCAGATGGCAATCATTTCTTCTGTTTTTTAGTACCATACATTGCAATGAGGTTTTGATCTGTGATTGTACCTTTAAGAGATAATCAGTACCTGATAAATAATAGCACTTTAAAAGTGCTAAAAAAGCATGGTTAGTCATATGCTGATTGCATAAGTGTAATTTTCTCACCTTTTTTTATAGCATCTTAAAATCCGCACATGGCGGGTTTCTGTGATAATTTGCTATTGTATCTAGTTCAATACTGGTAAACTTTCTGCAGAATGATTTCTGATGTTATGCGCCATCTGCTATGATTTTTGGTGAAATTAATGGATCCTGCCTAGATATGGTTAACATTTTCAGTATGAAGTTGGTTTCTGGAGTGTTTTCTTTTAGCAAGAGGCAGGTGGTGCTTCAAACAGTCAGGGAATGGGTTTCAGACAGAGTTTGGATTTCTCTTTTTAGAGGATTTGGGGTTCTAGTTGTAAAATGCAGCAATGGCTGGCCATTTCATGAGCAAATGGTTCTCCAGACACAGATCCTGCTTGCTTGTTTTTGATTTTCTTCAAAGCATCACTAATGCATTAGTTTAAAGATATAGAGTGACTGCAGCTCTACAGAAAAACTGGCAGTGTTTGGCCTCAGGGCAAATGTTTGGGGTAGAAGGGAGGATCAAAGATTGTACGGTCACCGTAGCCGTATAGGGCAGCACATATATCTGTGCAGTAAGGCAGTGTGTGCGGGCAGCAAGCAGAGCATCCCCAGAGGAAGGGGCAGCCCCGGGCAGAAGGACACCAGCTGGGGGAGCATGGCATGCCCCGGGGGTGGCCCCAGACCACCAGGTGACAATGGCAACAGGGAAATACTCTGCCCGTGGGACTGAGGAGCCACCGGGCACATTAGCAGGTTGCTAACTCTGTTATGGTTTTATGTGGTAAATGCAATGGTTGCATTTTTCTGTCATTCCTATTAGTTCTTCTCAAAGCAATTGTTAGAAGGCACCAGGCAGGCAGTTAAAGTAAATAAAATATATTTTTTTGGCAATATAAACGTTTCTTTTGCTCAGGTTTTAATGAAATAGTGTCTTTGTTCTTTTTTCCATATGTCTTTTTCAGTCCGTCAGTAAGACTAAGCTCTGCCTGTTGGGGTTTTGTTGTTGATGTTGCTTTGTGAATAAAAAGAAGAGGGAAATGCCCATTACACGAAGCAAAATGCATGTAAAATACAGGGAACTATTTTGTTTACTACATAGTTTGTCTTGCTTACAAACAAATATTCCTTCCCATATTGCTTTCCATATATCCATGCCCAGAAGAAACTCAGCCTTGGGAGGTATGAGCAACAGCTCATAACCAGCCTTGTTACTCAAGTACTCAAACAACAGTCTTGAGTACTGAACCCTCTCCGAACCCCCTCTACCAGCAGCTCTCAAATTTGACAGGGGATATGAAACTTCTCTGGAGGAGGGAAGAGGTAAAATAAAAAGCCGCAAACAACTTTGTATGTAACTACTACAGCTGGAAATTGGTCTTTAACAATTTAATTGAATAAATATCTTTAAAAAAGTTAACACTTTTAAAAAGCAATCAAAATTGTATAAGAATCTTGTCATCCCTTTTGCTTGGATAAATAAATAAAGGGAGAAAAAAGTTAGACAGGAGAATGTTGAAATAATGTTAGTTTTCACAGTGGAGTCACTAGAGAACTCCTGTGGGGATTTGTACTGTGTAACATATTCGTAAGTGAGCTGGAAAAAGATCACTTGATTGGTGAGGAGAAAAAAATTTACTGATGTTAATAAATCAGGCCAGTAAATAATAAACCCTGCAGAAGGACTTTATGGGACTTGGTGACTGGCTGTTAAAATGGCAGATGAAAGTCAGTTTTGATAAATATAAAATGATGACAGAGAGAAAAGCACTGCTAACCACTTATGAAATGGTGGGTTATCTTTCTAATTGTCACTCAGGAAAGAGATCTGAGAGTTATACTAAATGGTATTAAGTGTTCTAGAGAAAGGGATAATGAGCAATCAGAAAATATCACTATGCTATTATACAAATCTGTGTGTCCTCAGTCTATGCAGGCTCCTCTAGTAATCCCATCTGAAGACTTATGTAGCAGAATAGGAAAAAATTCATGGCAAGGCAATAAATATCATCAAAGATTCCCAAAGAGCTTCTCTACAAGGAATGTAGGTTGCAGAGTAACCTAGGACTTCTGTTTTGTTTTTAATTCTTACCATTTATCCAGCATCAGAAGATTGATAACTCAAAGAAGATGCAACTCTGCATTAAAAGACCTAGATAAAAAGGGCAAGATAAAAGCCCATGAGTGGCACAGGAAGGCAGAGAGGGAACGATTGTTTGATGTCTGTCCCAGTAGAGCAACCAGAGGGCATCAAATTAATGGAAAGAACAAAAGTCAGTTTAAAACAAAAGGAAAGGGTTCTTTTCAAGATGTGTAAGTAAACTGTGAAACTCTGCTGCAGGACAAGCGGTTGCTGAAAACACTAGCTTCTAAAAGCCCCTAGAAAAAATAATGTAAGAGAAATTAATCAAGGGCTACTAAATGCAATGACACCTGTTTTTGGTTCAAGAAGCTTCCAAGGAACTCAAAGTTGCTGGAAGACAGTTATGGGGAGGAGGGAGCTTACTGCAACGCTTGCCCCACTTTCTACTCTTTGGAGTTGGACTACAAGGGTCCTAACCCTGGTTTCAGCCATTGTGAGGCCCCTGATCTTTAATGTTCTGTTCTCTTGAAACCAACAAAAGACGTATCACCAGATGGTTTTAAAGTCAGGTAGCATGCCATTTCCTAGAATTACATCTGAGCGCTTGTTGATTCAGTAATGTCTGTATGCTACAGGCAATGTGCAGACGTAGTTATTTGTCTCAGTAATTACCCCTTCACTTCATACAATCAGGGAGTTTGCTTGGCTTCTCTGCACTAATCTTTGGCAGTTACTGTCCAGGTGGTAAATGGTTTTGTGCTCGTGAGCCAGATTGTTGCATTATGTAGCATCTAAAATGTAGGCTTCCTATCTGATCTAATCCTCTAGGTTCCCTCTGTAGTGAATGAGGAAAAAGAGGCATTTCCCATTAACAATATTCTGAGATGGGAGAGACATAATTACCCGATATATTTTCTTCAGCCACAAGTTGGGAATAAGGTGTTTCTACAAACAAACTAAGAAATCACAGTACTTTCAATTGGGAAGGTGAAAGAAAGGTTTTATGCTGCTTCAATGGATGAAGCTGAAACCTGTGAAAGCTAGGGTGGGAATAAAGACTGGCAACACAGAGAGAAGGAGGATGGAGGAGTATGATTAGAAAATTCTTCTGCTGTCTTCACTGGAAAAAAAAATTATATTGTGTCAGTAACTGTTACAAAGATGAGGTGGATCACCCCTTGGAGATAATTGTTCCCTCCATTAACTGCAGAGGCTCATGCTTGGCTTAGACCAGAAACCTTTGTGTTAGAGAGATGTTAGCTGCAATGAGTCGCACCTTCACTGACACTGGACTCTGAAAAAAATAATGTCAGGTGTTCTGACTGACTCCTGAGTCACTTCAGCCACTTCAACAGTTACTTTTACAGTCAGAGAAATCTGTCAAATCTTCATTTGATTTGACATTTGGAAGTATTCTTTTTTTTTCCTCCTATTTTTTCTCCAGCTTTGAAGATTGTCATGCTTTGATTCTTGACTTGCAGAGCAAATTTGCTTTAAGATTGTACTCATCTCCTTAGTAAGCCAGATCAGTATTACTCCTGACTATCCGAGCTGAATAATTTACTAAAGGCAAGATGACTGCTTCCAAGTCATGCTTTGGAGGTGTACTAATTGTTATGCAGGTAGCTGCCAAGGGTTCATTAGTTCAGCAAAGAATCTGGTTGGAAACTCTTGAGAATCTCATGAAAATCACTTGCACTTGCATTAGAGCAAATGACTTATTTCCCATGTCCTTGCTCTATTCAGATTTAAGCAAATCATCCCAGATTTAACCGGGGACACAAGAAAACAGCCCCAGCTGCACCAGCCTCAGTGGAACACTTACTTGTAGATGTCAGGAGATCGTTACTTGAAGCTTTCAAGCAATCAACATACATTTTGTCAAAATATGTGGGGTTTTTTTTCCTTACTTATCCTTAAAGTCTTTAAAGCCAATACCAGGATGAGCATAGGTCTTGTTTTACTCCTCTTTGTTCAGGATTGTAACCCTTATCAGAGTAAGTGGCTTTCTGGAGCCACTTACTGGAGAAGTGTGCTGCTGTTAAGACCCACACTCAGAAGACAAAGACTGAACAGCAGATCTGGCCCTTGCCTTACCCCCAGGTGCTGTCTTTGCACCTTATATTTCATGGGAAAAAAAATGTGAAGGTTGTTGGTGCCTGGACTTTACCACTGGAGCTTGCTGAGGGTAGGACTGTTTCATCACCCTGACTGCTCTCCTCTGGTGATCTTCTTTTCTCTTTCAAACACTGGTGCCAGTTTTCTGATGCTTCCTTTATTTATCAAGCTGATGCTTTCTGGGTAGTGCCTTCTTCCAGGTCTTTCAGAGAGGAAGCTGCCTGAAATGATAAGCTGTAGTATAGAAACTGTAGCTCCTAGTTTGTTTTCCCTACTAAAAAAAGGAAAATTTTCAAGTATCTGCATGCTTAAGCTAAATACCAAAACCTTAGTTCGAGTTTGGGGAGGAAAAGGACAAAATTTAGAGCGTCTAGAAGGGGGCTAATAAAATGCCTCTACAGCTAGTCCATAGATACAGCTGTATCTAATGATCTGGGACTGTGTTTGGGTGTTACTCTGAGGGAGGTAGTGACAGGCAGTGGTTACAGACTGTTAGCATCTTGGAGAAAACCACAGTTACAAGGGAAACCCAATTTGATGAGCACCTTTGGCAATTCCCCCAGCCTGAAAGCAGAGCAGCTGCTGCAGTGTGAGGTTCATGACATAGTTACTGCACCTGGTTCACGTGGTTCCCTTCAGCAAGGCACAAAGACACGTGCTTCGTGTTTCAGCTTACACAATTGCCTAATGGTGCTTTGTGGAATTTTTTCATCAGCACATGTATGATCTTCAGCAGCATCTACCCGCAGGTGTACTATGATCAGACCCTGTCTGTGTGCAGTCCGCAAATCATATTAAGCAATACTTACATTAACCATAGAATTCTTACCAGGGTAAGAATAGTGCTATTATTGCTTATTGTTATCTTATTGCTACTTGCAATTCTTAGCACACAGAATATTCACGTTAAATGGAACCTTTTTGAACTGTCCATTCCCTGTGAAATGCGTGGAAATATGCTGAATGAATGTTGTGTACATCTGTGTGTGTCTGCTTTTCAGTGCTGGCAGAAAACGAACTCCACAGCCATGATACTGAACATGAGTGGCTAAAGATGCTATGAACGTTGTTTTACACTAGGCGTCCTCCTTAGCATATTTATTCAACTGAGAGTTGTACACTGTCCCTGCCCAGCTGAACACGGTCAAACACAGGGAAGGACAGCCAGATATATTCGTACAACAGAGCTGTAAGCTTGCTATGTATAGAGAGGAAACAAATCTTATCTTGTTTGGAACAAATTATTGAAGTTATCTATTCAGCACAATATAAAACACTGGAGACAAATATTGCTACCGAAGATGTAGTTAGCATCTACATTTTAGTCTGAGTTAAGCAGCCAAGTTTATGTTTTCCTTCAGGGGCGCTAAGGCCCAATGGTAAATAGTTTAACTTCTTTCTGTCAACACTACAGACAAGATAAGCACAGACACGCACAAAACTGAGGCTTGAAAGGTGGTGCTGGCATGTTAAATTCTGCACCTGAAGCATGAATTTATTAGACAAATTAATAGTCTTCTGCATGTTTGATCCTTTACAATTTAAGAAAGGTTCTTGGCTTCTCATTGCTTATTGTTGAAAACTTACTTTTAAATAGAATTTTGAGCCCAATTAAACATTGGTTCCTGGATGTCTTTTCATAATACAAACATTTCCCGACTGGATGGCTGAAGGCTCCAACTCTATGTTAGGATATTGCCAGGGGCTGGTTCTATACTTCCATCCCTGGAATCCCAGACAGACACGGGTCTGTGTGCCAGACATGCTGGATCTTCTTCATCTGTTCCACTCACACAGTCAGTATGTGCACAGTAACTCTGACCTATAGCACGAGTATGAATTCACTGTGCGGTGCCTTCAAGCAGGTCTAGATGCCCATCAGTTCCAGACAAGGAGCTGTTGCTTCAGAGCAGTGTGTATGGCTGTTCCACAACCAGTGTCATCTCATACAGTGCTTTGTCAGCAGGGAACTAAATGAAGGTGAAAATCACCACTTGCTGAAAAGGAGCTGACTCAGGAAAGAAGGGACATTCTTGGTATACCTGACAANGGATAGGAGAGAGATCAGCGGGAGAAGTATCTCTGTTTTACTCCCACCTAAGGTGGACCCATCTTTACCCACCAAATTGTTCATGGCTACCTTAACGTACCCAGGATTCTTCCCACACTGTTTCTCATTTAGCTAGGCATCTTGCCTCGCCCTCACCAAAACCTGATACTAGAGAAGTGGCTTGTCCTCCCAACATAGGAAAGTAACTTGTTTAGAGAAAAGTAATATCCTATATTCCTGGAGAAGTTTTCACACGTGTGAAAAATCCTAAGTATTTTCCCCTTTCTGTAGCATTGTACTGGCTACTCTCTGTACTTCAGAAGTTATACTTCATGTTTGCCTTCTACATTTCTTTCATTTCAACAGAAATGTTGGAGGAATGACTCCTGGGATACAGTTTTTAATTGGACCAGTTAAAAACTAATCCCAGGCTCCCAGCTGGATTATTACAAGTGCAATAGTTGGTCTGGCATGGAATGTCAAAATGAAAAGGTCGGACAAGATTTGCAGCTTTGGGCTGAACGCTGAGTTTTCCTTGAAATAAACACAAATTTGTGCATCTATAAAACATGCCCACTTTGAGGAAACATAGTGAGAACTGCAGGTGGGGATTTATGAAGAAACTCTCTGTAGCATTCTGATGTCTTTGTGTGTTACCCTTCTGCAGACAGAACCCAACTTTATCCAAGCCTCAGAGAGAGGAAGGAAGGAGGAAGGGAAGAGTTATTCATCTGCTCTATCAGGTCTTTATGGTTTTGATAAAAGTAAGTGCAGTAACTAAATCATATGCTTCCCTTTCGGTCAGATGAGTCGATAAGAGTGAAACTAACTGTAAGAAAGTAAATCAAAAGCAGATGGGATTTTTTTTCTCTTGGATTTTGGCTGCTCCTTATAGACATCATCTGCTTTTGTAATCTTTTCACTTAATCCTAGACAGCTCCAGGCTTCTAGATCTCAGAACTGGTCAAGCTTTACTATGACTCTTTTGTCACGCCATGACTCTATGACAAATTCCTATGTTGGAAGTTTGATGGCTTTCATTTTTATGTGTCTCTATAACCAAAAATCAAAAGCAACTGTTCATCTTTTTGGCTGCAGCTACTGTAAAATGCATGCACACTAGACAAGCATTACTGGTAGCAGTATAGACTTCTGCTATTAGCACTCAGAGACTGAAGCTTGTTGACATGACACCACGTGCTGCTGTATACACCACATCCAAAGCATTGTGCTAGCAATACCTGTGCTGAGCTCTTAGACTTCTTGGATTGTTTCAGAACAGAGTTCTGTAGCAACAGGAACCTCCTTACAAACCAGACCATGTGTAAGGCTTGTTAGTCATCTGTGCTATGCGTGTAGAGGTTTTTGACTAAGGAATTCAAACAGTGGTGGCTGGTTATTTATTTATTAGGAAGCTGTGTATAAGTGAAGCAGCAAAAAAACCCCAAAAGACATTATTTCAAGCTAGTAATTTAGGCTGTTTAGTTAGTGGACCTGTTCATAAAACCTTTTACAGGATGCCTTATCCCGTTTCAAGATAGATGTCAGGGAGAGGTGAAATGAGTCACATTCTAAGGATGCCTCTCTGTGTTGACTGTGGAAACAATCAACGTAAGCTCAGCTTTTAGACAGCTGAAGGTAGAAGCAATGAATCCATCACACATGCATCTAAATCTTTTTGCTAGTTCAGAGCACAGGACTGTGTTTGCTTCATGGACAAGGAAGGGCAAGGACGAGTTTGGGTCTGCTTGCAAGACTGTTTGAACACATCCCCAACTCACCCTGATGTTCCCACGGATAAGCGTAATGGGCTGTATTTCTCACCAGACGTGTATCGCAGCAGGCAGCACACGCTTGCCAGTTGTCCCAGAATACTCTCTGGGTTTGAAGCTTGTTTTATTGACCGCTGGATGCTGGAAATGGTCTCACTAATGCTTACACAGGGACAGTGCTACTTCTAGCTGATAATCCTCTGCTTATATAGGCAAGGATCCCCTTAGCTCTTCTAGACACAGTTCTGCATTAGGAGACTGTTTGGTCAGTTTTATTATCCCGTTTTCAGAAAGTCTCAGAAATAATTGCTACTTTCTGAAACAGTTTCTTATCCTGTAACGAAATGCATCTTCTATAAACATAATAACTATTTTATATTCTGAAATTATGCTTAAAATCCTCTAGTATTTCAAACACAGGCAAAACCACCCTTCCTCTCCTTTAGGCTTTTTTTTATTCTAGGAACCTTGTTTGCTCATGAGATCTTAATTTCATTTAGAACTTTAAAATCCCTAAAATTAGCAGCTGAATAAACAGTTTCTTCTCCTGCAAATGTGGCGTATAATTTTGTGCCTTCCACAAGACTTCCCAAAGGGGCCTAAGTCAGATTTGAAGCTTGGCTGTGATAAATACATGCAAAAGGTAGGATGTATAGGACTAAGAGTTCTGCAGTATTATTCACTAGGGAACTGCAGGTAGATTTTGATGTCATTTATTTCATTAATGGGTATTCATTGACCTTTCGTCTATGATTTGTCACTGTAGAAGGAAAAGAGGAAAATGCTTTATCAAGGGCTTTGAAATCCTTCAATCCCCTGTGATGGGCCAGTTGGATCAGATGTCACAAACAGAAAAACTATGGCTAGCACAGCAGAGCCATCAACTTCACTAAGTAAATGCCAACAACCCTACATCTCTATTATTAGATCTTACATCTGGATCTTTGGCATAAGTGAACACGATGCAAGAGCTTGTAAAAATCAGATGGCACCCCTTCACTGACTGTAATAAAGGGACAGAAAAGACTTGTTGGATCTCCTGCCTCAGCTTGCTGCCACTGCAGAGAAACGTGAGGGAGCCCCAAGGGCAAATGGGAGCAATAAACCTCACAAAGTTGACTGAAAGAATATGAATTCAGCGTAGTGAAACAGCAAATGCCAGGAGACCAATTAGTTAAAATCTGATGCACAAGTACCTGCGGGCCTGCATGTGGAAACTGTTCTTCTCCCTGCACTACTTTTAGATCCTACTTTGGCAACGTGTGTGTGTAAGTACCTTAATGCATCAGGACCAAAGGCATTTAAATCACAAATAAAAAGAGTGTCTACAACTAAATGTAGATGATAGATTTAGGGACACAGATTATTCTGTGATTAAGGGGCCATATGATTTATTCATCAGTAACAGGCATGAAAAGTGACCCTTAAAAAGTTATTTCTTCCTGCTTCCACTTCAAATTCATAGACAGTTGTATTTTACTTATATTTTTCTTTCATCTTACTGTTAAATGTTGGCAAAGACTAGAATTTTAATTTTAGTGTGTATAAATAATTTATTGAATAGTAATATATGAAAATGAATTTGATATGTTTCTCTATATGAATGACATTCTATTATTGAAATTTATTAATCAGCACATTCCACTCCATCAAACCTAAATTTTTTGAGGAAGAGGAGGGGAGGAGGTGGAGAGGCAGTTTGGAAAAATGCAGTACAGTGGGCTGACTAAACTTGAATACTTGGCCTCTGAAAATGCAGATATCAGTGTAATTGAAATCATACTGATGAGATACAGAACAGTTATATGCAGTCATAATAACAATTTATATACCGTCAATATTAATAGCAGTGTCTGTTTGAGAATACAGTTTTAAAATAGGTACGTACAATTTTATTAAGTATAAAAAGACACCGTGCAGAGCACAATACAATATATTTCATCTTTAATTCTGGTAGTTCTCAAACTTCACTCTCTTAATTGATATTGTCACCAAAGACCACTGGATAGAATTACTTCTCTGTATAAAATGAGGCTTCTCTGGATGAATTCATGCTGTTTGGTTTCAAAAATACAGTAATTTCCTTTCAATGGCTACTTACACTAATCAAACACTGTCAAGACTGTTGGCTAGCCTGCATTTGGTTTCTAACACATGCGATGATACTGCCAATTTCCCCTGTTTTACTCTGCCTCTCTCCGTTTGAGAATAGATCCTTCAAAATATTAATTGTTTCTGACTTTGTTCCAAGTTCACAACCAGAACACTGTTTCAGACCATTTCTACATTCCTCACATAACTAAACTTTCACTGACATCAGCTGGAGTGTTCAACATGCAAGGACTGTAGGGTTCTCCTCGAAGATCCCTTTCTTCCCCAGTCTCTTCTAATGAAGCACAGAAGGCATGCTGAAAATGATTATTTTTTAGAATTTAGGGGTTCCATTTACTAATTTTCTTAAAAGTAGATTATGTTTATAGCCTTTCAGCTTTGACGATTTTCTTTGGAAAAGCAGACATGTAAACTTAAGAACTTAGTTTTATATTTTGTTTGCACATTCCAATTTGGTTTGATTAAAAAAAAAAAGTCAGAACTGTAACTTCAAATTGATTTAAATCATAATGTGTGAGTCTTAAAAGAAACAACTTACACTTCCTCCTCCCTAAAATATATTAACATTAGATTGGAAAATAAATTAAAGAATACAGAAAAGCCGAGATTATGCTATCACAGTAATATCTGCCAAACAAAGCTTGGTCTTTTGCTAACATTAGGTTACTACATTTGCAATACATGCTAAGCAAAGACCCTACTTCTCTAACAGGTACATTCAGACAATATATATTTTATGGAATAAATATATAATATATCCAGTTATAGATTTCTGAATAGTAACTATAATAGATACAAGCAATACCTACGTTTAAAAATACAGATCTAGGATTCCCTAACTTTACTACTAATAAAATTAAAATTGACCTTAAACTTTCTCACTCTGTTGATGCATAATAAAATATATGGAAACACCAAGAGTAAAAAGCCAATTGCTTCTACAAATGGAATACTTTATAAATATAGTAAATTGCTATTTCCAGAGGGAAATTTGAAAATTATAAACAGGAAGTTAGGTTAAAACAGCTCTACAATATATAGTACAAAGTGGCTTTGAAGCGTGATGTATGAGTTTGATGTCTGTGGCAAAATTTTGAACTGATGTAGTTGTTCATTTCTGGAGATAACTGTAGAGAAAGATTCTGTCCTCAAATGCAGCCAATCTTGATCTCCTTAAAACAAAACTTTCCCTGACTACAGAAAGCCAACTGGCCAATTTGTCAGAGTAAGGAGTGCAAGATTAGATCAAACAGAATTATTTGGAAGCCCTGGACTTCTCTGTTTCATAGGGTTTACCTATCATGCTGTTCTCATTAGGAATAGTGTCACAGAACTACTATGTACCTGTGACTGCCGTGTGCTGAAAGCCTTATCATGAAGGTAGCCTCCCTATGGCTGTCTTAACTATGTTATTCTTGCACCGCACATTCTCCAGATGAATTCTGTTTTGTGTTCCTGTAGTTGTTTCCTTTTGCTGGAATACTGAAGTACAGCTCTGGTTGCTTGATTACTGAATTCTTGAGCGAGGCTTTTTTTTTCTTGAGAATAACCTAGAATTAAAGAAACACATTTCTCAGAGCAGGCACAAGAAATTGAGGAATTAAGTTGCTACCTGTCTCTGTCTGCCTTTCTTCCCTTTCAGTTTAAAGAAAAATTCCACATCAGTAAAAATACCTTGCTTGCTAGTCAAAGGATTTAGGTAATAGAAAAAATGAAATACTTCAGATTAGACTGTGCCATTTGTATGTTCACCTCCTGCAATGGCCCTATTTTACACAGAAACCCAAAACTTACTTCATGAAATACTACTGTTTATATCTCCTGCCTGAGATTAGGCCCTGGCTTGGGATTCAGATCCCACTCAGAGCATTTGTTTGCATCAACAAAGCCAGAATTCTGATGTCACAGGATGAGGGGTGTACAAGGAGGCTTTTTCCCCCTAAATATCAAGAGAGGTCAGTGTCCACATTAATAATGATGAAACCACCACTGGGAGCTTCAGTTTCTGACCATTTGGGGACTATCCGAGTGACTTGTAGACTCTTACTGGTACAAACATCCTGTTTTGGGAATGAGATGTGGAGGCTTGGGATATAAGTCATTGGGGCATGCTTCCTACTTGATTTAATTTGGGCAAACGGAGCATATCTATAAATTTATTTATGTCATGAACTCTCATTGATTTCAGAAAAAACCTGCACATATGGAGAATCTCTGCAAGTTGCATGCCATGTGTTTCGACTACACTGGGAAGCTTGCAAGCCTCTCAGAAACTATTGTAATAGTGAATGTCAGTCAAGAGTGAATGGAATACTTCCTATCAAACTAGAGAAGTAAGCACTTGTGGATTCCCTACAGAGGAACTACAGAGTGAAGTTTGGGTTCCCTGTAGCAGGGAAGACTTTTATTTATGTACCAGCAGCAAATCTCTAGGTTCTTTTGCAGAGTGGTAACAGATTATTTGAAAATATATTAAACTGTGTCTAAATCTAGTAGCGTGTTCTTACTTGTCACAAATGCTCTGTTTTTTCATTAAAAAGTGTTCCCAGGAACTAGAGACTTCTTACGCAGTCTTGCTTTCAGGTAAGCCAGAGCCGCATAGTGGCTATTGATCTTGGGGTTATTAGTCGGAAATTGGCTACAGAATTTGTTAGGGCCTTTCACCTGTTTTCATAATGTATTTTTACTGGGACAAACCATATGGAAATGTACCAAAGAACGAGCTCTGATCATCCTCCCTGCAGCATGTGCTTCCCGGGCCCCCAAGGCTATGGTCAGCCCGACTGTAGGCATCACACGTCCCCAGGCTCCTCCTCCCCCTGTCCCCTGCCCAAGACCCCATGTCAACCTCCCAGGGCTCCCCTCACCCTATCCCTGACTCAGTACCCCATGTCACCTCTCTGGGGGCCATCAGCCCTGGCTCCACTGATGCCAGAGCAGGGCCAGGCTCCAGCTCCCCACAGCCCTGCCCAGCCATGGGCCCCACCAGGCAGGGCCCACGTCCCATCCTATCGCCATGGGAGTGCCCAAGGCCCAGGGCTGGGGCTGCCCCGTCGCCCCCAGCTGCCCTGTGCCTGCCTGGGGCTGGGCCGGGCCCCGGCATCGGGCCCTGCCCCGATGGACCCCTGGACCTGCAGGAGCTGCTGGCCCAGGCGGGGTGCCATCAGTGGGCTTTAGGGAAGACCAATGAATCCTCTCACCTACGACATATGATTTTGCTGTGTATTTTGCTGCTGTTGCTGCTGCTGGATGAGCAATTGCTGCTGTTGCCGGCGCCGGGCTGTTCTCAGTTTTTCGAAGCGAGCCTCCATCTCCTCCAGCACCTTGGGAGTGTAGCGTACCACCAGCTTGACGCTGTCCTTAGCCGCCTTCAGCAGCTCCACCGCCTTCTCGTGGTGCTCTCCTTCCACGCTCTGGGAGCAGAGAGAACAGATTTAATCAGGAAAATACTTTGATCTAGAGCTCTGCCCTCTTTTTCACATGGAAAGGCTGCTAGGGGTTTTAGAAAGTTTCGACACCTTACATTTTTCAAGGGACCATTAAGGGAAAGTGTTAAGTAAGATTTATGCACTGCTGGGAAAGTATTAATTTTCATACTTTAAATAACTCAAATCTGGTTTAGGTTGCATTACAAACCTAGTTTCTGATCTGTGTGAAGAGGAGGGGGAATTCTCAACAAGCTTTACGCAAACAATAATGTTAAAAAAAACCCAAACCCTGCAGTAAAAACCCAAACAGCCTGTTTGCAAAACACAAAAATAAACATTTAAATGTTGGTAAGAAATGAAGAAATTGCAAGTTTTAAATCACAGTTCTTTTCTTACACCCTGGCCCTGTTTGGATCCCGCAGGGATCACAACATGTGGTGCTTGAGCAGCCGCTGAGCTGCAGGTGAAGGAGCCTGCCCGCTTGCTGCTGGGGACAAGCTGTGTCTTACACACTTAATGGCACTGCTCACACATTTAACATTTATGTGACACGGGTTCTCCATTGGAAATAAACTAGTCTTTATCCAGTTAGCTGTAAGCAATCAAACACTGGCAACTGAAACGCTGCAAGTTCTTGCTGAAGGAATATATATTTTCCCTCCCTTTCTGGAAAATGGTTTACAGTAAGATGATACCTGCTGTGAAATCAAAAGTATTCCCAAAGGGGCTCAAGCTCTGATTTCTATGCTAACATTGTTTGAAACAGTAAATTTCCAAAAGGGGGAGGTGACTCGGCTGTGAAAAGAGTATTTAATTTCTACCATTAAGTGGACTGACTGGAGTGCTTTTCAGGCATGTCGATTGTTCCACACCTTAAGAGAAAGGGAGAAATCTTCTAATAGTGTATGATTGCCCATGTGTGTTGTGGGATATATTCCAACAAACAAAAGTATCTCTCTACAGAAAAAAAAGGACCACACAACTGAGCTCTTCACATGGATTTCAGACCATTTAAAAAATAAGTAATTTTCTTCCCACATAAAATAAATCAAAGTTTTACTACATGCTGTGTTCTAAAACTCTTATGTATACCATGCTATTTAAAATGAAACTATACCCACAGGCCTCCAAAGAAAAGCAGCAGCATTCAAAATATTTGAAGTTCAATTCATGTTAAAAGAATGACTTAACATCGTTATAGCAACTGTCAGAAGAAAATTCTTTCCATTTTCATCTCTCCTATTTGACTGAGTAGCATTGTGCAAGAACAGTGAATAATAATTACTTCTGCTGTGGCACACTATGAGCTGGAAATAATGATTTAAAAGTTTCAAAAGGCAGACACAATACACTTCCACACAATTAATATAAACAACACAATTCAAGTTTATCGCCTTGCTATTTATCTTTCTTCTGTTAAATATCCTTCAAAATATAATGCAAATAATTATTTAATGCATGGGTCAACTGACTGGACTCCAGGTTTTCTACAGAAATGTTAAGATGCTTCAAAAATATAATGCAACTTAGAGAAATAATGAATATCATTTCAGGTGCTGAAATGACGAAATGATTACCAGAAAGAGAGAAAACCTTGAAGTAAGTAGACACTTGACTGATAGATACTTGACTGGGGAAATAAATGACTCCATGGTTTTAATCTGTATGTTCATGAAATTCTTCCAGTAGGTCTTCTATTCAAAGATCTTAAAGAAAATTCACGATCTGTGATGACCAGATTTGTTAGGAACTGTGATTGCGATAAGTCTGCTGAACAGTCACTGCTACTCAAAAGTAATCTGGAGAAAAAACAGTTTCCTTACAAATATTTGAATACAAGGAAACTGTTGCATAAGAAACAGTGAATGTATCTAATGCTCCAAAAAGAGCTAAAATAAAAAGCTATAGATACACGGGGTGCTTTGTGAAATTGCTTTAATGAACAAGTAAAACCTCTTCTCCATGTCCTCTGACCCATAACTGCTCAATGTTAGAAGAGGTCATCATAACTAACACATACTGTAACTAGCTATCTTTTATAACTCATGGCTTTGTGACTTTGGTTTCGATAATTGTAAACACAGTTCTTACCTTGAGGAACTGTATAAAATTTGGCATTGTTTTATGTTTCAATTTTTGCTTGTGAATTGTGGTCAGTACGACATGGCATGGACATTCAGAAGAATGAACAGTGTACTCAGTGTTGTCATGATCAGTTTGGCTGTGGAACAGTATGAACTTAGAATAGGTTATGAACAAGAATTGTAAGTTTTCAAGCTACATGAAGTAGCTAAAATAGTAATTTGCTTTCAAAAAGTTGGATGGTTCTAACTGACATCAATAAGCAATTGCGAGTCTATCTGTTCTGTAGGAGAATAGCAACATGGTGTACTTTGTACAACTTAGTAAACTGCATTTGTTCATGACTGGCCTGTTTTCTCTCCCATTTTCTTCCGGCCTTGTTCTTCCAGTTCACAGCCAGTGTTTTCCAATTACAAATGAAGGGTTTGACTTTGTTGCTATTCAGGTCAATCGAAAATTCCCATTGACTTGAATACTAATGATACAGAATTAAGCCTAAAGCTCTGAACCATAACCAAAGAGGGGAAAATAACAAAGGCGAAGTAAAATAATTGCTGCTAAATATAAATCCTACTTTTCAAACATGTCTAACTCGGCTCTTAATAGCTACAGTTTTCAGCTGCTATTAATATGATCACTGTACTTGCTCTTAACGTCTTCATTGTTGCTTGCACTCATATTTGCAAGGCATTACAAATGTTTCACCAGCAGAGTGGTAGCTGCACAACTTAAACAGCAGAGCCCCTTGGAGTAGGAAAAAGAGCTTGTACCAGCAAAGGAAGTTGTTTTGCTGTTTGAATTCTTCTGCCTCTGCAAACCTCTGAGGCTGTGCTGGCGAAGGACTCCTGCTGGTATCAGTCATGCCTCTACAAGGGATTTTGCTGACTGGATTACACTGGTTGGGGACACTGCGAGGATCTGACACTCAAGTTACTTAAGAACCGCTCACCAAACATGGGAATCAATAAATTTGTTTTGGAATGTGTACCTTTATTTAATATGTAATTTTACATTATTATATAATGTAAAATTTATATATACTTCCATCTGTATTTCCCTTATTGCATTTGCCAATTGCATCAAAAAAAGAGATGCAAAACACTGCAGAGACAAGAACAGCTGAAAGAACTGCAGATATGGTGTGGGGAAACAGCAACCATTACTGTATCCAGGCTCACAGGCTTGTCATAAATACAAGAGAAAAAAACCCCACTCTCTTGCAGTCAAAAAAGAGAACCTGATTGTTAATCCACAAGTTGAGAAACTGAGAAGAGTATTTCTGTTAGATATCTGTAAGCAAATGCTTGGGTGAGAAATTAGCCATTGTAAACCTATTTTTTATCCCTTTCTCTATCTGACTCACATCAGGTATCCGACGAATGCAGAATCTGGCAGATATGAACAGCCACCAGCAAGTGCCTTTGCTGAGCCATCTGCAGGGCTTACTGCTTTCAATTTCCTTTACTTTTAGGTGGTGTGGGGCAAAAGCACATTACAAAACCTGCAGCATAATGAGAAAACACTTTTTTTTAACATCCGGAGAAACAGCTCAAGGAACAGTCATCCCAGTCATGCTGGGATAACAAATCTGGATTCCGAACACACAGCTCTAATTTTATGTTGATAATTATAAAGTTGGATAACCACCAACTTCTGAGCACAAACAAGTTACAGATATTTCATTTTCATTTCATGTTCCACTGCTGAGCCGTCTGTTGTATTGTACATACTGTGTATTATTTGCTTTTCTCTAGCTAAATTGAGAGAAGCACAGAGTGAACTAGTCCCAGTGAACGATGTTAAATTTAGAGCTTTTTCTCCTGTCTCAAGCTGTCTGCAAACAAATTACCACTTCTATAATTTTTGCCTTTTTACAAATTATATTGTGTGGGCATAATTCAGCCCAAGACTGATGTATGAACAGTTCATACATTCTCAGTTCATACATAGGCATTATTTCATGTATGCAATTGCAATTGAAACTTCAATTTCTGTTGTTTAGACTCCGAATGCAAAAGTATTTCTGTTGCACCTCAGAATAAACTTTCAACGTGCCTACATGCAATTGGGAATTTTATATTGTGGGGTTTTGCCACATTAACTTAATATATATTCCAGAGCACATTCATTAATCTTTTTTTTTAACAGAGTATCATGAAATAGGGGTGACAACAGTAAAATTCAATATATCTTGAAGGTTCACCACTTTCCTCCCTGGTATTTGCCTAGATGCTGTTTGACAGTAAAAGGATTTTTCAAGAATCATCCATCAATTAGTGAATATAAACTCTTTTTATCTGTCTTTTTCTTCACCTGTTGAATGAAGTGCTGAACAACAACAAAATTATTTGATCTACTTCCAATCAGTGAAGTTCAGCCAATTGACTTATTAAACATTGTTGCTTTTTCCCCGAGACTAAATAATCTTTTCAGTGGGTTTTCTTTTGTTGATTCATATCTCTTCTTTCTCATTGTGTACAAGGGCAAGTGACCTTCCAGACCTATTATTTCTCTTTTGAGAACACGATGGTTGATAGAAGAAGTGGTAAAAAGTCTGTCTGAAGTGTTGCACTGATATTTTGTTTCAAGAGAAAGGGAACAGCTATTGTTGAGAGAAACAGATGACAACATGAAAGCATGTGGAAACCGGCATTTTTTTCATTCTTTATGGGTTTGCAACAAAGAGGAAATTTAAGTTGGGAAGTCTTATATTTATGACTGGACTCCGGAATTGCTCCTACGTGCCTTTGGCGTATTTAAATATGAGGTTTAGATGGAGGTTTTGCATGAAAAAGGATTATGTTTTCATTAAGATAAGTGTAGGGTTATATGAATGAGTATGCTTACCATTTCAGTACTCTACATTCTCTTGTAAAAGGGAACAAAAACCAAAATGAAAGGCAAAATGAATTTGACCCATATCATGTAGTCAGAGGAAAAATAATCCTCTCTATTCCAAGAGCCCTTTTATTTTTATCTCAATATGACATTCACAGTGAAACTACTGCAAAACACTCCATCCTGAAGTATTGACTTATATGAAAAATGACTATGTAAAAAATGTACCTTTTTACTGAAAATACATGCTCCCTGTATGTGTGTGTTTGTACAGCTGATTTTTCTGACAAAGACATCACAGCTGGATGAACATGACTGAAAGAAATCTGTAATGTACCTTCCATTGCAAATCAGCACCAAATGTGCTTACCAAATTTCTTCTGATTTTACGTGTTCAAATGGTGTGAAGGTCACAAGGCTGCACAAGTGCCACTGAGGCATCGGTGTGCTTGGGAAGGGCTGTGTGCCTCGGAGGCTATGAAGTGCAAGAACAACAAAGCGTGTTACTACACTGTTTCCGCAAAAGGGAAAAGAGTTAAGAAAGAACATGGCTTCCTTGGAAATTAAGCATGTGCTGTGGATTTAAAATTAAGCTCTTCAAGCACCCTCTATTACAACAGAAGTTGCAGTGGCACAAAGCTGTTGATGCAGTTTTGCCTCAATGCACCACAAATGCACACTGAAGGTCTCTCACAGAGCTAATTCTTTTTGTTTCATATGGCTGCATTTTAAATCAAGATATTAGAACAGCTGTGAAAAATGAAAAACCAGATGAAAATGAAAGCTCTATCAAATTTCCACGTACCACTCCATTAACTGAAAGCAGCTGGTCCCCCCGTTTGAGCCCTCCGTGCCTTTCTGCCACTCCTCCAGGAATGATGCGAGAAATATAAATAGGTGAATTTTGCTCTTTTCCTCCCATGACATTAAAGCCCAGGCCTTCATCAGTCTTTGGCAGCTCCACCACTCGCGGGTGTGAATGGCCTTCGCTTGCAGCAAAAGCAGCAACTGTTGCCTGGAAGAAAAAGATGAGTGATTTGGCTATGCAGGGAGAACACTGACATACACTCTGTTGTTCATTTGCAGGAAGAATTCATTCCTATGAAGCCATTTCAGTATCTTATTCTGACTTTTTCTGCTCATCTGAAAGCATTTAAAATAAAATTAAGTTCCATGCCATTACTTTTTGAAATAGAGGAATAAGCAGAGGAACGGAGAGTTTAGGTGACTTATCAAAGATAACGCAGAAAGTTAGCAGCAGAGCCAGAAGTAGGCACTGAGAAGCCTGACTGTGTGGTGCTCAATATTTATGATCACTAGTGCATTTTTTACCTTTTCACAGGGAGAAAATGTGTTACTCTGGGATAAGATAATGTGATCTCTACTGTGTTCCTAGCTGAAATAAAGTGGATGGACTGAATTGTTAACTTTCTGCTCTGCTTTCAGAGGTATGGAATTATTTATTTTATTCTTTGGGCCTAGAAAAAATCATCCTAAAAGGATATTCTTATTTTAAAAAGTTAAATTAATAATCTTTATGAAATCTCTCAAACTAAATAACTCCTGGAACAGGAATATGAGTTTTTTATAATATAATTGGATCAAAACTCTTATTGGAAAATTAAATCTTAAGACAATGGATTTATAAATCAATTAGAAAAATCGTAGATTGTTAATGGTACTCTGGCAAAAAAATCCCATGTAATAAACCGTAAAGCTTGCATCCAGAAAAACATTACGTCTTATACTTCATTTTTCACTACAAGTGTTTTCCTACTTATAGATCTTAGTAAATCATTAAATAAACATTAAGAAAACCTTTTATCCCTTTCATCATGTGTTTGAAGTCCAAAATGCTCAAACAATTCCGCATTATGCTGATGTTTTTGAGCATCCTTATAATGCTTATGCTTAATAGAAGCTAGTGGATGATGTGACATAATGGATCATTCTCAGTTACATGTTCTTGCACATGCAGACCTTGTCATCATGCATACATTTTACGTCAGACATGAATGCACCAGGAGAATGCAATGCAGACAGCCCAGAAATAACCAGGAGGTATTGCGCTATTGAAACATTGCTCTGTAACCCTGCTGTTCTATATGAATAAGAAATGAGAATGGCAAACACTAATTGGATTTCTCCCCATTTACTGTACAACATAGCAATAATTTCTATGTTTACCTGCAGTGTAGACAAATGAGGATTTCATATACACATTTCTCTATATAGAAGCATAGACCTTACAAATTTATATTGTCCATTAACTTTCAATTAGAAGAAGGTTAAAATCAGACGAACAGCCTACAGAAAAGAACGTTCTATTTAGTCAAGAAAATACACTGCAATTTAAGGTATATTAGGTTATTTGCTGGCTACTATACAGCTAGCTTCTCTAAAATACTGTAGAAATCATTTTGTTACACACTCCCAACCTTCATCTTCTGATACAGCTTTAAATTGAAATCTCTTAACACAAATACCTAATGGTAAGACCTTAGTTCCATTAGGATTTCAGGGAGTTTTGCCACTAATTTCATATAAGTGGGACCATAAAAAAATATCTCTAAAAAAGATTTATGGCTTTTGAAGGTTTACCGGTTTTGCATAGTATCTGTTACACCACCCAGAAGACAGCGTTGAGTACAAAATGATAATGGGAAAAAGAAAGCCATGGTGGATTTCCCTGTTTGGGAGCATCTATCTTTGTGCATGTTATGAATATACAGAGCATATTTCACACTGGCACATAGAACGGGTACTTTCATGGTTGTGTGAATTCCCTTAGGAAATGATCATCTTAGTAGTAGCAGCAATGTAGCTGTCATGCTTTAAGAATATGAGAACGGCAGGTCAACATGGACAAAGAGACAATATATTTAATTAAACCAGGTAATGCATCAGAAAAAATGAGCTTGCATTTGGGTGTGAAGTCTCTTATCAGGCCATTTTTATCCCTATCCATCCTTAGTGCTTGCTCAGTACCTACAGTTCCCATTAGCTACAAGTGGAATTTTGACTGTTTAGTTTCGAGCTCCCAAATCATTGTGTCCTCTCTGGATGAGCTGTGTGAGAAAACAGTCCATTAAAGTATTGGTTGTTGCAGGCAGACTTCTACAGAATGAACCAGTAGATTTGCTTTTGCAAAGCAACTTTTCAAAAAGCATCAATTTCCATAAAATCATTCTCTTTTCTTAAGCTACAGAAGCAGCATAAAGGTTGAAATTTTCCATTATGATTGTTACCTGGGAAGTAGCACTGGTTCTAGACTCTGGGCTGCCACTGATGTCTAAATTTTCTTACAGTGTACACACGAATACCTGAAACACACACGCGCACAGTCAATTACTAGGTCACTTTGGTAACACGTATTTCAACAGTTGCACGTATCCTACCTTTGCAGTGGCCCTGGCTCGGAATTCGGGGCAGCCATTAACAGTTATGGTTTCATGCATGTATTGATACACCTAAAATGTTCATGAAAATAAAATGAAATTAATTATAGAAGCAAAACAAGGACTTTATACTAACCCAGACAGGACAGTCCCTTTCCCTCATAAGACTATATTTCATTAAAGTTGTATTCATGCAATCACACAGTCAAGCGACTGCTAAACTTGTGCATGCTAAGGTTTACAGAAAACTACAATCTGTGTTTCTCATGACACTTTGCAAACTTAGCTGTACGTCCTCCAGCACGATTCCCTTCCCATCTCCAGCATGTCATCTCCCCAAAACAGGACAGTTAGGTTCTACTTTATCGAAAATTGGCATCTCCAGGCAACCAATTTGAATGCAGATGATTTGAACTGATTTGAGTGGTGTCTTAGCGTCCAACAATGGCATAAAACGAACATTGCCAATATGTACGACTTTCTGTCTGTTGTTTTTTTTTTCCCCTAGTATACACTCCTGGCCCACTTTCTCTGGTTCTTAACTCTCTCTTTTAAACATCTTCAGTAAAGCAAAATGAAAAGGCTCCGTCACACTGCCTTTGTTCTTTAGATTTGTCACACTCTTGCATGAAAAATACCAAAAAATGTCTTGATACTAGCCAGTTATTTTGAAAGAAAACTTAAAAAATAAAAATATTTATACATAGCATATGGAATTTTTTTTGACAGAGATGAATGTAAACAAACAAAACATTTTATTGAATTTTTTTATAGAACCACCAAAGGTAAAGAAAAAAATGTTCCTGTATGCCACTGATTTACTCTGGGCATTTTCTTGACCTACTTCATCAGGAATTTTGCCTTTTCATGTGCTTTATGTCTCAGATTGCATTCCCCAGAGAGAACCTTTGCTGGTAAAATATGTTAGCTTATACAGCAATCTCTTTCTTAGGGTCCTTGAGGACTGCAGATTCAATTGTACTTTCCAAAATATATTACCTTTCATTGATTTCGTGATACTTTAGCGGGAGTGCCAAAACTTCCCTCTTTGGTAATGTAAATGTTACTTTGGCAGAGAAGGTGTCAGATCCTGTACTTAACTGACCTATAAACATCAGCTTGTCCCGTTGATAGGTAAAACTTCCCAATCTCCCTGTCCTGACGACTTGTTATGCAGTATCCTAACGATGTATCTCTCCCCACTGAACTCACACACTGGCAAACGTACTGCTACAAACAATGCGGCAATTAAGATGTGTGGCTCATTTCTCATTTCAGTGGACAGACACATTGGTAATCCAACACTCTTGAGTAGTAAAATGTTCAGCATGACTGATCCCCAAAACTGTTTTTTAGGGATATCATACACAAGGGAAAGGCAAAAAAGGAATGGAGATAAAAAACGCAATCCGTTTTAGAGATCTGAAATATGCTAAACACTTTCAAAATACAGCAAGAACATTATTTGTCTTTACTATTATCAGAACATAAGTCTTCCCAGGACTTAATTCAGAAGATCTTGGGTCAGTGAAGAAAACTGAAACAAGGGAGCATGCTGAAAAGTTTCCTGCTTTCTCCACTTGAAATGAAATCTTGCTTCCACTGCTAAAATTGGCATTGACCTCAGTAGAGGCCAGGATTTTGCCCTTAAATTTGAAAATATGGATAAAGAACGCTCTTTTATAGCATCTAGAGGATCTTTGGTTTGTTCTATCTTTGTACTGGATGATGCCATCATAAAAATGGGTTGAATCTACATAATCAGCACAGATCAGTTCAGCGTTTATTGTGTTATGTCGTAGGACACATTCTTATATAATTACAAGAACAACTACTACATTATATAAGAATACTGTGTAATTGCAGTAATGAATCATTAAAAACTTGTTACTTCAAAACCCATACTGTATTGAACCATTGATAACGCTGTATTTTCTTAATATCTTCAGGTTTCCCTTTATCTTAAAGCATAAGAGCTGACTGTACATTTCGGTTTTGCTTGCACAGGTATAAATGCTGTGGCTGGCTAGAACATCTAAAAGCATATATTTGATTATTGAACTATTATGACATTGAATTGTTTTGAGAACAGATCACAAGATTTCAAATATAAGAACAGTTACGTTACTAGAAGTTCATTAAAATATTCATTACTAAGGTAGAATAACACAACAATGAGTTGATAATAACACATTCATGTGATGATGGCTAGATCGGATGTCATGTAACTCCATATTGTCTGTATGCTACCAGTATGTAGCTAGTAGGCTTCATAATATCCAATATCGTGGTAACTAAATTGTATACTTGTGAAAGGACAAACTCACTAGAGTGTGATTAAATTGATATGTTAAAAAAAGAATCAACTGACTCAAAAACGTCTAAAAATGCAATCAATAATGTCATATAATCCTTGTGTTCATTTGTAAAGTCTCAAAGATCATGGATTCCAAATGCTGTTCTGCAAACAGTTACTAGTGATCATAGTATTTATAGCACAGTTCTTTACAGCACTAGGGAAAGAAGTCTTGCATGTTAAATCTCACTCTCTATAAGCAACAGATGCAACCAGTCAAATATCTGCTCGAGGCATTTGTAAAGCTAATTCTACTGTTTGACTGTTACATAATGTTTAATGTAATTTGAGTTTAAGAAGGGATAAAACACACACCTACATGACTTGTTATTAAGTCAGTTACCAACATCATCAACAGCTAAACACAGATTAACTGTACCTGTTCCATGAAGCCCCTTCAATTCTTTGCTGGGTTCAGATCTAATCATTGCTCATTCTAGCAATGCACAAAAAGCACACTGATTTTTAAATAATCATTGTTTGCCTGTAGTCACACTAACCCTTTTATCTCTGCTGTTCTCAGCACCACCTTAGCCATGATTTGTGCACAACGACTCCGTTCTGCTGCATCTTCTACATACGCACAACAGATAAATTGAAAATGCTCTTTGTTCTCAAACTAAATAAGGTGGTATTTAAATCCTCCCAGAGTGGAATATCACTTTTTGTTCAATCCGTTTTACATGACAAGGAATTTAAATGGTTTTATGAAATGTTTCCTTTCAAGTGCCTGCTGTTATCTGTATATCTGATTGATTACATTTTTGGCATACAGTGATTCTCCTGAATCTAACAATTTTATCCTTAAGATGTCCTTACAAGATCTTCTGTACATTTCCTTATTTGGCCAAAATATCACCCAGTACAAATGAAGACAAAGGTGCAGAACTTAATGATAAAAATTTGAAAAGATCCAAGATCCTTTAGGATATTGACTAAAGAAGTCTTTTACAACAGTGACCTTTGTTGACTATGACAGATCAATCATTTTGAAAGACATCACTGTGTAATACGAATGAGTTGAAGAGAGTCAATTAATGTATCACAGAACCACAGGCTGGTTGAGGTTGGAAGGGACCTCTGGAGGTCATCTCATCCAACCCAACTGCTCAGGCAGGGACACCTAGAGCTGGTTGCCCGGGACAGTATCTAATGGTTACTATATGTTACTGATTTGAAAAGAGCTGCACATCTATTTCTGTATGCCCAAATATTTCTTTTTAGAGCATCTAAAAGACTACACGGCTGCTTAGTAATATTATTTGCTGACAGACTCCATACACAGTCTGATGGTCTAATGCCTAGGGAAAAGAGTTTCCACAATTCATTAATAATAGAGATTAAATTACAGGTGAAATGTCAATGTTTCAAGAGACAAAGCTGCAGCTGTAAGGCAAATGGTAATGTTTCAGATAATTTTCCCCCACAGCGATTTCTACCAAGATTGTCAGTGTCTGTGCGCTGTCATCGGGTAAAAGCGCGCTGCAGTCAGGGGTTTGTTCACACAGCTCTCATTTGTGCTGTGGAGCTAGACGTACTCAGTTTTGTTTTCTCTTGCCTGTGGTGCAGAGAATAGATCGCTTTTATCAAGAAATACTCCTGAAAACACAAATATAGGTCTCATACTTTTTCAGCTTCTGCAGGTAGTCTCCTCCGACACCATAATCTGAAGTTATTCCCCCACAGTCTTCAGAAAATACAAAAAGAGTGAGAGAGGAAAATTACAACTAGAAAATCTGAACTTGGAAGTGAATCCTCCTTGTACTGTGGCAGCTCTTGCTGGCACAGAGAAACGTACATTTTATTACTTCTCCCAGCAGGAGCTGTAGTGAGTCAGCTGCAGCAGGTATTATTGTTCTGACGATGGTCCTCATCCCCACGCATACAGTTGGGAGGCAAAGCGGCTGCTTTAGCATTACTGAAGCATGGGAAGGGGGGCTGCCTTACAGGTAATTTAGGAGCTAGCTTCTTAGCAGAAATTACTCCAGACGGACTCCTAACTAAGCAGCACATAGCGGGCTGGCCTATTTAAGTTAATGCAAAGCTTTAGGAGGAGGTCCAGGAATAACAGTGCACTTAGCAGCCTGTTTTATAAAGGTGGCTAGAAGCAGCATTCTGTTTACAACCTGAATGATGCAGCATTTCAGCCGAATTCTTCAAGTTACAATTTAATTAAACAGATTTTGTTCCATTAACTTCTGTAAGAGATATTCAGTGCTTCCTCCTCTGATGAAATACTATGCAATTCTAAGTGCAACTGTACCTGCAGTAATGATGCTCAATAGATGTTAGGATAATTTGGTCTAAACATCAGAAGGGTAGAGGTGTGAGGCAAAAATCATTTTACAGCAATGAAAAAGTGTTTAAAAAAAACCCCAAACTCACGACAGAGTACATTGCAATTTACACCTGTGAAGTAGCAGGCCCAGATATTTTTTTCTGAAATTTTTAAGTGAGGAAGTAACCTCTTTGAAAATCTTCTTAGCACATGAGACAACGTATGTACGAAGCAGTAATCATCTGTGTTTCCACACTGCCCACAGTATGATAATCTATAAAAAGACACAAAACTCTTCCTTTGAGAAGTCACAACCTAAGTAAGCACCATAGGTAAGCAGGTTAAAGGGTGGAATGAAGAAGCAACCTGCAAAGAGGCTGGAAAGCAATGTTTAACACATATTGGCATTGTCTGGATTTAGTTTCTTTAGTTTGTCTGCCATGTTATTTATTGCTTCCATGTAGAAGAGATCTGTGCATCTGTTTTTGGAAGAAGTCTTTCAAGAAAGGGAAGACAGAAGTCTGACAGAAAGTACAGAGGGGAGAGTTAGCGTGAGAATAACCCGTGCAAGGAAGACATAATTGGTTTCATAGTATTTATGTAGTCATGTCAATGGAACTGCATACATGTGTGCATCCTTGCAGAACTGAGGCTAAGCTATAAAAGAGAAATTATTATTTACTTACGCCTCAGTATGATCCTTCTGCCACCAACTCCTCTGGATCCCTGCCTTCCTAATTGCCTTCATGTGCTGGAAAAGATGAAGTAAATATTTCTCCCCTCTAAGATGTCAAGCGGAAAGGAATATCTCAATCAGTCAATGGTGAGAAGAGCTCATGGCTGTGTGCACGTGCTTTATTCAGCGTAGCTGCTGGCCTCTCTCCTCCACTCTTCCCAAAATCTGCAGCTGATTCTCAGACCTTCAGCCTCCTTCTGACCTAAGTGGTGAGACCCATATATCATCTCATATGGTGTGCGTGGGCCGGTCCTTGGGGCAGGAGGACGCCTGCTCTCGTGACAGGGAGGGAGAAGCTACAGTGCAGAGGTGCACCGGAGAGCTGCTGACCTCCACTGCGGTGCCTGTAAATGCCTTGTTTCTGAGGGCAAACTTCCACTTGCAGCACAAACCAGTTGTGTCTTTTCCCCCCCTCTACTTTGTTTACATCATTTTTACCTCTTTCCGTTCTGTTTGGCATTTTTTCCTTCCCTTTAACCTTTTCCCTGTATTTTCCATTCTAAATCCAATACATTTATGTCTGTGGAAGGGAACGCATTGGTTGGTATGCGTGGACAGACTACCCCAGAGCTGTACTTCAGTAGTCAATTCAGATCACACTTCAGATCATACACAAAGACTCATTTTTTGCCCACATCAATGGGCAAGGATGTTTTAACTGCTACAAAGATCAGGAGGGACTCTGGTTACCGTTAACCTCTTGTACACTGTAAGACATGGAACTTCATCTGGTTATTTCTGCACTAATCATAATTTTTGCTTGAACTACAGAGTCTTTAGAAAGGTCTGTGAATTTCAAGCCTCCAGTTTGTTTAGGAAACTGGTTAACTGGTTAACAGCGTTCCCATTAAAAATGGATTATTTCTAAGCTACATTTGTCCAACTTCAAGTTATAACTGTTGGATGTAATTGGGTCTTCTTCATCTCTTTTGGTAATCTTTCTTCCTTCTCTACTGGCAGTATTTGTAGGTCTTTGCCCTTTATGATAGGTTTGTTAAGATTTAAAACAGTATTTGCTTTTCTACAAAATTACCCACAAACCGATCTAATTGTCCATTTAAGATGACGCCTGAACAGAGGAGCACATAAAAGAAGGAAAACAAGTCAAACGCAGCCAGCAGTATATGTAAGCAGTGTGGAGGTATGCAGCTTACCAGATCACCCTTCCTCTTTCATAATTAATTTTTACCTCTGTAACCTTTCTCAAACTCAAAAACAATGCAATGGAGTGCCTCCATTCAGCCATAAACCCATAATAGCTCAATGATAATGTAAAATCTCTAGTGATGGTGTGTTTATCTTTAGTTTTGTATCTCTTGAATATCAAGTGGAATTTCTGGCTTTGTGCTTGTGTTCTGTTTTTTAAAATTATTTCATGTGATAACCGTGCTCCAGAAAGCATGGCTGCATCATAGCTACAGCCTCCAGCTAAGATACTGCACTAAACACAGTCATACACCATAGTCCAGAAGACAGTAATTCCACGGGAAAGATGAAAGCAGGCTGATTGTCTTTTCTACTTAAGCTGACTCAAAAATAAAAATTAGCATTGTTCTTTCATTGTGTTAATAGCTACTTTTATCTTTGGTAGTTAATAAAAAAAATAGGGAAGGGAGTATTCGGGATGACTGGAGAGAACTTGGCAAGACTGTCTTTCTAAATCACAGTCCTTGTGGCGGGAGGAAACTGACAATCTCAGAAAGCCACTGGCTATGGAAGAACACCACAGATGCCACCTACACACACTACAACTTCAAGGTTATGATAAACTTAGATTCTTCTTAAATGATGATGTTTGAGCAAATGAATCACAAAGGCTCATTTTGTTACGGGTTTGATTAATCCTGACAGAAGCAGAATTAGACAATCTCACACCCATGTTCACAGTGTATATTGTACACCATCTTCATTCTGTCTCTGAGAGCAAGCTGACAAAATGTCTTTTGCCAATGTCAAAAGGACAAGTGGGTGGATGCCTGTGAGTATGGTGAAATTGAAATGGTTTAGAAGTACCTTTGAGGGGAAGGCATGTGATATATTACAGGGCTTACTGCAAGAACCAAAAAGGCTTTATTACATAAGTTATTTCCTGAAGCTACTGAATTCGGACAACTGGTGGAAAAAGCTGCTTTGTGACAACTAGTCTGTATTAATGAGCTATTTATATCTGACAGAATGTGGTCATTCAAGGTTCCTGGGATTCTGAATATTTTTACATGATAAGCTCTCATTAGCCTATAAGCAGTTACACGTTTGCATCAGGAAAACTGTTAGTGCCTATTTTCAAAATGAAACATCTGTACCAATTTCACAATTATCATAATAATCCCTTTCCATGAAGTAAAACAGTACGAATGTTGCCACATGCAGTAGAGATGCTAACCCACTAAAGAGCTCAAGCCTGCAAATGAAACTCAAGTCTTGTTTGACAACCTCAGGAGATAAGACAGTTTTAATTTCAGAACACGTGGAAGAAATATTATGAATGTTGCCTTTTAAATTTTCATAGAGGATATTTTATTTAAGTTTCCTTCTTTGGGGGGTGAGGTTTATGGAGGAAACTAGGTCAGTTTTACCAAAGTGAAAAAAACAATCCGAATCTTGATGCATTATTAAGCTGTCCTTAGGCAGTAGGAAAAAAACCAGCACAGGCCTGAAATATTGTTAAAAATAAATGAAGTATAATCACCGTAAGGGTATAATATTTTAATCTAGGGTGGAACATTTCATGGAGGCTCCAGTTAAAATTCCAAGATATTACTTGCTCCGGCATTTTTTCATTTTTTGTATGGAAAAGGGTGGTGCTCACTCTGCTCCGATAGTATCTGCGTTGCTGTCTAAAATCTGAACCAAGTTTTGGTCCCTGAGTTCTTGCCATATGAGGCTGTGTCTGTCCAAGAAAAAACCCAACAGGGGTTACACACTGAGGCCAAAATCTCTTTCCTCCCTTCTGCGCGAGCAGAAGACCATAGCAGATGTACCAGGAAATGCATGCTGTCACATCCTCTGCACATATTGGACGAGTCAGTTGAAACACTCCTGGTGTTTGTTGTTAGGACACACAAGACCTCTGTGTGCCCCCTCTTCTTCCCTCCAATGTTGATTCTGTCTGGAAACATCACTCTGACACTGTAAAGTCAATAGGAAGTTGCCTGGCACCCTCTTAAGAATAATCAAAAACCAGACCTTTATTTGCAAATAAAAATTACTTCTATGAGGAACAGTAAAAATATGGTTGTGTCATTTAGTTTATTTCATGTCCCTTACACACTGTTCTATACCCCTCTCTAACTCAATGACAACTATTATCTGATGTCTTTGAAGACAGTGTTATAGGTGTCTCAGAAGCTGTATGCTTTGTAAACACTAAACTTCAGCAAAATACTGTCCTAGAAGTCTCTTTCGCTGCTTCTGCTGCAATATACAGGAATCAAAAGAAATAGCAACATGTGTAATTAGTTAATTCCCGTAAGACCACTTGGAAATCATAACTTATAATTTAAAACTCTCCCTCTTAGACCTTACTGCCAGTTACTTACAAGTTCAAAAATATGCCAAGCATTAATAAACACTAATTTCCTTCATTTTATCAGTAAGTCTGCATATGCTGTTTGGGCGGCTGTATGCAATAGCCATATTCCAAATTTCAACAGATTTGGCAAACCTTGTCAAAATCAGCACCCGGACGAAACATGACATAACCCAAGCCCAGCAAGCAGGTTCATCTCAGGTGTCTCTATTGAGCTAAGAAGGCAGGGAGAAGGAAGGAAACTGCTGCTTCTTGCTTTAAATACCATCAAAAATTAAACCTAAAATGGAGTTTTAAAACAGTTTTACAACTTTTCTTTTCTGAAGGCACAATTCAAAAATGGAGATGGAGCAGCATTTTTCAGGATTCTCATCAGTGACATCAGTTAAGCAGAAGCAGGGGGATACTGAGGCTCCATCAAGGTAGAAACAGTGGTGCAGTGGCTTCCAAAAACCTGTCAGCGTAAATATTCCTCAATAGTTCACTTTGCTGCTGATTTTTCTCAAGAGGAAGGAGCAGGCTTGAGATGAACTGCAACAGCGGCTATTCTGTTTATTCTTACGAGTTTTATGTAATCAAATATGATTCTGCAACAATAAACTAAAATGATAATGTGAGGAAAACAAAAGAGATGCTGACATGCACACTCATGCTGCACTGGAGTCACCTTCTGCAGCAGACACAACTGCAGCCCTGGGCAGCCCTAAGAACATCACCTGAGCACCGCTCACCAGAGAGGTTTAGTAAATACGGTACAGCAAAACATAAACTGTGATATGAACAAGATACATCACTGCTTTGATTCTATACATTGCAGGGCCCTTGCAGCACTAAAATATCTATTTTTTGTGAAAGGCACTACTATGCAAGCAGAGCACAAATGTGAGTAGATATACAGCCATCAGCTGACTCTGAAAATTGATCTTTAATCAAAACCAATGAGAGAAAGCACTGATTAAAGACCAGAGTTATGTTCTGGCCCCAGATTCTGGGGTACTGCATCTGTGAAATCAATGTATTTAGCTCTAGGCAGCTAAAAAAAAGTGACAACAGCAGCTGTTTTAAATCTCCTGCAGTGAAGTCATGGAAGTTGTAGGGACTTAGTAATTGCACAGAAGCTTAATAATGCCTTCTCTCAGATAATGCTTGGGCAGCTTGGTAAATTCATATAATTGCCATTAATGAAGGCCATCTGCTGAGTGACAAGGTAATAATTCTAAAAGTTCTCATTCATGCCATCCAGGGCTTGTGAGCAACAAAGTAAGGATTCCATCATTTACAGTAAAGTGGTAAATACAACTTAGTTGTTTTACAAAATTCATGCAATTTCCGGTTACATTCACTCTAAAAAATAGCACATATCTGAACATAGTAGCATAATTTAAAAACAATATTCTCTGTTTACTGCCAACTTAAGCTTTTTGCTGAACTTTCCAAATGCCTAATATAGCACGGTGGCAAGACAAAAAGCAGGCAGCCCATCTTTTGAAATTTGATTTTTTTTTCTGCCCTAATTTACAAACAATACAAATCCTTCTCTCAACTCACCATTATAGATACAGTATTTGTAACCAGGAGAGTGAAAGGAAAACTCTGTAAAACATGAAAACATTACTTCTTTGCCATACTGTTATCTTTGAATGAAGTTAAGTAATGCCATTTCCAAACAGTGATTGAGGTACTTATTTAGTGGAAATTTTTATCACTATGTTACGTGGCGTTTCATTGCTGGGATGCTGGTAATGGAAAAGGGATGGAAAGGTACAGAAGAAGATTCTTGCGAATGCTACACAGCCCCAGAACTGAGGTAAACTGTACTGGTTCAACAGACATTATAATCCACACCAATACTTAAAAAAAAGATAAAATGCTGAAACTGTACAATTAGCATCCAGAAATGCAAAATTTAATGAGAAGGTACAAATCACTCCATGCATCAGCATGTGAAAATCTGAATGAATTTGGTCAATTTGCACAACTCTGTATTTGCTGCTGCATGAGTGTTACTGCTGAAGAAATGGTGAAGTAATTCTCAGTAAGCTATCTGGAATACCAGAACAAGATATAACAAGGTATAAGATTAGCCTAAGGAGAACTTTGTTTCCCAGTCAGTCTATGGGCCATCATGCTAATATAACCATACTGCTTTTATGACCCGAGTTACAAATCTGAGCTGACAAATCATGCGTGCTTTACTCATATAAGTTGTCCTATTGCCCTTTTGTTTACTAATTGCCTTATTAGTAAGCCCAACACACCGCTTTTGCTTAATCCTGACCAACACCTCCTTTTGTATGGGTAAATGTGACAGTAGGGGACTTGAGATGCCAGGCTTCCTACTGAGCCTTAATCACAGTTCTGTGCTGTGAATTATAGCGGTAAGTCTTCTTGATACATATATTTATTTTTTCTCCCTCAAAGTTGCATCTTCTAATTTAAAGACTTCAAAAGCTGGGCTTGCCCTGTAGAGATGAGAGACTGCAATTGTATTTCTCCTCCTGTAACAAATATTCAGCTCCTAGTGAAAAGAAAGAGCAACTCGGGGCAGGATTTGAACTTTGGGGCTGCCCTCAATACCAACCAAGAAGGTTTGGCCTGATGAACCTCTATTTTTACCAGGAATGGGATTCATCAGGCAGAAAACAATGAAACGGTGCACGTCAGGTCTGGGAGGTGGAGGAACAGAATTGTATTGCAAAGTGATCAAACAAATCTTGGGATTCTTGAGACACAACAAAACCAGGACTTTAAATAACTCCTATATTAAAATCACAAATGAATAATTTTAATAAAAGAATTCATCAGAAGTTTTTGCCTGAGTCCAGGCAATACCCAAACCCGTTATATTTAGTACAGCTCTTTAAAATAGAGTACACCACTGTACTGGGATAACTGAAGTGAACGCCTAAGGGTTCCAGCCAGCCTCCTGCTGTCACACACTGCATCACAGTAACGTAATGAGCACAGTATCACCAGAATCGACTTTCACCACCCAGCAGCCGCCTTCTGGTTCCCTAATATTTGCAAAGACATTTACCAGGGTTAATAACAAAAAGCGCAGGTAGGCAGCTTGAAGAAATGACCAGATAATAACACATTGCATATCAGCAATACTGGGATTCCAGGCGTTCAGATTGCTACGGCACGAAAATGAAAATGATTAATTAAAGGAAATAATTCCAATACACTGACTAGGCTTGTTGAACTATCCTACGTAGCACATAGTGCAATGATGTTTTAAATATTATAGATCATAATCAAATGTATTTCTAAAGCAACTGGGAAGCATCCAGACCTTATCAGAAATGGGTCAGTGTTCTGTCACTGCAATTTTTTTGTCTGTAAGGCAATAGCGGTCTTTAAATGACCAGGACGCTCTGTCCCCAAGATAATTTTATCTTGGGGTAAGTAAGTTTAAAAGTTTTAAACTACTGAAGTAGAAACCGAATTAACTTCAAAGAAAACATGCTGTTCACAGACTAATTTCATACAAAACATATAACAGTAGAGCATTTTCTGTTGACTGCTCCTCCTTTTAATAAATGATTGTCAGTGACCCAGTCCTGAAAAAGTGCTCTTCAGTGATGACCTGATATTTTGGTGGGAGTCACAAGATAACAGAATGTAATAATGTTTATTTTTGTGTGTCTTTCTAAAGTGATTACTTTTGGTATTGATAAATGTTTCACCATATGTATTTACAAGTCAGATTTTCTTTTAAATAATATCCACACAGAAAAACATTTGACTTAATCTTGAAATGGAAAATGGAGTAGCGAAGGAAGGCTAGGAGGAAAGTGAGATACACCTGAATTTTACACCACTACTTAACATACAGAAATAGAAACATGAGAATCAACCTGAAAGAAAACTTCTGCTCATAAGCACATGCACGGGTTTATCAAGCTGTATCGTTACTCTCCTGGCATTTCAGTACCAATCACCAGATACTAACAGTAAATGAAATTCCCATAATATGCTAAGGTATGCGTCATGGTTTTGACTGGTATGGGATTGACTTTCTTGCTATCAACTGGTATAGTGCTATCTTTTGGATTTGGGATGAGAACAGTGCTGGTACTACACTGATGGTTTTGGTTGTGGCTGGGCAGTCAAGGCCTTTTCTGCTCTTCACACCACCTTGCCAGCAAGCAGGCTTGGGGTGCACAAAACGTTGGGAGGGGACACAGCCAGGACAGCTGAGCCCAACTGACCAAAGGGATATTCCATGCCATATGATGTCATGCTGGGGGAGGAAGAAGGAAATGGGGACATTTGGAGTTACGGCATTTGTTTTCTCAAGTAACCATTACATGTGATGGAGCCCTGCTTTCCTGGAGATGGCTCAACACCTGCCTGCCGGTGGGAAGTAGTAAATGAAATCCTTGCTTTGTTTTCCTTGCGCATGTGGCTTTTGCTCTACCTATTAATCTGTCTTCATCTCAACTCACAAGTGTTTTCTTACTTTTACTCTTCCGATTCTCTCTCTTATCCCAAGTAGGGAGAGTGAGCGAGTGGCTGTGTGGTCCTAGTTGCTGGCTGGGGTTAAACCGCAACAGTATGCCACATTTTCTTGTTGATGATTTAGTGTGTTTTGTTCAACGGTTTATTCTATCTTCTGTGCCTACAGATCTTTAAGGTTTCTTGCCAAACCAGAAGTTCACCTTATGTTACAGTTCTCATAACTTCTTTTTTACTGACTTACAGCAATGAAAGTAATTTTATCAAATCAGGTTGCCTAGTTTTATGTTTCACCTTCTCAGTAGTTCAATTATGCATTCAGTTTTGTAGCCTTGCCCTTCATCTATTCCAGTAACCCCCTGGGAATCAGAAGACTATAACATAGCCAACAGCTTTGAATACACAGCAAAAACACATGGAAGGGTAAAGGACTTAATGGTATAATGGACAAGATTTATGCATCTTTTGCTAGGTGACAAGGCTATAGAAGGCTAATTAATCTTCATGTAGCTAGGGAGCTTTTGAAACACGTCACTTTAAAATGCAATTAAATTTTTTTTCCAAATTCAATTTTAATGTCACCAGACTTCAGCTAACTTGTTTTCTGGTTTGGGGGTCTTCATGTGAAAAGGAAATACTGAGGCCATTACATACTTAAATTATTTCTATTTTTTCCAGAGCTAATACATATTCTTGTCTAGTGCCAGACAGAATATTTCAGTTGGTGGTACTTATATTTAGCTAAGTGAGAACCATTAATCACCATTTCCTGACATAGCATCCTAGAAAGATGCCAAAGTACTTCTATTTAAATTTCATTCACTCAGTCACTTCAAAAAGATTTTATTTCTATGAGATATTAGTGTGGGGATTTGAACTGGTGAGTCGATTTGCTAAATAAGTTCCTATAAATACAATTCATTACAGCCCTTTAACTGATTCCTACACTTTAGATCAGAATGTATGTCATCTAATAAAATGCCTCATACTTTAAAAGGCTAATTGATAAAAGTGATCTCCTGCTTCTGTAGTTAAAGAATTCCTACTTATAGAAGGACATGTCACATTGAATCAATACTGTTTTGATTATGTCTTGTCTTTGATCATTTTACCTGCATTCAGCCCAATACTGAGTTTCTCTGGGACATACTTTGACAATCAAACCCACTGTCCATAAATTCTTAGACTGGAAAAGAAAATGTTTATTTTCCAAAGCAAGTTTTCCTGATGCAAGTTAGGCTCAGATCTTGCATTATACAATGAACACACCATACTGGAGATCTGGATCTCAGCATACATATAATAGGCAGCCTCTTCCAGAATTTGCATCCTAATATGAAGCCCGCCACTGCTCCTCATCCCTTTTCGATTACTCCTACCTACTGCTCACACCTGGTCTGCTTCACTGCTTCCTGCAGGAAGGCTCTTATATTCTAAACAACTCCCACTCTTCTTGTTACTTCCAATTGATTGTCATGCCTTCTTCTGTAAAGGTCAACAACTTTTCTTCTCTCATCTATGTAGGTGCTAATAGGGGGAATTAAAAGCTAGTTGCCAAACTCTCATGTTTTGCACTCGGGATAAGAGAAGATAAACAATGGGAGGGAGCGCTAGCAGGGAGATTTCTGTCTAGTCTCAGCTATCCTAAGCTCAAATATGCTCAGAAAAGACTGTGCTGGTCAATAAAGTAGCTATCAGTCTCTCATAAAATCCAGAGCACATGAAGGACATGCAAGAAGGACATCCCTGACTAACGGCAGCTCAGATATCCTCCAAGCCTCTGCTGCAGTGCTTGGAGATGCCTAACAATGTAACACGGCCAAAAGTATCCCATGCTTTTCTATGAGTTTTTTTTTTTTTTTTAAAAAGAAGAAATTATTTTCTGCAATTTTCCAACAACTCTTCAACTGGTGGAAAAAAAGAGTTACAGCCCTGTGCCAAGGGCTTCATGTAAGTAACTGAAAAGAGGAGCCACATGTTGAACAACTTTAAGTACTAGCAATGTATATTTGTCAATTCTCCCACTCCCCCTAAATGAAGATTTGTTACTAGGCCTTTTATATTTTAAGATTTCTTCTAAGAAAAGATTTACATACATAGTGATGAATGCCATTAATAATTTTTTTGCATGTAGAAATTTTGTTCTCTGATCGTGACACATGAGGTAGGTTTTATTATATATATTACATATTAAATATGTAAAAAGAAGTAAATGTTTTTGTTTATGAAGTTGGTAGAACTCTTCTAACTGTTCATTCATTATCACTCAATTCTTGTGTAACAACTAGCTCTAGGCTTCTTAGAGTGACTATTATTTGACTGTAGGAACATAACAGTGATTAGATAGTCTGTCATGTGCAGGTTGTCTTTATGCAACACTCTATAAAGACCTTTTGTGCCACTGAGATGACTTTGTCAAAATCTACTTTCAGCTCACTGAACTGAGAGTGCATTTGTCTGAGCCATTTTCCTAGGCTCTGTACCTGTTCCAACAAGCTTTTTGTTTGCTTCTGCTAAGACTGTTTTCTGGAGATGAGTATAAATTTGGTAAGATTTCACTGATGATGTTGCAAAGATTGAAAGTTGCCTTTACCAATTCAAGTACAAGGCTCTGCTATCTGAAGAAAATACAACCACCAACCCCACAACTGTAGTCAACTAAAGAAGCATTTAGTTGGTTAAATGAAAGGACTAATCAGAATATCAGCTTTTCAGGGTACATAGTGCCACTATTTATTGTCATGGAACACTATTCCTTTTAAAAAGCCTTGAAAACTGCTATTTAATTAAGTGTAAGCCTCTCTCTGTTTCTCACATTGAAGAATATATTCCATAAAACAAAGAGTGTGTTGCATTTTGCTTATTAAACTAATGTCTGTTCCTCTCCTTCTTCCTTCTAGCCACCCAGCAGTCCACTCAATCAATGCGCTGCTGTTGCCTAGTTATCAGGAGCTCAATCCTGCTACCATCGAGAGAACATTAGATTCCCCATTGATTTCAGCAAGGGAGGATTAGTTCCAGGCAGCAGATAGATAAACTGAAACAAAAGTTCTTACAGATTTTGTACTGAAAAGATGCTGCCTTCCTTAGGGCATTTAGAGCTGCTTCTGTTTGGAAGGCTAACAGTGCTCAGTTTACTAGGTAAGAAGTCTGACACAATGTTGTATTAATTTGTAGTTTGTGTCTAAGAAACTTCTAACAGAAGCATTTGTAATTTAACTACTTTAAAGATACTGCTTGTATGCATGTAGGAAGGGGGATGCTTATCCTCTAGCTTGACTAGAAGAAAACAATCATCATGTATCAACCCTTGGGCAGAGCTTAGGAGGGCCCTGACCATGGCTGGCAGGGTAATGATCACAGTTCCTAGCAATCTGACAAGGATTTCTGACATGTGGAGCAAGGCCCACTGGGACCTGACCACTGACTTCAATGGCAAGATTCCCGTCAGCTTCAGTTAACTTCAGTGCTTGCACCATTTGTCTCTCACTGCAATCTGATTTCATCAGCACATGCCTATCACACACCTGAGCTCAAAGGAGAGGCATTTAATCTTGCACTGACCCAACCTGGCATGTCCCCACATCCCAGCACAGTGCTGTACAGGTTAGCACAGAGCCTGAAACAGCATGAGCAGAATACTAAAGTACTAATTAATCACCCTTTCTCCTTAGCTAGGCTAATTGCCTCAGGCTTGATGCCTTGCTGACGCAACTGTTCTGTGTCTGCTTTTCAGTAACTTCAGCATTCTGCACGGTAGCAGGCAGCTACAGACACATCTACATCCATCATCCTTACACAAGGTACTCCTGCTTCTCCAGCACTGAAAGGCAAACATACTTTTCTTTTTAGGGGAGGGATGTTATTCTGAGAAATAACTAAAAAGCTCAGCTCATACCTCTCTTATAGCTGTACAAAACTCACTCTGCAGCACCTTCTTTAGGGACTGTAGCTTGTGTACTGGTACTTCTCCAGATTCTTGCAGTTTCTCCAGTAACTCAATTGCTCTTGCAACATCTGAGTGGGGAGAGAAAAAGGAATACAGATCAGTATAAACAGTGACTAATAGGTGACTAAAAGGGGCACGCTGATGGTCACTTTAAATTTAATATCGGCTTTATCAACACATACTGTACTAACCTCATGTTATACCAGCCTCAGCTAGGCAACAACAGTGCTGTTCAGAGATCCAAATCCCAAAGTATGGACAAACCGCGCATGTACACATACAACAGACAAACAGAGAAGCTCAGTCTTAGTTGCAAGCATTCTTTGGAACAAAGATACCAGTTCAAAGCAGCTAATGCATATTATCAGACCTAAAATATTTCTTACTTTCCACCTAAGACAAAATAGCACAAGAAGAGTATGGGGCCTACTTTCAGAAAGTCTGAAAGAACAAAGCTGAGTCCTTATGTAAGCACCCTCAGGATCACAACAGCTAAGAAAAATATTTGAACTTTCCTTCTCATAAATCTAAATCTAAATCTCAACAACTGATGAAGAAAGTCTTCTATTCAAGTGAAGTCTGCTAGGGAAGAATGGCAAGTCTACTAGAGAAGAGTAAATGAGTAAGGCTCTTGTCTAGGTCTCCAAAGACCTGATCTGCCCCACAAAACCTGTATGACCCACAGAAATACACGGAATAATATTTTTGGTGGCCTGAATTCTCCTCAAGCACCTGTGTATTGTCAAGGGAAAGATCAAGACACAGAAAGACTGTCTCTGAGGAGCAGTCCAAAGGGCTTAAGTAAGTAGCCATTTTGAGAGGTGAGTGGAAATCTGGTCCAGTGGAACACAGTCCATACCCTCACTCTCACAGTATATTTCCTCTTTAACAACCAGTTTCTAATTTACACAGTTAATACATATTTTTAAAAAATCCCAACCTATGAGATGTCCAATGATCCTTTATGGCTGGAGACAGAGAGGCACAAGAAAACAGTGGCTGATCTCATGGAAGCTAAACTAGTCAGGCATCACTGACTCACACACAGGAGTGAACTAAGTGATATACCTCCCCATCAGTCTTCAGGATGGTACAGCTTAATACGGGGGCTTCTCCTGCCATGTCATTTAATTTTATCTTTCAGCTCTTCCTGTAAATTCTCTCATAAAGTTGAACCTGGCAATGCTGTTGTCTTGACTGTGTGGTCATTCTCCCATCTTCCAGCATCTCTCGTATAGCTACCAGAGCCTCTACTGGCCAGCTACACCATACTACTAAAAATAAGTTTGTATCCTAGTGATGACATGAATGCATAGTACTAAATGATAATATTTGAGGCATTTTAATTCTGCGCTTTCACTGTGCTAAAGAGAAACAAATACCCTCCCCCAACCACAGAACTCCAAAATGACTACAATGGCTAGAAGCAACCTTATATAATTCTCTTTTTCGATGACAAAGATTGTACTGTTTGTGACTGGGAGATTATGCTAATTGAAACAGTTCTTACAATCCTTGGCTGAGCTATACTGACCAGATGTCTTATACAACAAAGACATGAGAAGGTTTCTGGAAACAGAAAAGAGATGACAGTAGATAAGCTGCAATGGGAATAAAATCATAATCATATATTTGCATTTATAAGAAAATAATTATTATCCAGCAGCATCTGTGTTAGGAAAAGAGAATATAACACCTCAAAGAATTTACAACCTAATTAAAAGAGGCAGGCAACTGGTCAGTATGGTAGATTATGCCATAGTAGATTAACACCTAAACAATTCTCAAGCTTTTTTATAGGCATCTGTCAAAAGACAGCTCTAAGTATGAGAGGAAGCATGGCAGAAAGCATGCAGTGTTTCTTTCAGAAGGATATTTCCACTTACTAGGCTGTAGTTTGCACCATAGAGCAGTCTTGGAGCTCATGAACTTTCAGATTAAACTAACCCTAACCCTGTGTTCAAAGGGTTCACTTGTGCTTTTGCTCCAAGCAGTGCTTCAACTGCTAGCGGGCATCCGGTCCATGTTACCAGATCACAGCAAGTCTGAAATAACCTCTCTGCACAATGCACTCAATGTGGGCGTGAGGTCCTCAGCACCACCTCTTTTGCTTTGCTGATTTGCCCGTTTCTCCTCTCCACACTATCTGCTGGTAGAGAATATCATTCAAAAGGGATTATTGAGAGATAGACTTTGGTGTGATGGGAAAGAGAAGGTCTGGATTAATGGAGCAGGTTTGTGAGCTGCATGCATAAAGAGAGCAGTTGGGAGCTGTATTTGCAAATAAAAAGGGAAGAGATGATGTGGAGGTGCACCAAGAAAGATCCCTCTAGAGCACTTATTTAAGTGATGATAAGAAAGCTAAGAGGAGACCTGGGGAATAACAAGGCCATGGAAACCATGAAAAAATGAGATTCTAGAAAGAAGAATATGACTGATGGTAGCTAATACATCAAAGAAGATGGTTTTGAGATTTAAAAAGAGGTAAGTAGACTCTTTAGCAAGCACCAATTCAATGGAGTGCAAAAGAATGGCAATGCATTAAATAAAATATGATGCAACAGACAAATGTGACTTTCAATGTTGTTAGTAATAATAAGGCAACAATTATTTCCCAACAAAACTATTGAATCGTTTATCTTGGAATTCTTCTTTTAAAGTCTGTATCTGCCACCCAAGACTTGTAGTTAGATAAATACTAAACTCACACTCCCCAGTTATTAGTACCAGTTGGTGCAAACTGGTATGTCAAACAGAACAAAGCAGTTAGATGATTTATTCTGAAGAAGTTTCAACAGCCTACAATAATAGATCAGATAAGGCCTCTGAAATACACATGATATGTGATAGCTATTCAGATATTATAAATCAACCCAGGGTCTTTTCCAGTGCCAGTTCAGGTAAGTTTAGAACTGTCTTTGCCCATCACCAACTGTACTTGTAGGAGGCCAGTGGCACAGATGACAGACTGGTTAGTATTTTATAGTTGTTTCAGCTCCACACTTGAAAACTCCGTAAATCTGTCCACATTTGCTATGGTCTTGAACAGAAAAATATTCAATGAAAGATTTTTACTGATTGAGAAATCTGTTCTGATCCAGAAGGAAACATAAATAGATTTAGGTACATTGATCAATCTCAAAGAGTTAAGTACACGTCTAAACATTTCTCTAGGGCACAGACCACACTCTAGATGGTAATTAATCACTTCTAAAGTGAGAAGTATTACAATACAAATGATAAATCCATATTCCAGTTCAAAACTCTGGCATGAAATTAATGGGTGCTCAGTACATACACTCATATGGAAAACCAAGTTGTCATTTGCCAATACTAGATTCCTTTGTGATTAAGCAGTGGTTTGGGGTAAACAAAAGTCAGAGTATCCCAAAAAGTATCCCAAGAGCATTCTGATTTTCTGTACTTCCAAATTCATCCAAAATGCTCAAATGAATGAATGCTGTTACCCAAGTTCTTCCTGTGATTTATTATTCACCTATCATACCTGTTAACAATAAACAGTTTTCTTTATCTTGTCACAATTAAGCCCATTATTTGCTCAATTTGGCAATGACTTGCAGGATATTGCTCACAGTAGAGAATATAGAATAATAAGAGCTTCATGGGATAAAATTACAGAATAAAAATGAGGCATGTGTTCAGGGCCAAAGCTGTTTGTTACCAGCTGATGCTTTGTCAGGAGCAAAATATAACAGTTGGTACAAAACAGAAGATTTTGAGCAGACTACAAATGTATAAACATGACTGTATAAAATATGACCTCATGAAATAGGTCCTGTTTCCTTCCATTGATAACTCTGAAGGGGAGACCTTAACGAACAATTCCTTAGCACAGGTTAAAAAGTGAAATTTGTCAGTGCACAAGAACTTAAGTGATGCATAGACTTTTTGCGGATGGTTCACCCAAGGTGAGTTCCAGCTAAAACTAAAGTTATGTGCTTGCTCAAAGAAGTGGTAAGACTAGCAATGAGAAAGATTTCGAACTTATGTTGTAAAAGACCCATATAGCAGGGAATCCACCCCTGTTGAAGTCAATTGGAGTATTGTTATATGTTTGAGAAGGACTGGTATTCCTCTGCTGGGAAATTTGCTTGTCCCCTATCATCCTTTGATTACAAATGTAACTAGCTTTGCTTGTAAATGTTATCACCAAGGAATTGTTCTTAAATACCATTTTCTTACATACTCATGGAATGTGCAAATTGATGAAATGAGTGTGTTTGTGTCTTTATATAGATATATGTGAAAAAAACTAATATGGAATTACGTTAAAAACAGTTAAGTTCTATGTAAATAAAATGCCCTTGCTTTTTGTTTCTGATTTACCCTTCCTTGAAGCAAAGATACTTTTTAAACACAACTTCTGAAAAAGATTGTTTTGCCTAATCTCAAACATTTTCCAAAATATGAACTCCATTATACTAATGTTAAACTCATGCTAATATCATTGAAATCTATCCTCATTTCCCATATTCATATCCCACAGAAATCAGTTTGAAATTTGAGTAACGATGTGGGTAGAATTATTCTTTTGTATTCTATGATGCACACACTATAAAGGAATACACACTTATTTCCCCCTTATTATATCCGTCTCTAACCACATCCTTTTTTTTTTACCATTTTTTCTGATTTCCTCATACATATGCACAATTCTTTTCTCTCCCATTCTGTTTAACATTCGCTTTCCTTTTTGTCTTCTCATCATTATGCTTGCCTACAGCCTTTCAGGAAATAATACTGTTTCAGTGTGGTGGGTGACGTTACCAGTGAAACACAGAGAAGGCAGGGGGTGTGGGTAGGTGGAACGCATTTTATCAAGTGCACTCATCAGAAGAAAAGCATGACTCTCAGAAAAAAATCTCATTTCAAGCGTTCTTCCTGTATTTTCATTTGAATGAAGTTTCATCTGCATTGCTAGTGGGACACAAGCAGGAGGTTACTATACAAACCCTAAGAGAGGAATCACTAGAACATAGAACTAGCAAAATACCATATTGTGATAAAAGTGGAACATTCCCATGCTATACTAAATGAAGTCGAATCATGTATAAATGACCATATAGCATAGTGTAGTTGAAAAAAACACAGGTCATCCTGCTAAGTTATTACTTTGTTATGTTATATATTGTTTTCACTTGCTGATTTTTGTTCAAACAGCTACCAATGAACAATGCAGATTGACCTGTCTAATTTGCTGGATGTTTTGAAAAGTAAACACTATTTCCAGTACTTTCCAGTTCAGCTTTTACAACTCAAAAGCAAATTATGAATCCACAGAGGGAATCCTGGCTGGTCTGAACTTGGTGCTCTTTCACATTACTGTTAAAATCGGGTAGTCCAGGCTCCAGCATTCTGTGAAAGTTGTGCAGTGTTTACATGTGTTTCAATTCAGTCAGATAGGCTAAAAATTAATAGGAAAAATGTAGCAAATTATTTTAGCATGTTAAATGTTTTCCATTTAATACCAGAGTGACTCTTGAAGCAGAATGTACTTGCATGCTGTATACTGCAAAATGTGAAAACTGTTGTATATTTACCAGTGTCTAACCTTCCTCTCTTGTGCTAGCCTATGCATGAGTTAAATATAGGTCTGCAGTCTTTAAAATAAATATATTACCCTCTGACTTAAAAGACTATTAGGCAATTAAATAGCAGCTACAATGCTGTTTGGGTTCAAACAGTAATTACTCAGAAACACAGTATTACTGGTACTATACTCTGAGAATCATGTTGTTGGGTTGCTCCCAAAGGTAAAATATGGTGATGACTTGTTTATCAACAAAATGCTAGAGAACAGGCTTCTTATCTTCTTGAGGTATTCCTACTGTCTCATTCATGTTAATTCTGGAGACCTTCACTGTCCTAGAATGCCAGTTACTAGCAAAAGTAAAGGTGCTGCATAAACACCACCCTTTGGTACCTCAAAGAGGTAGAACATCACTAGAAATTGACAGCAAGGATGCTCAATAAGTCTCTGAAATATTCACTAGCTTCACCATGGCATTACAGAATAACAATCCTGGCAATTTTCAAGCTCTGTTCCATTGTGCTTGAAGACCTTTAATCAGGCTGAAGGTGAAGAATTTGCATGACATAACAGGTCCTTATAATTGCAGTAGTTTTTCATTCCTCCACTACTTTTGTTCAGGTTTAGCCATTCCTTTAAGCTCAGGAAAATACATTCTAGGATTGTTAATGTTATTCTGCCAACTTTTTATCGTAATTCCCAAAGCTTGCACAGGATGCTTTATTATATTTAGCAATCTCCAAACACTCTCAAATGACAGCAGGTAATCCATGGCTGGGGAATTTAAATTCCGTGGTGATTAACAAAGTTCATCCATAATTCATATCAGTAGCCCTGGTACATTGTATCAAACTATCTATGTGACTTCACGGTTAAAGCACCAGATTTGGAAAATTTTCAGCCTGTACCGTTTGAAAATTTTTCTGTATTAGTAGAGCTCTGCTGTCAGTTGCTGTGTTGTACAACATGGGGATTCTTACTCTGGTGTCAAATACCAGACTGCTCACTATGCTTCCTTCCATTCACCTCTTTGGTTCCTTACTATCAGCACAGTGCTCTCCTGAAATACAACAGCTCTTCCATTAATTTAATATATTTATTGAATGTAATCTGGAGAGTTCAGAAAAATCAAGGCAAAGAGCAGCCTTTTTTTGCCCAGTGAAGTTGATATGTTTCTCTTGCCCAAAATTTCATGCCTATCAGTAAGCATAAAGGTGTACTTCACCATGGTAAATCAGACTCGATGTGCAGGGAGGAATGAGCTAAGCTGTTAGAACACAGCAATATTATTCAACACTTCATAGTGTATATCTTTGCATAGGTTTACGCAAATTAATTAAAACAAGAATAATACCAGCGCTTTCATACTCTAGTATAGACGATATGTAGCTTTAGATATAATTAGTTATAGATTACTGCACTGTCACTTTATGCTCCTGTGGTTAAACATTACTATGAATGCACAAATAAATGTAACAAAGCACAACCATACAAATCTCTTATGATTAATCTCATAGTGAGGGTTTCAAGTCGCCACACTTGTGATGTAGACATTGGCAGCTCAGCGACTCACCCTAGACTGCCGTTACAGTCAATGAGGAAAAACAGACACTTCGAGGCTACAATTCAACTGACCTATTTTAAATGAGATGAATCATACGCTGGGAGTGCCTGTTCCCTCTGTTGACTATAAAGAGAGACTAGATGATTAGCTCAGATGTAAATGCCTCCATCCTACATATCAGACATCCACATCAGTATAATGAAACCCACTCTTACTGTCCAGATACCTAGTGAATGACTCATCCAAATTTATCTCCATGGGGTCCATGAGACACCATACTTCACAACAGATACATTTGACAAGAACAGTGTCATTAGCAGGCAGGCCAATGTGCTTTTCAGTTAAAGCTTTTAAAAATGCATTAACCAATTATTTTATGTATGTTTTTCTCCTTAATGAGTGAGAATCAACCATGAAATATGATTGAGCATATCTCTGACAGTCTCATTTTGCCCGATGTGAGATGACTGCCCTCAATGACATCAGTGGCACAGCCCCATGAGTTTCTACATACATTCCCACACTGCCTTGGACAGGTTCGTTTTCTCTGGCTACTCACAGAACTATGTTTTGGTCTATATGTTTTTATATGTTTGAGCCGCACCCAGGTTCTGCCTGGCTCTAGCTTCTCAGGCGCACTGTGGGCATCCAAGTCCTCTGCTTCACTCCGTTTCTCAGACACAGAGCCTGTGACGCAGCTGTTGCACACTCCAAGGCAGTGTTATATACCACAAGTTTTCCCAGCAGCTTTGGAAGAAACACCAGAATGTGACAGCAAAGGTTTGAGACATTTTGCAAAATTACTTATGGACAGGACACAGTTTATTTGCAGGGAAAGCAGCGCCACCTGTGATCCAAATACGGACAGCGAAGTGTGTGAGACCCCTCTACTCAGAATCCTCAACATCACAAAAGCCCTTCAGGGCTCTTTTGAGCAATTTCAGTCACTTCTGCTGTTTCAGACATTCTGCCTGAAATACTGCCGTTTTAGGCATACTGTTCCTGAATACTCTGCTTAGCTCATTCAAATGTAACATTCAAAAGGTTCCCTTAAATAAAAAAATATGCTCCTCTGTCTTTTCTGAACCTCACAATGCCTACAATGTCTGAATAATCTCTGCCCCTTCCCACTTTCCCAAGTTTTAACTAGTGATTTCTGTTCTTCTCCCCAGCTAGGGATTTTCATAGCCTTAACTACCATGAAGGCCCGCTGGGAGAACTGGATTTGCCTTACTTTGGTCAATCTTCTTAGCATATTCATTACTCTGCATAGATAGAGCCAGCCCTCAATTTTTTTCCTTCAAGCCTTCATGTAACTGATATAAGTCACAGGAGCATCTTTGTCAGTAATTTTCAGATTTTCTTTTCTCTGTGTGTGTATGTGTGTGTGTGAGTGAAAGAGAGAGAAAGAGAGTTCCTAAAACTATTAAGAGTTCATCAGATACTAAGTGGCTTGGTACTGTCACATTTCCATTGTTGCTTTTTAAACGAGTAACAATAAATCACAAAACAGTAAAGACTGAATTAGTGAGTAATTCAGGATCATTTCACTATGATGAGTTTCACTGGCTTAATTCGAGGCCTGAAGAGCAACAATGCAATCCAGGATTTTCATAGATGAGTATTTGAAATTAACCTTAAAACCTACTAATTTTTAAATACTGATATAATTTTTATTCTTCCACATTATCAGTTTCATTGCAATTTCTAAAGCCATCAGGACAAGAAGGTGCATAAACATGAGTTTGAAAATTTTCACCAGAACATTTTGCCATCTGTGAGAAATCAAGAAATTACAGATACACCAACCCTTTACATTTGACAGCACCCACTGCTTTTGTATAGAAGGCTATGTTCAATACATAGCATTGGTGTAAAAACAAGTTACCAAATTATACTTTAAGAGAAAAGATTAAAAAAGAAAGCTGAAAAATGGAACAAATAGAAGAGCTTTGAATAGTATGGCATTTTCTAATACAGTACTTAAAACAGAATGTAATGATTATTCCCCTGCATCAGCTGTAGAGAAAAGGGAAGGAAAGTTAAAATTCCCTTTTTTCCCTTTGCATATAGTTTTGACTTTATATTGCTTAATCATACCTGCTCTTCATGATCATAACTATAATATATAGCTAGCCACTCACTGCTGAATAGAACAGACGAGACGTGATTCTGGTTCTTTTTTTGACAAGAGATAGCTGGCTACAAATATGATACAAAAAGACAACAGATGTTTTAAAGTTTAGTTGGTATTCAAATAAATATATACTGTATATATAATGAGTACATAAGTATATATTCATTCCTTAAATAAAAAAAACAAACACTCGTTTCCTGTAGGAGGCAGAACATTTTGCAGTTTCATACTTTGTGTTATTTATTTTAATTCTCAGTCTTTCTGTAAGTATTTAAAAAAAAAAAAAAAAAGAAATCTCAGGTGTTTAAAGCCGTTATTTGCCTACACAGGACATCTAAAATGGTGTTCTGTCTGATTTCCTGAAACTATTAAATGACAAAAAGAAAATCCTTTGAAGCAAAGCTGTAACTCCCTAAGAAATTCAGTATGGTGAATAGACCTCGCCTTAATGAATTAAGGCTTTATTCAGTAAAGTCATTTTCACAAGTTGAACCATGTGAAAGCAAGGAAGCTGTCTACTGCCTCCTGTAGCCATAGATAACGTGTAAAGGGATGCCTTGATAACTCTCCACCAGCCTCATCTGTCTGCTGATCACATCATTTGATCTTGTAGGATCAGTTCTGCCTCAGCAGACACCGCTCACCATGCTGGAGTGGAGCTGCTTTAAACACTAGCCAAAAGCACACTGGACACTTTGCTGAAACTGCACACGCAAACACTAGAGGTTCTGATCCCAGATTAAAAGAAAACAAGGCTGGTACATTAACATACCCCAAGGACCCTACTTAAGAGAATACTTGCTTTTGTGTTCTAAACCACAAGCATGCAGATAAAAACACTAAAATCAGCAAAGGAATTAAAAACTTGACTGTGCTAGAGAAGCAGAAAACAGAAATAATTACAAAGAATAAGCCTGCCTGAATAAAGAAAAACAGGATGAAAACCAACACACTTTTCTCGTAGCTGAAATCCATTCTCTTGCTCCCCTACCTAAGCAAAAGCAAGTATTTATGTGTCCTACGTGCACATCACAAAAGTATTGGCCATATGGGCAACCTCATGCCTTTCCCACATTGATACTTTCAGCGTGTGTTTTTCGTTTGCATCAGAGAGATTTTTGTTGGCAGGGAAGAAGACAGGAAGAGGGAAAAAAAGGCCCCAACAGGTGTCTCGCAAAGGGAGGTAAGGTTAACTTGGGGATGCTAATTCTCCTTCACAACAGGCACCGTGTTTGAGCCAAAGCAGTAACTCTCACTTTCTTCTCTGCTCATATGTCATTACTAGAGTCTCCTGCTGCCTCTTCTCAGTTCTTATCTCTCCAGCTCATCTTAGTCTTAATCTTTTTCTGTTATTACCAGAAAGATGAGAAAGATGGCTGTGGGCTACTGGCAATTGTACATAGTGACAATACAAATTGTCACTTGAAGTCTAGCATCATGATTTTATCTTCTACTTTTCTAGGTGGCTTGAAACTCCGGTGAGACAACAGTCAAAAGATGACATTTGTGCAATACAATGGTTGCAGTGCAGTTGTTACATACACTTACCTAACATGGCTTTATCTGTAGGCTCAGGTAGCAAGAAGAGAGTTAATATTCTGTCTTCAATTTTAGTGGATTTAAGGATATTGCGTTTTGCAGATTGAATCCCTCTGGTAGCTGGCTACATACTAGTAATTTCTCAGGAAAGGAAAAAAAAACCTGTTCTTTGAAAGTGTGTATGCAAAAAGCTGCAACAGCAAGAAGAAAGCAATATAGATAAAACCCTTTGTTAATAAATCCCTGCAAAACTAGGTGGTACAGATATGCTGCTGGTAGATGTCAACAACTGGCTACTCTTAACTTTCAACTTGGAAACAAATATGACCTTAGAAGACTGCCATGACTATCTTGAATTGCTGCTGCAAGTTACAAACAAAACTTTGAAACAGAAAACCCCTGTAAGAAACGGAGCTCTCACTGTCACCTTTGTAGTGCTGTTGCTGTTGGTGTCCTACGCGTTGAACAATGATGAGAACGGGAGCAGGAGAACTGGAACTGGTCTCAGGTTGCAGCCTGATTTCACAAGGTATCTACGTAAGATGAGTGTACCTGGCACACTTTGACATGGTTGCACTGTTAGGAAGCAAAATGTGCTGTATAAATTAGTAGAAACTCCAGAGCTATTACTATTGGGTTACAAGACTATCAGGCTACAGCGGGGATCAGACACACTTTCCAAAGACTGCTTTATAGATTTTAAAGCCATCATGCCCTCTTCAAGTTCCTCTGGTCTGACTCTGTATAACAAAGAACAGCTATATTATCCTTTTGCTCCTGTGCTGATTCAGTAAATTGCATTTGACAAAAACACTGCTGCCAAATCTATTGAAAAGTGAAGAGATGATGGTAAATAAATTTCTGAGGGCCAAAACCACTGCTGATGGCCATGGTCATCCACCTAATCTATTTCAAGTACGATTTTTCCCAATGCTTAACTGATTGTAGAGGGGTTGATACCTTAAGGTTTAGGAGATTTACTCTTTTCACAGAAAACATGGTTGAAAAAGAAAATTAAAGAGTTAGTAGATGTGAAGGATTAGTGATTAAACAAGGGCTTCTATTGAAAAGAACCAGTAAAAATGTACTGTTGGTTCAGAAAAAATAATAGCCTATTTTTGGGCAACACTCTTCCTTATACAATTATCCATGTTTATAGAGAAACAATTAAAATCAATGCTTTGATGCTCTGTGTATTCAAGGATACTTCATTGTTCCATCTTTTAAATAAAGAACAATCCTCCTCCAATCTCTTCCAGAAACAGTTTTCTAATCAAAATTGTCTCTCTCTTTTTGAATGATTATTAGTCAAGTAACTACTCATTATGAGAAGCTGTCTGCATTTCCTGGTAACTTAGTGGAATTAGACTTGAGAAATTTGGGGGTTATTTAACTATTCTGTTTTGGACCCTGGTGAAACTAGTTCTCAAATACGTACATACACCTCTCTCTGTATTTAACATATCTAAGATCTGAGTATGTGGTTTAAATACTCAGAAAAAAATTGTTAGTATGTAAATGTGCATTTCTGAATCAAATCTTTTCAACTGAATAGAGAATTAACAGTCAAATGTTTCTCATTCAGAGGCTGACTCTCCAGCAAATATCTGAAAAGAAGATTAAGCTGACTGAGATTAACTTTGAAAATGCCTGGCTTTATACATACATGTACAGTTTAAAGTACATTAGCAAGCATTATTTTTAAAATGTCAAAAATGCATCATGTGAAACAACTGTGCGTGACGGAAGGCAAGACTTACACATTTACAGTTACGTGCTTCTCAAAACACTATCTGCCTGCCTTTGCTTGGTTTCCTCTTAAATCCTCAACTTCTCCTTATTTGTGCTTCTAATGACTAACTAAAATCAACAGTTTTACATAATTCATATTTCAAATTCTATTGCATTACCTGCAAGAACATTATTTTGTGTCTGAGTAACACAGGTCAGCCAAAAGCTTCTATTTATATCTTTTTGCACTTGTATGAGTGTCCTGTATGTTAAGGAGACGTGCATGTACATGTCCCGAATCAGGGAACTAAAAGGACAAATTATCCTCTGCACAAAGCCGATGAGTTCAGTAATTTGTCACATTAAAAAAAAAAAAAAGTTTCTGTCTGATAATGTCATCAGAGGGTCCAACTCAAGTGACAGGATGGAATTAAGCAAATTGTTTACTTACAATTACATTAAGAGGTTAATCCTTTTTTCTGTAGTTACACAAATGTCTCTCAGACATCAGTGTGAAACTGAAATTTGTAGGATCCAGCACAGGGATGTTATTTATAAAACAGATCCTTCTTTTTCAACATTATCTGTAGATAGAGAGTATGCATTTACTATATGCAAAAATAGCATCCCTTGTGTTTTCTAATCACTAACACTCTTGCAACCTGTTGCAAATGGTGAATCCCACACCTGTGCAGGGGCTTATAAAATCCTCCATCCACTCTACCCAGCTGCAGGAGTAGGTCTTCTTTGCAGGATTGGAAGCAGGACACAGACAGGTGAGCACAGCTGACTACTTTGCTCTACACAGGATAAATTCAGATAGATTAAAATTATACTTCACTGCTACCATGTCTAAAGAATATTTTCAGCCTGACAGAGCAGGAGGAACACAAGGTCCCTGCACAGGCATTGGTTGACCATGAGCCTGGTTGCTCTCTCAAAGGTACCTCACAGGCATTTCCTGATCCACCTTCAGCAGAGATCTGCTTATCATCAGTTACGTGTTTCTGAAGGAAACGTGACTGGAAATTTAAGATACTCCCCCTCCACAGTCCACAAAGGTGACTTAATGTTAAAAGATGCCACAAGTTTTGTAGAAGACGTTTCCATGTGTCTGTGTATAGGCGCAGCTCTCTGAAGACCAGCAGTGTCGGGGTCCTGCAGCACCTGCTGCACTCTGAAGATGATACGATGAACTTCCATTCATTTCCAACCCCTGTGCCCTGACAAAATGCAATTTCCACATCACCATGAGTCACTCTGGGCTGGAGGACAGGGTCTTCTCTGGGATGGGGTCAAAGGGGTGTGCTCCTGCGCCGCTGTGTGCCCCAGCACAGCCAAAGACATTAAGATGGACACGGGCATTTAACTTTTCAAACCATATATTATTACACCGCTCATGAAAACCAAAGATGACATGTAGGTAGGTACTTGCTCCTACTCCAGCTCCAGAGCTGCAGGAGGCATGGCTGAACTGCACGCTTAACAACCAACACTTCAACTGCACGGTTCCTCACAAAATGTCCCCAGTGATCACCCATATATCAGCAGCTCAATCTGCTTATCTTTATCCATTCCTTCGTAAAAATACATTTAAAAAAATCAAATAAATGTTGACACACCAATGTAAAAAAAACCCCAAACATTCCACTCTGTGACCAGAATTATCACTTTTTTTTCTTGTTCCTACAAACAATAGGCCTTTTTTTTTTTCCTTGGAGGAATAAATTTGGCTATTTATATGTCCTCAGTTGGCATATGAAACAGAGAAGTGTTAGACTTAAAGTGTGTGGCACTTGCAGAAGTATTTTTCAATTTTAGCAGGCCAGGCTGAAGAGCAAGAGAAGACATCCCCGTGACAGACAGGGAGCCAGGCGGGGAGCAGCACATCGCTTAGCACTGCTCCACAGGGCTTCACCCCCTGAGAGAGAGATCTGGCCTTACGCTGCACCTCTGTCAAGGACTGTATTTCACACTGTATGAATATGATTTTCTCTTCCTGATAGGTACGTTATATACTTTTTCCTAAGAAAATATACATTATACTAATATATGCACAGTCTACCGCAACGTCTGTTCAACACAATTTTTGTTATATACATATATATGGGCAGAGACGGGGAAAAATCCTCATTTATGTAGGCTATTAGAATGTAATGAGAAGAAAATTTACAAGAAGGAGGAAGAAGGAAGGAGGAGTACTCTAGCAAATAAAAATGTATGTTAATAGGCAGGCGCCACCCAGTACCACATCTGATAGAGTTTGTCTACCACCTTTAACAGCCGATGGCAATTCCAAGCCCACTTGTATTCTCATTTATCATCATTGAAAATCATGCATTATAAAGGGTTTTCAGGAATTTTTGGGACATCCACTACACTGGGAAAATATTTGTTTGAATTCATAAAAAAACAACAGAGCTCAGTTACGCATTACAGCTCAACAGCAAAATGTCTTTCCAGTTTCCAAGGATATATTTGAAAGCAAGAGAAATTTGGTTGTCAATAGCCAATAGCTATGACCTTGTTATGAAACTTCACAGGGATTAAAATATCAGCACTGTATATTCAGTCTATTCAAATTTCTTCTTTTATCCTCAGTCACATGAAGAAGTGAAACCACCACTGACATGAATAGTAACTATATAAGGAAAAATGTAATAGGACATGGATTATTAACAAAAGACAGTTGAAAGCCCCCCCTTCACACAAAAAGATATTCCCGTGCTCTTAATCATGAGTGGTCTTTTCACAGGCTAATTGTATAATATCTTCAAAAACAAGACGAACTTCTGAAAAGTGCCCTTTCAAAGCTGCCACTTTCATCGTTCTATGCAGAGAGCAACAGGGACTGAGGTTTTGCAGCAATCGGAGCAAAAACATGGTCAGTTTTCTTTCAGAGAAGATTTTCATCTTGGAGGGAAGAGCACAAGTAAAATTCTAAGTAAGATAAGCTTTATGAAAAATTTGCCAGGCGTTTAGCAAAATAAAGAAGTTCAGATAAGAGTGGAACATCTATTATGCATAGCTAGAAAGATGTCTGCTTCAATTTGCAGGCCTCCATATGACCACTCCTAAAATGAGTGCCAAGGGAAGCAGAGAAACCTATTCCCTCCCAACCTATTTCTGAGAGCCTAATAGTACTTGCAGAAAATGCTTCCATCAGACTGTGCCAACACACCCTCTAAGTGATCACACTCACAACAAGCTTCCTTTAATTTCTAGTTGCTCACAATGTGTACCTGTGGCACACAGGAAATCATGGGAGATCCTCAGAGAACTACAAGGAGGCTAAGCTGGCTGGAGGAGATGGTGCCACACTTGGAGAAGAGCAGAACATTGCCGCTGAATGCGTATGCAGCGTTTGCAACAACATCAAGCTGGTGAGGTGGCAACGGCCACAGGACAGATGAAGAACAGAGGATTAGAGGAGGAAGTTGGGTTGCTGAACAGTGAAAATGGATAAGGGTTATGGGCAACACACACAGCGATGGAGTTAATTGTGCTGAGATTTTGAGAAGAACTGGGCAACAGAAGATGGCACGTGAGGGAGACATAGGGCTCTGGATAAGAAAGGCAGAAAGTGCTGGTCACGGGGTAGGCTGAGGCAATGCCTCTGCGGAAGACAAAGGACGTTGAGAGGAGAGGCAAAGGCAGTGCTGCCCGTCCCATGCAGAGATGGATGAGATGAAAGATATCATAACTGGTATTGCCAATTCAAACAAATAGTGTTGGAAAATGCCAACTAACTGCAATCAAAGATGTCTGTAACCAAAATCTGTGTCAACCAAGTTCTTACTAAAGAAATACACATGGAAGAAGTAAAAAAATTAATTGCATGGATGTTTTTAAACATTTCTCTTTTGGTTTGGAGTTACCACTGGTTTGTTTTTGTTTGTTTTTAACAGAGGTAAATTAAGGCGGGAACATACTTAAAAATCCCTGGCCTTGAACATAGAACAAAAACAATCCCAACCTTACTTTTTGCTTGTCATTTTATGAAAGGCAACACTGTAACTTTTTGTTTCAACCTGTAACAAGATACTGCTTTCAAAACCTCTAAGATCAACTCTCAATTGGCCTAAAAACATCTCCCAGTTAGCTCTGATGGGCGCTGGGGGTTACTGATGGGGTGGCATTGATGCAGGATGTAAGACATTTGCAATAAAGATAGGAAGGGTGCACTTTTTTTTTACAGAGAAGATTTGTCTGTTGGAAGATGCCCAGCAGGCAGTCTCTTCCTCTCCCAGAGCTCCTAAACTCTGGGGCCACCCTCCCTAAACTCCCTGAGCTGTATCCACATGTAGCTCCATTGCTTTACATTTCCTCCCTCAAACAGTTGCTGATTCCTTCCCCTCCTCCCAGCAGAGCACCACGCAAAGGTCAGGCAAAAGCCTTTGAGATTAAATTGTAAGTGATTAAAATTTCCATTATTTTGTGAACTTGTTCCACATATTAAAAAGCCCTAATGGAACTTGCACACATTTGTGCAGGTAGAAAGGCACATGATGACAGGAATTAAGGAAATTAATTCTTGTGCTTTGGACTGAAGTAATCTTCCAGAATGTAATTGGCTTTCAATCATTCACACACAACATGCCCTTCACCTTTAAATGGTAATTCATTGTACCATACAGTTTTTGAATTCCATTTACGTCAGGCTTTAAGAAAGCTACCATCTCTGTACTAGAATACACTGTACATGCTTTGTCCAGGAGGAGACCATGTCAAAGCATAATTCAGATTTCTGATGTATGCATCTATATGATGTTTTACCGTTTCGGTGACCCTTAGCAGGGGGAAACGCAGAACACTTCCTGGCCAGAGATCAAGCAGCAATTCCCTCAGCAATGGCTATTAATGCCACCTCTTCTGAAACACTCGCTATTTTCTTGCAGCATCGAGCTCTCTGTGGGACATGGCAAAGTGGGTATGATTCTACAAGACTTTTCAGGGCTGTGCCTAGATCCCAGCAGAGCTGTGCAAAGCACAGTGACAGTAAACATAGCTGCGTCTGCTTTAATAAAAGCAACAGAAATCTGGAAAATCTCACCATGTAGCACTTCCCATTTTCCATGGCTGTGAAAGAAAGACTAAGAGGAAATATTGGAAGCACTGTGCTTGGTCTAGTTGCTTCTGAGTTTGCTTCAGCCTACCCACTTCTTTGACGTATCAGCAACATGTTATAGGTGACAAAGTGTATCTCTCTGACGAAATGGCCATCTGCAGGCCAGGTGCAGCATTTAAATCTATTCCTTCTTGTCTGTATTTTCCTTTTGCACGTCACATCCTACCATTCTGTGATGTTTTATCTCCCTTGCACTAATATCAGCCCTGGCTGACAACCAGGGAGACTGTAACGTTGGCACCGCTGCCAAATGGTTAGGCATATCCTGGACAGAGACAACAGATTCTTATATTTAAATTGGGACTAATTTGCATTTTTGTGTATTGTGGATTTTTTAAAACATAGTTTTAGTAATGAAAAGGAATGTGTAATTCTGAAATAGTAATACTTTCCTTTGAAAAGCCAGGTTTGCTAATGGACTGCCATCTGTTCAACCCTTTGCCAGGAAATAGATTTGTCCTGCTTACTGAAAACAGTATTAGGGTGAAACTGTAGATTACACAGTGGATTTCTAAGCAGTTTAATTTAAAGTGCATGCTAGCACTTTGTTATTTCAGTAAGAATAACTTTAGATTCTCCTTTCCTACTAATGTTGGAATTCAAGCCATCCAGCAAACTGTATTTAGAGTACTCTGTGGGCTGTTTTGCTCTCAGCTGGGCTCCAGTAAAGGTGCCTACCTCTCCTTTACCGTTTCAAAACTAAGTTCATCAGGTTTCTTTTGCATAGGATTTACAGCAAGAAGCTCTCTCTCTTGCTTTGAAAGCCCATCTTAATCCTCTGGAAAGAAAACATTTTAAAAACGGCAAGGCACTGGCCTCAATTGTGCCTTCAAGAGTACAAGCTTTATACATGCTGAGAGCCTCTCAGAGCCTCTGGATGCAAGTTAGGAAGAATTCAGGATGCTGTATCAGGAGCTGTTGGTCCCCTCTCACTGATGGAGCCGAAGGAGTGAAACAAACCAGAATGGTGAGTTACTCTCCTCTGTAACCCACAGAAATTCAATAACATTTCTGCTCAGCCTTATTAGGGGCACAAACGCACTGCGTGGGAGAGGTCCGATTTTTACCGCCTGGAGGCAAAAGCTGAATTTTATCAGAACTTGGAAGATTTCAGCACCCTCGGTAAGGTTACTGCCACAAATCTCCAGGCTCGCAAGACAGCAGCCGCGGAGCTGCCCGCAGGAATACGCCGACGCGCTCTTTGGTAGGGTCACATCATTAACAAATTGCAGTCGCTGCTCCCTTCCCCGCACCCCGCTTCCCCAGCACCCCCCAACCCCCAGGGCCGCCTCATGTTCTCTCTCAGCTAGGCTGTAAATTGGGGAGGCTCTTGGGTTCACCCAGGCTCTAGCTCTGTGAGCGATGGCAGCAGGAGGCATTACAGTTACTCGGGTTGGCAGCTTGATGTTTTTTGGGTAATTTTCTTGCCTCTCTGTGCTGTTCCCATTACCTCTGTTCCTCTCACTGTGTACAAGTCACCTAATTGCTTCTCTAGTGGGTGCATCGGTGCAAATGCAGTATTTGCTGTGGAGGGAGTTAATGCTTTCTTAAAAAAAAAAATAGAATTTATGGAATGAAGTAGAAGGAAGCCTTCATGATTCATTGAGGGGCATCCTGGACTTGCCCTGTTGTGCTCTGGACACCCTGCACGGCCCCGATGAATGCAGCGAGGCTGGAGCTGACATCGCAGGACTCACAGAGCGTGGGGAGACTGGAAGGAGCCTACGCCTTGAGGCAAACCATTGGTGACG
>JAHREE010000123.1:0-131517 GCA_033628505.1 Tringa tobata
GAACAGCGGCTGCGGGCCGGTATACCGTCCACTCTTCCCCGCTTCCTCGGCGGCTCCACAGCCGGGAGCCCATGAAGGTGATTTCTTCGTACCCGTGGGGGCGGGATCCCGGCATGGCCCCCTGAGGGGGCTGGGAGTGTGCAGCAGGATCGCATCTATGTGTTCTTATAATAACTGATTCTCAAGGTACACAGGCCTAGCGTGACAGACTGGAAAAGCTGAGCCATATGAAGGCAGCAAGTAAGACCCCTATCCTTTTGCTACAAAACCTGCAGTGGTGAACAGTGGCTAAGACTTGGCAACTTTAACAGCAGCTCACGTAATTATTGCCTGCAGAAAATGGAAGTGTGCTAAGGAGCTTATAGAAATTTTTAAGATGTCTTCTTTAACTTTTTCTTTGCATTTTGTATATATTCTTACATTATAGAAGGGGAGAATTTTTTCAGATTTCATTTCAGAAATTCACATTTTTTGCTATTTCTCTTTGCTGGGGGGAAAGAATCAATCATGAAAAGCAAGAAGTGGCACCCCAAAGTGGTGCTTACTCAGACAGTGGGAACGAAGAAGTCAGTGCTGTTCACTTCCAGCACAACAACCGGACAACCCTACAGAGAGATCTTAAGTAAGAGCTGGGTAGGCAGCTCAATTCACATTGCTACTAACAGTGGACTTTATTAAACTTTTTGTAACTCCTACCTTGTCATCCAAAATTGCATCTGTCATTCAGTGTAAAAACAGACTTACATGTCCAGTAGAACTGGGCATGTTTAGTTTGGAGAAGGCTGAGGGGGGACCTCATTGCCCTTTACAACTACCTGAAAGGAGGTTGTAGAGAGGTGGGGGTTGGCCTCTTCTCCCCAGGGAATAATGACAGGAGCACAGGAAATGGTCTAACGTTGCGGCAGGGGAGGTTTAGATTAGATATTAGGAAGAATTACTTTACTGAGTGGTCAGGCACTGAACAGCCTGCCCAGGGAGGTGGTGGAGTCACCATCCCAGGAGGTATTTAAGAAACGTGTAGATGTGGCACTTCAGGGCATGGTCTAGTGCCCAAGATTATTGGTTTGTGGGTGGTGTGATGTGCTGGGCTGTTGTGTGTATTGTTGGTTTGGTGGTTTTTTGTTTTTTTGTTTGTTTGTTTTTTTGTGGTTGGACTCAATGATCTCAGAGGTCCCTTCCAACCATGATGATTCTGTGATTCTGTGAAAATAAGACACATTGGAAAGATGGTTCCAGGTGGAATGCTGGCAGCAGAGAAATGATGCAGCATCGTCTCAGCCTTTGACATGGAGTATGAACATCCCATTCTGGGTATCTGACAGAAATCTGCCCTGTGTGTGACGTTGTCATACTGTTGCCTGGTATTCAATTGCAACAGAGGCCATTTAAGTTCAGACAGCACAGAAAAACAACATAACAAAGTAGACACTGAAATAAAGCGTCACAGGAAACTACAGACTCTTAACCCCCATCCGTGTGGTTCAGCACAGCTAGAATTGGACATGCCTTAGACCAGGCCATGGACAAGGCTCCCTCCAGCTATTTCCTACAATAAGGAAATGTCAGGAGCCAAACATGAGCTAGAAAATATGACACATTGGGAGAGTAGGGATATGACAGAGAATTACAATAGTAAGCTGATGCATTCCTACAGCATTTCCATACAGCTCATAGAATAAAGAGTCTCTGTAGTCACCTGATTGAATTATCTCAACAATGCAGAAAACAGATGCCAGCTCCTTTTCATTCAGGCCATACCCTGACACACTTGGCAGTGTGACATCTGGCAAGTTTCTCCAACTAGCCATTTGTTCAATTCAGTAATTGTCACCTCTAAATTAATTTCCTGGATTCCACAAACTGGGAACATGAGAGAATGTATGTGACACACTACAGATGTGTTTTGCTAAAAGCCTCCAAAGATACTACAGGCACAGCTGAGAAGCCACATCTATCTAAAACCACAGCTTGCTGCTGTACTGGCACCACCAGCCGTAGGTAACGCTGGAACGCGCACGTGGCTTTCATGGGCTTTCAATGGAAGCAGCAGATACTTGCATGGAATTCTTTCCAAGCTTATAAACCATGCAAAAAATAAGAAAGTTAAATATGTGAAGTTACTCCATAACCTGCACGTTTTAGATGGGTTGTGGCTTTGGTTTATTAAGGTTATCTCCTTTGATATCCTGACTAACTACAAGATTTTCAGTTTATTTTTGCACTCTTAAGTTTGTAATGAGGAAGAGCAATAAAGTTGCTATATACAGTATTCATACAAAAGCAACACATACATATTATTAAAGGTAGGCCAGATTTTTTTTGTTTTCTTGCCCATTATTGCTTCTACTGGAGTACTTGACATTAATGGGGCAGATTTTTCCATCATCAGAAGAATTTAAAATAATAATAAATAAATAATAAATCCTTGGCTATAAAAAATAGGCTGTCATCCAACAACTTAATGGAATGATTGAGCAGATTTCCTTAGCCCGTGTGATGCACTGAGGCAGGCCACGTAATCAGAAGATCACCTCCAACTTCAAATACTAAGCTTACATTGCGGTCCCAGAGACAGCCAGAGGCAAGGTAATGCAGTAAGCTTCAGTTTTATAATACATCTACAAGTTCTTCCTAAAATAATTGATTTTTTTTTTTTCTTTAGGACTGTTCACAATTCTCTTTTATGTGCTGCCTAGAATTTCAGTGACTATCAGTCTAGTTCCTATCTGGAGCCACAAGAGAATGTTTCTAGGAAAAAAACATATTTGGGCCTGTTCCTTCAAGAAATAAAAAGATCAAGAAGGAGGCTGTCTTGAGGAACAACTACAATTCAATTATATTTCAGAGGATGGGACATTCAAATTACTTTGCTTTGTGTAACACTTGCTAATGTAAACAGCTATTAAAACACATTTCAATTGAGTATCAGTATTTGAACAGGCATAGAAAAATCAGAGTCAAAAACTGTCCCAGAGGCATGGTTGTCATGTAACAAGGACGTGTTAAAGGTGACTGGCAAACATGTCTACTCATAAAATAATAATTAGGTTGCCTGGAAGGCTCCTGTATTTCAAATGTTCAGTTAGTTCCACGTAGAAAAATCAGGTGCTTCTCCAACAGGAAGATGACTGAACACAGCTCCAAAACACTTGGACTGAACTTCGCTCCTCCATAGTCCTTGGTTTAGAAAGCACTTTTGGTTTCTGGGAACATGGAATGTTCATTTTAACATCCTCCTCCTTGTTCCTCATTAATGCAATGACTCTTGAGCCCTCCATCTCTCAAGTGTTTTACTGCAGCAAGGTTCACAGATGATGCATACAGAGAATAGGGGCATTAAAGGACACAGCACAGAAGCTACGTTATGTGGCTTAATCCTAGAACAAAAGGCACGTAGATATCATAAGCACAGTATGGGAACCTGAGGAGAAAAGTCTATGATTTAGATCATATTCTGAATGTATCAATTCACCTGCTGAACTTTAAGTACAGGCACTGTCTATAGGACTTTTCAAAAGCAGAGAATACTAGAGATTATTAGAATAAAAAAGAAATAGCCAGCGAGATCATCTCTATAACTTCTTTCCAAATTCAGTGCCACCTTGAATGGGAAAAAAATGTCAAATGGGAGTTTCCAATGCATTTGGGGCTGGCCTCGTGGAGGTTCTGGCCATTCCGTCATGTCAGCAAAGGTCACGCCAGTTGTCAAAGGTACCATGCTTGTGCTGGGGAACTGTAACGAGAAGGAAAGTGCAAAAAGTTCAGCAAGTTTAACGCAAAAGATACATCTCTCCTTCATTTCCTAATGGAGACCTGCTGTAGATGACTGGCAAACAAGATGTCTTTAGACAGTAGGAGTGAAGTGTTCCAGATATATTTTTTAATGGAGTAACTCCTCTTTCCCCAAATTAATACCTAGCAGGTAAATCAAGGGCACAGGTCTCAGGAAAGATCGGTAGCTACTGTGCATTGTACGTTACAGATCTCCATAATGGAAGCAGTGACTCAAGCTCTGCTAGAGTAAGCCTTCTATTCAGAGAAGAGACATAAGAGCTAGTTTGCAATGGGAACAGAAGAAAAGCTAGCTTTGTTTTTTATAAAATTATATATTTTATATATTATAACATTACCTGGCCCTTTGAACAGGTGACTGCTGCCAGAAACAGAGAGCACTGCTAGAAAATTTGAGCCTTTCAATAAAATACCAATAAAGCAGGGAGCCAACAAAACAATGAATTTATTTTTCACAGTTTAGGATATTGTTTCAGAAAGGAGACAGATCGGGAGGTCAGTTGGTAAAGATGGAACAGGGGACTGAACTTCTAAGGCCTCAGTTCCTTTGTTTCAACAGAATGCTGTAAGACAACTAATGCACCCACTCCTTGAGCTGCATGGAGTTTTGTGGGCTGATTTAAGTGCATGCTGCTGCCAGAAGAAAAACCTCACTCCCTGTCCTGGCTCCACATGCTTACCTGAAGAGAGGGAACCTACTGGCAGCAGACCTCTGTACTTGCTCCCAGCCAGCCAGTTAACCCCTTCTTGCAGCTGGGCCCTCTTGCCCCCCATGTGTCCCAGTTTGAAGTAAAACCGAACCAATTTTCTGTTCTGTAATTTTACATTTTAGCTAGGCCTCTTCTAACTCTCTGAAATTAAGGGTGTATTGTGCAGAAAACTGCTCTTTCTCAGAATGCTAATGTTTGTGCTACACACCAAGGAATGGTATGCAGAGAGGCCCTTGCTTATAACAACCAAGTCAGCCAATTTCGTTATTTGCCCCTTAGAGGGTCGGAAATGGAAAAACATAGAGGGGCCACATCTGTGGGGAGGAGTGGACAGGACAGGTGAGCCAAACTTGACCAACTGGGGTATTTCATTCCATCCCATCTGCCCCATGCTCAGTATAAAAGCTGAGGGACCAAACGGTCAACTCTCTTCCTGCAATGGCAGCCGTCCGAAGAGGACTCTGTCTGTTCATCTGCCTTTGATCCCGATCCGTGTGTTCCTGACTCCAGAGCTGGAATCCAGGTCCCATCCCTCACTGAGTCCAGTCTGGGACTTCCCCAGTGCCTGCCGGTGACATGACTGTCATCCTGGGAGCTTGATACGGTTTTCTATATATTGTATCTATTTCATTATTTTTGTGTTTTGTTGTGTTTTTTTTTTTTTAATATTTTTTCTTCATTAAAGTAGTCTAGTTCATTCTAAACTTCTAAATCTCCTTATCTCTTCCTCTCCTCTCTTTTGGGGGGAGGAAAGGGCCTTCTGTCAGTCTGGTTTTGGTAAATTCAGCTGAAACCATGACATCATGCCAGATCATTCCTCAGTCACAAATCACCATTGCTGAGCAGTTACAAGTAGAATTTCCCCTTCACTCCTGATGGGTGTAAGTTCTGCTATCGATGAGTAAACACAAAGTAGGCAAAATTGCCTTATTCAACTAGAAGCCTCAAAATGATTCTAGCTTTGTGTCTGGACCTTCAAAGTCTGCCTTAAAATCAGAGAGATTAGTGGGGAAAGAAACCCATACGCAATAGCTGGGTGAAGGCAGCCACAAGCACCTTCCAGCATGCTCCTGTATAGCTCTGCATCATTTAAGACTGTCTTGTCTTTTCAGAAAATCCAAATACAACTGTAACCAGATACTGTGGATGGGTGTAGAAAATGGGATGTCTTTCCTGGGTTCTGTGTTTTGTGGTCTGTCACTCTCCAATGACACTGTGTCTAAAGCAAAAAGGTTTTCTCTAAAGAATCTACAGATTCTCTACAGATAGAGATAGAGAATCTGTAGACTAAAACTAGGAAGTGACATAATTTAAAAGTAAAGCAATATATCATAGGCATCGGCGATCTCACTTGTATGCTTACAAATGGCTGCAATTCTTAGATGCTGGGTACAGTACCAACAGGTACCTTTGCCAAAATGTCTTTACTAGCAGCCCTAATTTGTGGATGGCCACTGATGCAGTCGGTACTATTTTAATGGTGTGATTTTTCTTGCTGCCAGAAACTTGCTTTCTTATCATTTGCTTTGCAACAACCTATATACCTCTAAAGTAATCAGCATCAGTTGTTTAAGCAGATGATACCCGAATCTCATAGTTCCTGACTGGCTCATCCTTACTGAGGGATAGCACTGACCCTGTGCTTTTTCTAGGAATGCAAGTTATGTTAGCAGAGCCACATAACAGCTCAAATTTAGAAAATATCTTTGTGGGGCTGGGGTATCTGTTTGCCTCGAGAAAATGTGCTTTACAAGGTGAACATTTTCCTATCATGTTTTTCCCTGTATGCTGCAAGAAGGGAGGCCGAAGAGGTACCATGACACACATCCAAACAAGCAATGTAAAATCTCATTTAGTCTAAGTCTGAAGTTCAAAGAGTAACAACAGATCAGACAGACACTTGCCGTGTCATTCTCACTGCCATGAGAATACCATGGGCAGACACTAGCTGCTCCCCCTAAAGCCCTTGCAGAGAAGTATAAGCCTTGAAATACATGTGCTGCCCAAAAGCCTTTTTGAGGTCAGGAATCCAGCCTTGCACTAAAACAGGATCCACTGATAGACACTTTAAAAAGACTAATCTCCTTTTTGGACCTGTTAGCTCCATCTTCCTGATGACATCATAGAACAGTTTGGGTTGGAAGAGACCTTTAAAGGTCATCTAGTCCAAGCCCTCTGCAATAAGCTGGGACATCTTCAACTAGATCAGGTTGCTCAGAACCCTGTCAAACCTGACCTGGAATGTTTCCATCATGTCATCTCTTAGAAACCTGCTTTCTGGCTTAGAACCTTCCCCCCAGTTCTTCACATCTGCTGCCTTAAGCATTAGCCTCTTCTTCAGGTACTTGTTGGTAATTTCAGAACACCTAGAGGAAATAGAAGTATCTCCTTGCACATATTATCAGCATCCTGTGGAGTCTATGAAATATAAATCAACTCGAATTCCATATCATGGCTTTAAGAGACAATTAGATAAACATGTAGTTATTGAATGTTTGTAATTACAACTTCATACTGAGCATAATTAAAAGTTTAAAGTTTGAGTCCCTAAGTAGCAGAAGGCGGTTTGGGCTGGAAAGATGGTACCTTTTCCAGTTGTACAACTGATTGAGGCCAGTACTGCTAAAACCTTAAAACCACCTTCCTCTATGGAGCTGTTAAATATGAACTCTTGCCATCGCAGCCAGACCACTGCTAAAGTTGAGTAATTCTCAGCTCAGTAATAGCAAAGCCATTTGATTCCGTGGTTCTTAAACGACCTGTGAATCCCACTCAATTATCTCTGTGTGTGAGGGAGGGGTTTTAAATTCCATACCTTCAGGGGGTGACACTGATAAAAGTACCGTGCACCCAGGATTTGAGCTTGTGGGTTGGACAGGAGGCCCACCTTAGTCCACAATATCTGTATCTCCAGGGTCACAGGAACCACGCAACAGGAAGTGCAATTCACAGCCTGAAAATAAATATACAACAAACATCTTAATATAGCATTTTAATGGTAAAAAAGGACCATTATGGTCAAAGTCTATTATTTTGGATAGTAATGGTGACAGAGCAGGAACCAGTCACTTCAACACTAACTCCCATAACTTCTGGTCAGGTCAACCACATATTTTAGAGCTATATCCATCTCATTGTCATCTCCTTTCCAAATAGAATTTGTCTCAGCTCTACAACTTAGATTTTGTATTCTATTAGGCCATCTCCCAACAGATTAATAATTATTAAAATAGAATCTCCCTCCTCCATAACTACTTGGATTGCAAACTTTTACACTTTTTAGGTAATACAGAAATATCCCTTGAAACTGGGAAATCAGAAAGGATGATAATAATAAAAGCATCAAATTAATAGGACATAACCAGGTAGTATTAGTTCTAGACAGCTATCAGAAGCCTAGGTAATACAACACTGGATTCAGTATTAAACTCTTTTTGCCCATTTAAATAGCAGGAACAGGATTAAATAAATATTAAATCTCTCAGTTTTTCAGGTGTTTTTTTTAGTAAGTATCCTAATAATACAAATGACTGTTTATAGGCATTAAGACTCCTGAGAGTCAGTGGATCATCACAGAAAGAAAGTAAGCCCAGATGAACCGGCTGGTTCTTTTTTTCCCATGCACACGCTTCTCCAAGGCAACACAAAGACATGAAAGGAAAAATATTCACAGCTGGTCTTTTTGCATCCATATTACCTGCACACTGCAGTCCTGAATCAGAATGGCTGTCCACTCTTCTGCCTGGGTTGAATGAGCCCTGCCAGTTACAGCAAGGTCCTCTGCTCTGTTCATCCCCTGCAGAGCCCTGTATAACTTCTGCTGGATATAACTACAGTTACTTTCTTCCAGTATTGGGGACAGGCTAGAAATGAGAAAATAACAGCTTTGACAAAGTGATTTCCAGGACAGAAAAAACCCGCTATCAACATACTTCCTTCATAACGAGTATTTCTTCCACTCTTGTAATAAGTCAACAGAATCACTATGGAAGTATTAGTATTAAATGGATGCAGTTTCAATCCTCTCTACAATGAGAAGGGAGAAGAAGAACATGGGTAGGGTAATGCATGGTAAGGAAAACCGATAGCTCTTTAGCCATCTTTTGCATCAGTGGTCATATACCTGCCCTGTCACCAACAAAAGAATGACCCAAATTATCAATCATCAAAACAATCACTTTTTAAGGTTCCATTATAATTCACTCATCAAATACAAACTTTACTCTCACCCAAGACATGTTGCCAGGCTACAGCCTCAAGACATCCCACAAGACCTTCACAATGTGCAGTTTGTTGTAAAGGTCCACTGTCTCTGATATTTAAGTCATCTCAGGAGCACATGAAAGATCTGCAGAGATTCACTGGTGACCTCAGGGAAGGACCTGGCTCCACAGCAGTGCATGAGAGACTTTGGAAAAATGTGCCAAGTGAGTCCACACCTTCCAAACATGTCAGGAAGAGTGACTGCAGTGTACCGTTACCTGAGCTTGCAGCCTGTCCTCATATTTCTTGCAAATTGTACTGTGTGTCTGAGGAACTGTGAGCAACTTCCATCACCTTCACTCTGTAAAATGTTCATCTAACAGACTGCATGTCAAGAAACCAAACAAAAGCATGAACAGACAATACAGGATACCTAACCTGCATTTAACAATCCTCTCACCCCTCATTTCTCCTTATCCCTATCACAGGACTACAATTCAGTTGCAACAAAAAAGCCTGCTGCTGGCTGCAGAGTACCAGAAGTCAATAAACCCAGTGATGAATAAAACCTGATAGCAGAAAAAGGGTACATGCTGCACGGCACCACTGTTTGCAATCAGCAGTGGTGCTCCAGTGATATAGCCAGGGTTTCCACTTCTGGGCAACGTATGAGAAAGAGTCCTGGTCTACAAAGAGGCAAAGGGAAGACAGAAAGGAAGAGAAAAACGTTAGCACCAATAAGATCCATTCATCTCAGAACATCAAATTCACATTCTCAAAAATGTAAACATAACCCATTTTTTGAATGACTGAATATTATGCAGTACTAAAACCTCAGTTATTCCTTTCCAAATCCTCTTTCTCACCCAGCAAGTTCATCTGCAGGACAGGAGGTAAAAAATTAAATGTCAGTACCCTGAAACGTGGATACTACCAGAACGGTTCTCAAGACAACACATTCCTATTGCTCAGCATTTGTCTCTGAGAAAGTTAACATATCACTCTGGGCAATTCTACAGATGATCTGCAGAACAAACTCTGCCTTGACCCCAATTCCAAGTGGCAGATTCCACTTCTAAATTGTTTTATGGGGAGAGCCTCTGAGGATAACTTCAGCAAGGCTGCACCGCACACTTAATCAACCACTTATCCCACTTTACATTGCCTCTATGGGACGAGGTTTTATGAACTTCAACACACATTAGTACTTCACAGATTTCCACCCCCTCCATAGCAGCTCTTTTTCCTGCTGCATGGGCAAAGTTAAAATAAGTACCTGGAATAAATTTAGCAACTTTGTGCACAAACAGTGAACACCTCAGATACTGCACCAGCTCCAACCCCTCCTTCACAGAACCCTGCTGGTGACCCTGATCTCATCTGCTCTCCTTCTCCCCCCACCAAAAAAAAAATAAACCTAAACCAAATTAAAACAACAGCAAATAGTCACATAAAAATAATGAAGCCTTACAAACTTGTGCAGACTACATGCTTGCACTGAGCCTCAATTTTTCTACTAACACAGTCTACTTGAGCCCGGAGCAGTGTCCCCTCCTTCCTTCAACCATCAGCTGTGTCCCAGGGTTCTGGCACCACCAAACCACAGCGACACTGCTCTAATTTTTTCACATCTCATCTGTGCAAATCTGGTCACAAACAACAGACTACGAACTCAGCAAAAGTCTAGGGAGGACGGGGGCACTGACCCAGAACTGCAAAGTGAAGTGCTGCTGCAGAGAGGATCCTGAGTTCCCAGAGATGTTGCTCACTTTGAACCGGACAGAAACACTCTGAATCCCATGTGTGCCACTGAATTCTATCTCATATATCACCTGAAAGTCCAATTCAGAGAAGAGTCAGAGGCAGAGTCAGGTAATAGGGCAATGACTTTAATCTACCGCTGAGTTGCCCAAAGGAAAGAAGGTTCAGGTACCTCGGAAACAACATTGATACACGTATTGTGTTCCATGTGGGGAGCTCCAGGTGGTGCAACTGCACTGACCTTCACCTGGAGACAGTAAGCACATCAAAAATTAGCAATTCTTTAAAAGTAGTGTGCCTTTCTTACTTTTTTGCACTGCTTGTCCATCCAAGTCAGTTTACCTTCCTGCTGTAGCTGTGATCTGTGGACACATCATCCTGCTCCAGATGCCATTTTTTTTTCTAAAAGAACAAGCTACCTCCTTGACTGCAGCCCTGTTCATTTAAAAGTACATCTTCCCTTAAATCCCTTTTTTTTTTTCTATGTCACACTTGTCGAAAAAAATCTTGTCTCAGACACAGAATGTTCCCATTCTCCCAAGTTCCCAACCCATAGGTATTACTATGAATGCCTAAGATTTCAGATATTTTATTTCAGAAGCAGGTAATATTTTCATTGACAATAGAGACTGACCTGCATGGACTGCACAATGATGTCATTGATTGGGACCTGGGGAAAACAAACAAACCAACATAAAACACCAAAAAACCAACTGATTTTCTGGGTTTGCAAGTACCTAAAGTCATGAAACCATCCCATTTGTTTATTCCAGATGTGTAAAACTTGTCATCAATTTGTGATCTAGCAATCACAGCTATAATCCACAGGAAGCCACATAATCCACAGTCTGATATTTTTAGAATATCAGACGACAAACTTCATTCTTGGCTTTGCTAATGACTTGCAGGATGCAGATCCTTTAAACTATCAGCATCTTTGATCTATTCCTGGAGCTCCCCCTTTTGGAATCAAGTAATTACTTCAGCTTCCACTTAAGGAAAAATTACGTTTTGGCCACAGTGACAAAAAAAGCCCTGAAAACACAGTTAAATTTAATCAATAGAAAATTCCCTACTACAGATAAGTAGATTTAGATTTCCAATATAAGGGTAAACTGAGTCATCAGCCTTAATAAGGTGTTAATATTTACACTGCTGTTTTATCTTGTAACACCAGAGAAACTCTAGAAGGCAAGAGGAGGTATTTTCACGTTAACATTCAGCAAGACCAGCATGATGAACCCAGAATGATAAATCGGCCATTTTGAAATTATTGTCAAGATAAATAATGGAGAAATTGATATAGAATTCAATCTATGAATGTAAATAAAGCTAATATAGATAACTGGTACATGACTTTAGAGATAACACACTGTACAAAGCAAATCCTCATTCTTTACTAAGAACATGCATCGCTTTGTTGATCAAGTTGATGGAACAGATACAAACACTTTGATAAAAAGTCTGTTTAAAATGCCAGACTTCTAGTTAAACCATAAAAAGTCTGAAGTATGAACAAAGTACCTGTTAAATGCATTAGGAATTTGCTAATAACTGAAATTTATTGGAAAATAGTTTCAGTTGAGGCATTATCACTGTCCTTGCAATTTTTTACAGGATTTCCCACAAGAAGGCCCTAACAATCGGGAGATCAGGGATAGCATACCAGATGACCTTTAGTTTTCCATTTAGCTGATGTTACAATGGAAAGTCAAGCAAATAAGATGTTGAGCAAAAGGAAAAAATACGACACACACCTTTAGCACAGTGAAGTCACGGTAGTAGGAAGCAGCATCGAGGGCAGGGTCAGTAGAGCAGCTCTTGCTCAAGTTGGCAAAAATCCGAGTACAGCTTGTGCTTTTGCTGTCCAGAAAGCCTGAGTTAAGACAGGACAACAGATAAAACAGAAGCAAACCATCCTAAGAAATTCTTCCCCCTTTACTAACCAGCAGGATTTCCATCAACGCAAAGTCCACTGGCTCCCATTTTTACCGGCTGTCTAAGTGTGCTCAGTACAGATGATGAATCAAAGTAGATTAGAATTGGATCACCAGCCTGAAAAGAAAATTTGGCAAAATCACAAAGTGACTGTGGAATACTAAGTGCAAGGTGATGCTTCATCAGGGCATAAAGGCAAATTTATGCTTCTCCTTAATGTACATCCAGTTTTGTCTAAAGGGTTGTCCAAATTTAAATACAAGAAAACTAATAAGAAACTTTTTACACAATAAGGAATGAAAGAACTGAGAGATAATACGGACTACAGGTAGAAAAATGAGAATCTTTTAATCTATTTTAATTCAATCTCATTACAGACACCTTTAGTAAAAAACGTATCTGTAAACTGATTGCTATTTTCTTTCAACTCACCCGGTAAAAGGCAGAGACTGATGGCTGGACTTGCGGTGGTGCTAAGAAAGAGTGTCTGCCATATTTCTCTAAGAACTTCAAAAAATGAGATTCTTTGATGTCCTGTGGCTTTTGGAAATGGTTCAGCTTTGCTAAAGGTTGAAATGAGATAAAAAAATCCGCCAATATCAAATTACTAGAAAAGACAGATTGAAGTAAACAACGTGCCAGTATTTTCAAAAGAAACAACTTCAGTAATTATAAGCTACGCAGTCCCTTATATGAGTTAATCCATAGAAACACTGCTAACAGGCTAATATGAACTATGAACAGGATAATAACATGAGCAGCTTATACTGTTTCATGGGAAAGGGGTGTTAACACACAAACGTGACTATCCAAAAAGCATGAAAACCACTGAAGACAACTATCTTAATATGTGCTCTAAGTTCTGTAAGATGCCAAAATTAGACAAACATGACATTTTAGTGACAAAACACTACCAATATGTGAGTCCACTAAAAGCAATATGAAATAGGATTTGCTCTCTGCAACTCCCTGAAAGGAGGTTGTAGCAAGGGGCAAGTTGGTCTCTTCTCCTGATTAACAAGTGACAGGTCAAAAGGAAACTTGTGCATCACAATCTCTTTGTTACTGGCCATGATAATTCATTAGGTTCAGAGTCTGCTCCCAACTTGGCTTTTCCAGAAGGCCCTCTGGAGCTGGCTTGATTATGTTTCTGGCAGTGGTAGCTCATGTCACCATTCATCCTGGAAAGCCTTCCACAATCAGTTAATGAGAACATATGTATTTCTATATTTCCATGGGAAAAGCCAATGGGGAGAAGGGCGTTTCTACCCGAAAACTTTATCATCCTTTAGGTGATTCCAAATAAAGTCTTTCCCAGACGTTCTTGCAACAAGAAGCACAGAAAAGGAAAAGGCCATGTGAGCAGTGAATTCTGTCGTTCCCTGGTGTGCTATACCTAAGGCACATGTCTAGGGCTTATTCACTGGGCCTAATCACATGCTAGATATGGGGCCCAAATATTAAATGGCCAGAAAAATCTGGTACCATCAATTTGGACACAGGTGATCCTTCTTTGGGATGAGATTACAAATTCAGAATCTTTCTAATCCTATTTTTATGATACTATGGGTGGTGTGGGAAAAGGATAAAATTTAGCTACTTCCAAGTTACAGACTGGAATACCCAGAAGCCTGATGGCACTTTCAGCTGTGGCCCCACTGAAATTCATCTTTACTCTGAGACTTACTGAAAATTGCAATGGGTGAAGTTCTAGTACTACTACTTATCATAGTATGTACTGTGAGGCTCTGACTGTTTCTTTGCTCTTCCCTGTATGCAAAGCATTCAGGCAGTATCTGTGAAGAGATTAAAGTAGGACTAGATAATTGCAAGTTAACCCTGTTTTGACTAGTTGTTGGGTCAGTTAACCCCCTGAGCCTCCCCCAGTCTAAAATGTTCTATGATTCAGGTCAGACATAGATGAGACCATGGGTCAAAACTCCCAGGCAAAAGACTCAAAAGAGAAAATGTTAAGCATTCAAATGTGAGACCCTCATGAATTGCAATAAATGCCAGAGCTGGACATCAAATAAAGTGCAATGTGGAAAGCAGAAAGAGAAGAAAGTGTTAATGGCATACCCAATGAGGGTATATGATTACTAGAGAAGAATCATTGCCAGCAGAGAAGAAAGTTTGAAAATAAGCATATGAAATAAAGAATCCAAGATATGAGAAGAAATCACTTTCTGAAAAGGATAATAGTGCTGTATTTCAAACATCAACCCTTATTTGCTGCTCTAAGTGTATCAAACTAAGTGATGAAACTCAGATATAGAAGCAATTGATAAAGGCTGATTTGTGTTTAGCCAGACCCAACCCTTAAACTAAGTGCAATGATCTTTTTTTTTGTTTGTCTTTGGCGATGGGACTCCGATTCACTATGGTCTCTCTGGAACTATAATAGCCAAACAATTAGTAACAATTGTAACATGCAAGTTTAAAAAAAAGATTCCCTGAGAGGAGGCAATCTACAAATGAAATGTGTGGAAAGAAAAGTTACTCACAGTCATCCAGCTGCACACAGAAGAGATCGTGCCCACCAGGGACAGCAATAGTATCAGTGGGGTACGGGGTGTTACTCCTGAACACTAGCGACTGTTCCACACACACTTGGCTCACAGACCTGCAAAGACAAGCCCAAGTCTCCCATGTTAAAGAGGCTATTCTTGCATAATTTCATATTTGACATTACTAAATGCCAGCAACAGAATGCTGTATTACTTTTCATCAGCTTACATGAGTTATTGTACAATTTGCATTGATAATCGGTTACAGAAAGCCTTTCTCATCGTTGCAGTAACTTTGTGGATACTCTCCATTTATATATTTAGAAATCACGTCGAAATTCCGTGGAACAAAAAGCGGTGAAGAAACCCAGTGTCTGTGTATTGCGGCTCCTCCCGGTCCCCCTCACACCGCAGACAGGCTTCACCCGCAGATTTTACTCTCCAAACAGCTGAAGCCGCCGTCCCCCTGACAGCACCCCGCAGTGCGTGACCGCTTCGCTGTCCTCCATCGCGTATTAAAGTCCCTTTTTCCCCGAGATACGACTCCCTGGTTCCGCCGCTAACAACCTCTCCACAGCCCTGCCAGGCCCCGCTCTGTCCGGGCCGCCACAGCGTCGGCCCGTTCCCCGCCTACCTGCCACCGCCGGAGGGGCGGGAGAAGCCGGTGGTACCGGGGAGGGTGCCGGAGGTGGTGGCGAGCGCGGTGCCGGGGGTGTCAGCGGTACCGGGCGGGGTACTGAGTGGGGTGTCGGGGGCCCCGACGGTACCGGGCGGGGTACCGGGCGGGGTACCGGGCGGGGTACCGGGCGGGGTACCGGAGGTCCCGGCGGTCAGCCGCGGCAGCAGCAGGGCCAGCAGAAGCCCCCGGGCTCCATCCATGGCGCCGCCGCGCTGAGGGAGGCCGACACCAGGCAAGCGGGGCGGCGGCGGGCGCATGCGCGGGGCGGCGGCGGGCGCATGCGCGGGGCGGAAGGACCTGTGCCGCGGAAAGCCGGGGGATCGGTTGATGGAACCTTGGGGGATTCCTTTCTGAAGAACTACTTCAATACTCTGTTCTAAACGCGTATTTAGCCTTCTACTGCCATCTCTGCCGAAGCAGTGCTAACTGGCCAGAGCTCTGATCTGATCCAGTTACGTTGCAGGATGGTTAGAGGAAGAGATGAAGACGAAATATGATAAGCGTTTGGGGTTTTTTTGGCAAGAAGTAGTGACAGCACAAACAATAGATGCGTTGTGTTATTGGATATTTATAATTTTCTGTTATGAAAGTTATGCGTGCTTTCTAGGAATATATAATAAAAAATAATCTAAATAGATTTATTTAAGCTCTTCTTCAGAGAATTAAGAATGGAAATTAATATAAGTTAATCTGTTAATGATCAATTTATAAATAAAAAGATTCATAGTGTCTATAGATAACACTGCTTTCAGTTTGTCGAAATCTTTTTGCTGCCTAGAAATTTTGTCTCTCTCCTTTGTTGCTCTTCTTTATATGCATCATGGCTTTGTGTTAGTTTGCAGCTTGGGGTTAAACAGAACTGTCTCATCTCCGAGCCGCAGGGGAGCTGCAGGGTCGGTGGTGCGGAGGGACGGCCCCGCAGCGCGGGGAGCGCAGTCCCGGGGATCCCGGCGCGGGGCGGGAAGAGCAACGGGTGAGAAAATCTTGCAGAAACCCATTTTTGTTCTTACACGTTAAAAAAACACGCTACAGAAAAGCCCATTGAGAAAGACAAACTTGTAATGCATGAAATGAGATGTCTGAATCTGCAAACCAGAGCACGAAAGAGACAAGAAGCAATTGTAATTCAAAAGTTAATGCAAAAGGAGCAAACAAGTGGTTCACGTGAGGCCCGTACGACTCTCATTAGAGGATATTGGGTCTGTACTATTTCTCATTCTCACTAGAGTCTCTTTGCCCGTAGGAGAATTGGAATCGGGCACGTTACCCGGTACCGGGGCGGGGCCGTTGGGGGAGCGTTGCCGGGATACGCGCGCGGCCGTAACAGCAGCTGAGGCGGCGGAGAGAGCCCGGGCGGAGCACTGTCCGCAGCCCGTCCCCTCGGTCGCTGGGGGAACGTCTCGTCGGAAAAGGCCCCGCGTCCCCCGGGGGGCGGGCGGCTGCGGGATGGATCTGTCCGTGAGGGAGCGGCTGCGGGCTGCGCAGGACCGCCACGGTAAGGGGGGGCCGGGGGCTGCGGAGTGCTGCCGCTCTCTGAAATAAGTACAATAAACGTCGCACTTTGAACGTGAAAATTGGTTGGTCTTAATCCGTTTTGTTTCTAAACGTATAGAAAATGTATTCTTTCTCTGAATGCTTCTTAGATATCAAAAAAACTTAATTGCTGTAGTATTCTTAATCTAGTTTTCTTCCACTCAGGTTTACTTCATATAAAAGCTTTAGGGATCGAATCTCGAATTTCTGGCAGCAGCAGGAGTGCTTGTGCCTTCAGGGAATTGTGATTCAGGCCTTCAAAGTAGCTCACTTCCTTGTGTGCTAACATCAGTAATTTGAAATGCCAAGAGAGTCATTGGTGCTTTATCTTAGAACTGTGACTGACTTTGAGTAACATTTGTTTGACGTTATTTTCCTTAATTAACTGTGGTAAATGAGAAACAGGATGTCGTGTGGTTGATTTGAAATAATGCAATCATGGGTGTCAGTCCACCTTGAAGCATAAATTGTCTGTTACAAGCTTTATTCCTTTTTCATTTCAGATGTTCAGGCTTTGAAGAATGCTTATGAGTTGATTAAATCAGCCCATCAAGGAAGGTCTGCACTTGACTCATCAGATAACTTCAGCACCGACTTATATGTTTTATGTGCTGAACAAGCATTTCAGGTTTGTAATTCCGTCAGTTTATCTGTATTGAATAACAACATTTATATGACACATCACATTTGCAGTTGTTAAAGTTACTACTTAAAAATATTTCTAAAGTACCTGTGAAAACTATCACACTTCTGTTTTTGGAAAGCAATTGTTTAAACATGCATTTGCATTTAAAACTCAGCCTCTAAATTACGACTTCTTTATAATCAGTCAGCAAACTGTGGTTTATGAAGTTTATAATTAGACAAAAATGTGCAAGGTGTACCACAGTAATATAAAATAGTTTGCCATGCCTGTTTTTTCTTGTTATGGAAAGCTAATGTCAGCAGTTTGGTTATGACTGAAGAAAATGTGTTTGTGAACAGTCCATACTGGGCCAAAGAAGAAAAGGTGACATTCTCATTATGAAAGATTGTTGCTAATTGAGCTGACTTCTCTAAAATGTAGCACAGGTTCTTAATTTTGAAGTATTTTTTGGTTTTCAGTCCATTGGTACAAGTGGTTGGATTTCAAGCAGACAGAGTTTCTAAGAAGACAGTTTTTTATTCCCAAGCTGCAAGCCACTCAAATTCTACCTGTTGTCTGAATATTGAGAAGCAGCACTGACATCCATATAAAATCCTGTGGCCTAATATCTGTCCTTTTAAAAATAATTCCTACTAAAAATTTTGTCTTTATGTTAACAATTCTGTTAATAGCTAATTAAAAATGAAACTTTTTTTGTATACTGGAAGGGGTTCTATGACTGGGTGACTCAGCTTTGTTAAATAAAGGAGCTATTTTTCTGTACCTTTGGAATGACAAAAGTCTAGCTTTAAATTTTAATAAATCTTAATGGCTTTTTACCAGATCTAATATGCAACTTTATGGAGTATTGTTTGCATACTAGTATGCGGTTAGATGTTACACTTTGCATAGGCATGCATTTTTAAAAACTAACAATTCCTAATTAAGTATTTGTTGCATTTTTTAAATATTAAAATGCTCTTTTTTGTCTTAGCTGGGATATCTGGAAATGAGCAGTGACTGTCTACAGATGTATTTTAAAGGAAGATTTCCTGTGAACCAGTTTCTTGGCAGAGCGTATTTGTGCCAAGGCCAGTTGCATACTCCACTCTCCACAGATAATTTGGTGAGAAATTATGAAGGTTGCATTATAGTAAGCCAGTTTTTAAGAGTATTTCTTCCTAGGTTTTTATGCATTGCTTTCAGTCATTTAAAATACACAGGACTGTGGGAAAAATCAAAGGAAAACATATTATTTTGGGAGTAAAAAAAATTTAGCAGCTGAATTAGACTAATACTGCAATATTTTGAGGAGAAAAAAAAGAATGCTTGCAAAATTTTTCATATGGTCTATTGTTTTAAAGTCAACCTTTTCACTTTTTACATCAATATGATACTTTCAGACTAACTGTAACTGGTAAAACAATTACCAGTTTTATTCAGGATCACAGTAAGCATTTCACAGAATCGTGGGAAACAGAGGACTAAAGGGGTGCTCAGGGAGGTGCACAGTTCATTCTCTTCTGTGTCACTGTCCTTCCACCACAGGAACCTTTCCATGTAGTACATTGGATGCAGCTTTTTTAAATGAGAGATGAAGCTTTCTGGTAGCAGCTCAACAGGATAATTCTGCTTCTAAAAGCTTCTGTCTGTTACCATTTGGTGATGCTCTGTCCACACATGATGAGCAGTCTTTACCTCCCGCTGAATCTAAAATGGAGTGGGATCTGTGTTCTGTCCTCAGTATTTCACTTGTCCTCATAATGTGGACAGTCACCTTTGACAATTTGTCAAAGATATCTCACCCCCTAAAATGGCCTTAATGTTTGTGTTCACAAGTTTCCTGGACAGATGTTGCTGTAGTTTCTTTGAGTTAAGAGTTTAAATTAATGTCTGAGCTAGAATCCTTTCCCTGTTACGTTATCTGTACTTTCTTTGCCTTCTCTTAGTGCGTGTGCAGAACAACAGATCAGTGGTTCCTTTAAAACTTTTTACACATTTGCAAAGTTTTTTCTAATGTCCAGTTAGCCTTTTATATTGCTAAATTAAACAAACTATCTGGTGATGTTTCCTAAATCTGAGCCAAATTTTGCTGTTTTCTTCTTGACTCTTGCTAACTCCTTAGGAACCATCCCTGTACGTGTGGTTCAAAGTTGGTTTCCTTCTGCCATGTGTTGTAATATGCTCTTAAGACACATTTTGTAAATTTTGTTAACTGCTCTGTTCCTAGATCATTTATGAAAATAGGAGTGGCACATGATCTCATGCTGTATGACTAGTAACCATCATTCACTCAGAAAACCTAAATTTGTTCTTATTTTGGTTTCCAACTCAAGGAATCCTGTTAGCTGGTTAAGATGCTTATGGGCCAAGTGCAGCTTTTCTGCTTTAGTATCCAATACTTCTCAGGCTCTTAATCCTGGTTTTCGCTTTGCCTAGGTGGTTCCCACTCACTGGTCAGTAGCTGCCTAGTGCCAGTCTCAGAGTCCAGTAAATCAGTCCCAGCTCTCTTGCAGTTTTCAGTTAATTCTGTTCTGTCTCAGGATAGAGAGCCCTCTGGTGTCATCCCCATCCCGCCCATCCAGTCCCACCCCTGCTTTGCAATTTCCACTGCATCTTTCTCTTAGGCTTTCAAAAATCCCTTTTTATGACCCATCCATCTTCTTTACACCCTCCCTTCTGGTATTTGTACATACTGATGAGATTCCCCCCAATAGCATACTTTTTTACATACAGTTGTTGGTCATACTGATGAGAGTCAGTCCTGATAACTAAAGTTTGGCAGAATGAAGCAAACTGAAAATACAGCCTTAAAATTTGAAATCAGGAAAACATAGTAATAGGCAATGCTACCAATTTTTAGTTATTCTGCTTCCGTGCAACAGCAATTTATCATGGCAGTATGTTTTATTTGAGATTGGTCTGAAAATGAAAGATTATGAGATGTGAACATTTTGAAATAGGAAAAATGCACGTATTTATAAAAGCCACATTCAAATTGCATTAACTTTTTTTTTGTTGTTCTGTTCTAGGAAGAGTTTGAAAAGTTTGTGCTGTTTTTTATGAAGGCAATAGATTTTGCTACCCATGACCAAAGGTAGACCCTGCTGAAATTAAACCTTTAAATATTGGGAAGTGTTACTGAGTAAGGTTTTCATAGTTGTGTGTCTCAGATTTTTGCTAGATGGTCTGGAGTTGTGTTGTTTGTATTATTTATTTTTTTTGCTTTTGTGGATTTTCCTTTCATTTTGTTACTGCACTTCTGTAACTGCTGTGTGTGCTGCAACAGTATAGGAATACTGAACAGTCTGAAACAGATGGGATGAATCAACATATTTAAGGCTGGTAGATATCTCTGAGCATTTCTTCCCCTATTGTATTTTTTCTCAGTGGAAGGACAGCACCATGTTAGCATATTTTAAATGGTTAACTACGGGTAGAGTGTAGTTGCAAGAGTTGCCATATTCTTCTTGTGTGATACTTGTGTTCTCAGTTCTTAGTCAGTTCTTATCCAAACACATAGCAAAAGTTCCAGTTTTTGCTTCTTAGAAGAGTATTGAAATGCTCCGTCTGTAATTTTATGTTTAGCTAAGTCTATGAAATAATAAATTCTTGATTCTTGTCTTTCAGATATTATTTTTTGGTATATAATGCCTCAGTTCTGTATTGGCAACTTGTGAGACCATATCTTAAGCCTGGATTCTGCCATTGTCTTATTCCCAGCCTTGCTCAGATTGTTAATGCGTTAAACCAAACTGAAGAGCCAGACAAGGAATGGAGAGCAGAACTCATGATGTAATTTTAATTGTACTTTTTCATGTGGGCATTCCATAGTCCTCTCATACATGTGGCTGCCTCTGATGTAGTTTTTAATAATGTATATCTCATTGGTAACAGTGTTCAGACATTTATTGTGGAAAACTTAATTCATAACTTTTTAAAGACATATAAATGTACACTTAACATAAAAGGTCCTTCATTTTAATATTTACTTTGAGGGTAAAGTTTTAGTGGCAGAGGCAGTTGCCCTAGGTCCCATCTGGAGTATCCCAGTCATTTTGGATGTAGTGTTTGAGTCATTGCTTATGTGCAGTCCTTTTAAGAAGAAATGATTTTCTCATGCAACTTTAAATAATTAATAGTTTAAATTCCAGGTGTCCTGTTGAGAAAAGTTTTCACAAAGATCTCCTTTTCCAAGATTATTTTTGTGATCTGCGATAAATGTATGTTAACAGCTGTATATCTCTGGAAGAAACAAAGATGTATAAGTTAGAGGAACTCTTTCGTGTTGAGTCAATGCTTTATAGCACTAATCGCTTGTACTGCATTTAGGAGTGGTACCTTGAATATAAAGAGTCTTTTGAAAAAATATAAATAGGAATTATTTCAGAAAGCATTAATAAATATTTAATGCAAATATTTATTTAATCTGCAGAAATTTACTCGAGTGCTTCCTTGATGCTTCAAAACTGAAAGAGGCAAAAGAGTTTTCATCTACTGCAGCAAGCTTTATTAAGGAAAATGTTCCAGATAAATATGCTCAAATGTTTTCTCTAATGGTAATGCTGTAAAATATTTTAAACTCCCGTAAGACAGGACCTTTCTCTACATTTCATGAGATCGTAGTTATACTTGCTAAATATGTTGTTTACTTAATGTAAATCTTTTGAGCTACCAGACAATACAGTAGATATGCAGCAAATTTTACAATTTGTATATTTTTGATACTATAAGCTAAAGAGCTCCCTACTGCTCCGTCTTACTTTAATATAATACAATATCATCAAGATAACTGTTGCTAACCCTAAAAATTCTGTTTGGGAATAATTACTATTAACGTACAAGCTGTAGTGCGTGCAACTTAGCCTGCCTTATGCCATTGAGCGCATATTTAGCATCTCTTCGCTTTTCTCATGCTGATAAATACTTAAATGACCCAACCTGAACCCTATAAATAGTTCTGGGAATTGGAGCATATGACAATAGTTCCCATTTCTTGCATGGCCTTAATTTGGGAACTAAGAGGGTGAAGGTGAATGTGGCAAAAGCAGAAATAGGCAAATAAAACTTGGAAGTTTTAGGCAGTCAACACTGCCTGTTGTCTTGTTCTGTCCACTCCCAATACCTGCATTTCAAGAGCATATGTTTATAATGTAATGTTCTCTAACCTTTGCATTAAGAGACCCAATATACGAACTTTCGGAGGTGCAATATTAAAGAAGCAATAACATTTAGGCAAGGTCAAAATGACTTTTTTATTTTTTGGAGGCAGTGTTGAGTGAAGCTATTTGACAGTGGCCTTAAGCAGAAGAATAAAGTAGTTCTAAAGTTGTACCTGGGCTGTGTGTCTCAGCAGGGCTACAGAAGTATGACCCACACTGCTGAGTGCTTTACTAACAGCATGCTTCAGTCCTGCAGAACTTATTGTCCAGTACAGCTTAAGTAATCGGTGTCAGAAGAAATTATGTGCACATGTTTAATGTGTAATGCTACAGTTAAATTGAAGTAACTACAGTTTATTGTCATTTCTTCATAATATTTTTTGTTATATATAATTTATACTTACAGGTAAATTTGAATAGGGCTCATTTTTTGTAGATGGATGAGGTGATTTCAGAATGAATGCTATCAAAAGGTGTTAGTAAAAATGCATTAATTAGAATTCTGACTCAGATGTTAGTTCCACATTTAGATTTCTGCTACGACTTCTGATATTTGCTATGTGAAGATTAGCATAGCTCTACTAAGTGAACTTTGTGATATCTATGCAGAACAACAGAGATTATCATAGTAGCCTCACTGCCCTTAAAATCCATGAAAAAGCCTACAGTCAACATACCTGCTTTATTTTAGCTGTTTTGAGTGTCTGCCCTTAGTTTTCTTATTAGTCAATTAATAAGGAAATTTCTATTTTATAGGTTTATCACAAACTAATGGATATTTCCCAGGTAGAGAAGGAAATAGAAAACTCCCTCCATTTGTCAGTTATTTATAAAATGCAGATGTTAAAATTGTAAGTATTAAAATGTATCCTTTCACTTGTACTTTGATGCTTGGTATTACAGAGGTAGAGTCAGGTTCTGGTATCCCATATGCCAGTAGAAAAATCTACTGCAAAGATTAGTTTCTGAAAAGGAAAACTGTAATGACAATGTCACTAGTAACTGTCACGCCTGTCTAGAGAACAGCCTCAGCTAAAAAGTGAGATAGTTCTTTGGGAATGTAGGGAATACTGTGTAGTACAGATACTCTCAGGTGAAAGAATTCAAGATACTGAAAGATGTTTTTGTATTCAACAGATTGTGGTTCAGTAAGAGAGTAAAAGTGAAGTGGGGAAAGCACACTTAAAATATAATGCATGAGTTGCAAGGATGGGAAGCAATATACTACTTAAACTTCTTAAAGTTTAAAGACATTATACAATTTTGAAAATTAAACTTAGGATTTTTGGGGTTTTTTTCAATGTCTCAACACTTCGCCATTTTAAAAGTATTAATTCTTTTCTTAGTAAAAGTGGATTAATTTATGTTGACATTATAGGAAAGTTTTGCACACCGCTTTTCTTTGCTTCTGAAATAAAATTTACTTTACCATCTGAAATATTAAATCTTATGCTGGAATGTTCTTTGTGCTTTGTACCTGGCTGTCTCTTAGTAGCTTACTTGGCCTATTGAAGTAGGTTTTGTTGACTACATTTTAAAAATTTTTTTTCTTTGATATTTCAAAATCCAGGTATCCCACTGATAAATTGCACTAAAAGCCATCCATTCTAAAGTTAGGAGAGTTATATCACATTTTAAATTCAATATTTCTTGTGAAAAATGATGATCAATTCCTAATATATTGCAGGCAGTGGGACACAAATGAATTTCCAAGTGATGCTACCACAAATCTGAATTCTGTATATGTACTCTTGAAACAATACAGTGTGCCTCCAGGATCTGTTCTCAGTATGAAGTAAGTTTACTTGTCACAACCCCGTGAAAGTCGATGCTGAAGCTAATCCTGCTTTCACTGAAGTCTGTCAAAATTCCTGTTGACCTTGAAGAGAGTGAACTCCTACTTAGTTATAATAGTTTGTGTTGCATTAATGATTAGGTCATCTTAAAAAAGACAAAGGTACTATTAGGATTTATTAAAGAACCTGAGATTAAATATCTTCTTCCATATAGCTGTTTGTATAACGTGATTGAATCTTTCAATAACCCTTTCTTGTTGATAACATGAGATTTTTTCAAAGGTTGTAGGATTGACAAGAGCTTTTCAGACTTTAGTTTATTTGTAGCTTTTCTTCGGGCCCTTCCCAATTCTTCAACATGGTTTTGAATGTGAGCTAAACTGAACTTTCAGTTCCAGTAGTTATATCACAGCTGTTGCATATTGAAGTAATACTACATTTTTACTTGTTAAGGTCAATCTTCTTTGACGATATTCACATATCTCATTACTTCTATCCCAGACAGTACACTGAGGTCGTCTGGTTATTTACAGAGATCCAGGCAGTCAGAGCACAGTCTCCTACTGTGTGGGTTCTGTGGTCTTAGTTCCTAAATAATTGACCGATGGATTTGACTGTTTTGTGTGCCTGACTGCATTGTATTCACAGAATTACCTGCAATCTTTATTGCTATTTCCTCATCTTTGTGCTGCATGAATTTCATTCTGTATTTTTTTATGTTCTTCAGGAACAGTTTGTGCAATACTACTCTTTTCCATAAACGGATGAACTTTTAGATTTTTCATGTAGCCAACTTTAATCTTTTTCCTTTTTTCTGTGTTAACTGTGAGTATTACTAGTATAATCACATGTCCTCTAATATTCAGATGACTTCAAGGTTTTCAGATATATTGCACAAAGTTAATTTCATATAGTGTTTTTCTAATTCCATAAAAGAGCGATATCAGATTCTCAGAAGTGATGTTTCTCTATTTTTTGAAGGATTCCTTTGATTCTGGAATTAGCTCGTTTTTCTATGAAAGTAAACTGCATTAAGCTTGCATATAATTGTATACTTGATTTGAAGAGAGCTGGTATTATTGTAAGTATTAATATTAATTACAGATTTTATATATTTTTACACCCCTCCTCCCCCCATTGTGATTATTCTTTAAAAATAATACTGGTGGCTCTGGGATCTTCTGTCCATCTCTGTATTGTTTATATATTCATTAATATAAATAATTACTTGGATAAGTGATCAGTTCAATATCCAATTACTTAGATAAGTGATCAATACCTTACTACAAGGTAAGATGTAGGTAGAATAGGGTAATTAACAGTGCAGTTTTTTCAAGTAAATACTGACTGTAAATTTTTGCCTATGTGTTTTAAATGTTAACTGTGGAACAGTTTGGAAGCTTGAAGATTTAACCAGTTTACCCATTGAGATTGCAATTGGTCGCCGAGATATAAGCTCCAAAAGCGGTTAATGTTACACATATTCACTTTAGTCTTTATGAGTACGATATCAGCCTTGCCAAACAGCGCATTAATTCTAATTTTGATGAGGAGAAAATGGAGTGTTTGTCTGCAGCATGATGAGGGGACTGATGGAAGGAGGAATGCAAAAAAGCTTGCCCCAGAAAAAGCCCCAAAACTGTTACCTTTTCTGGAAAGTAGGATTTAAGCAGAATAGTTCTGTCACTGGAGTGAGAAATGCAGAGATGTTGGTCCAGAAACTGCACTCACTAATGCTTTTGTTTGTGTGGATCTTTTCTGATAGTGTTTGTTCTTATACATTTTTCCAGTTACCTTTAGTAGGAACAATACACTTTCCAGCAAACTATTATTTGATTTGTTATATACTAACTGTATGGGTATTCTTACATTAAAATTTTGTGTGGTTTCCCTAATTACTGGTTTTTCAATCTGTATGTCCTTATTGATTCTTTTGTCCAGCTGACTCTGAGATTTGTTTTTTCTGTTCCTTGCGTTCATTGTGTTGCTTTTTAATTATTAAAATTCGCATTTTGTATATTAATACTTCATAGGAGCAAGGGAAACTTATTGAAATAGAATGCCTGGAATGTGAATATGAAATAAAAAAAATTGGCACTAAAATTGGGACGTACACCAAAGGAGTTGTTGAGGTACATTCTTTAAATTTGAGAGAAAAGTAGAAGTTTTAATTTGTTAAATATGGAAAATTGCGTTGGGCTTGTGTGTCTGAATTACATTATACTAATCAGAAATTCTTTTAAACTTTATATTCTTATTGGGCTACCAAGAGGAAAACAGGGAAAAATAAACAGCAGCTGTATATTTCTCCCTTAAGTCTTCTGTCTGACTGGAGAGGTTCATAATATATGACTTTCCAAGAGTAAAGATGGTAGCATTGAGGCACGCAAAGGTAACACTCTATTGTTTTCATATTTTACATTTGTGGGAGGTGTTTTCATAGACTAGCTCGAGTTGGAAGGGACCCATAAGGATCATCAAGTCCAATGCAACTATTATTGCATTTTATGGGCTATCTCATACAAATTCTTGTGTCAGAGAAATGCAGAGTACTCCTGAAAAATTGTCACACTGGGGAGGATTTTCTTTTCTCTTCTATAGACAGTTGACTCAGTTATAATCAGACCATCAAAAGTAGAAGCCTAAATTGTTATTATTATCAATGGGATTAGATAGATGCCTACAACAAGCAATTTAGAATAGCTATTAGAGGCACCTGAAGTTTCTAAAATGGGAAGTATGAACGTGCTCCACGGAAATCGATAGCATTAGTGCATAAACTTACTCCTGTCTAAAACTCTTCTCATTTTCGAGTTCAGAAATTCCATTCATCTTTTGGAAAAAAAATTTCATTAATTCCTTATAATAAGAAACTCTACTAATACTGCTTAAATAAAAAGTAGGATATTTAGATATTTAAGTATGTCTAAATATTCCTAACACAGTGTATGCAGTTGGAGAGTTTTTTGTTGGGTTGTTTGGTTTTTTTTATCACGTGACCTCTAAAAAGAAAATAATTAGCAAGTGTCTGTTACTGTAGGTAAGGATTTGCTTTTAGATTTAATAGGAACCAAGTTTAATGGACAGCGTGGTAAATCCCATTAATAGTAGTTCTGATTTTCCTCTCCTAGACTGCATTTGTGGCTTAGTATAAAAAAAAAATAATAAATCTAAGCCTTCTGAATTCACAAATGTTTCAAAAATATCAGTCTCTGTTTGTCATAAGAAAGGGGAATAGCTGACAGACTTCTGAAATATGTAGTAGTAACATGGAATACCTAAAAGAAATACTCCTTAGTTATCAATGCCTATTGAAAAACAGATTGTTATTATTTTTTTAAATATTCAAAAAAAAGTTTCCGAAGTCTGCTGGCTGAGGAACTTCTTTCTGTTGGAAACCGCCCTAACTTCAACATTTGGAGAAACTTATAAGAGCTTGTATTCATTAAATGCAATATATGCTAATTAATTTTTCATTTGTGTAGGCTCAGCTGGAATTGATAAAAAAGCTCGAGTTAATCTTAAAACATGCAGTTCAGTTGGGAGATCCTGATGTGATTCAGGTTGTTTGTACAACCCAGTGGAATCTGTGCTTACCATTACTACAACACAGTTTGCATCAGCATCTGCGAAAGCCATTGATATCAGTGGCTGATGTCCTTGAAGAGATTGACAGGTAATTTTCTATGCTTTGTACTTTTTTATTTGTTGCGTTGAAAGGTCTAATGACTGAGCCTCAGAGTCATTTAGAAGCTCAAGCTCTATGATGTTAAGTGTCTTTGAAAATTGTCCACTAGCTTGTAATAAATTAACAGCTGTGTATTGCCTATATTTCCGTATTAATCATTTAAATATAGGTTCGTTTTAGGTAAAATATCGCACTGTATAATGGCCTACAGCAAATAGTGAAATTTGTTAGGAACTGAAAAGACTGTATTTAATCAAAATAATGTGAGAAGATTCCAAAGCTGCCATCTGAGTAAATGTGTTGGAATGTGGTTTAGATTCTTGTATTAACATAATTTTTACTGGTTAAAAACATACAATTAGAAAATTACTTTTAAAAAAACCATATAGCTTCTGTATTACATATCAAATAAGATACTTCTTGGAAGATTCTATTTTTGTATCTTTCATGATACTTCTTTTTAATTGAAAAACCTACAGTATTAAGAAAATGCATAGTTTTTCTAGATGTATTATTCTTGCTGTTATGATGTACTTAACCTTAAGGACCTAAATAGCTTCACCTTTTTGTTAATTTGAGTGGAACAAGAAAACCTTAGTATGTGGTACTTAGTTAAGTTTGGACCTATGCATAGGCTCACTACTAAGAACAAAAATCTTAACTTTTGTAATAGAGCTGCTTACAATCGACATAATCTGTCGTTTGAGCAGAACAGTAGATGTTTTCTGATAAAGGTATTACAGGGGAAGGTGAGGAATATGTTTTCAGTGTTTCTAAAATGTACTTTTTTATTTGCATAAAGAGGAAACAGAAGCCTGAGACAGATAGACACGTATAAAAAGTCTATATTGTATTACTATACTGCAATGACGTGGACGAGGGGACAGAGTGTATATCCTCAGCAAGTTCGCTGATGATACTTGGTATCATCGCATACTGGGAGGGCTGGCCGACGCTCCAGAGGGCTGCATTGCCATCCAGCGTGGCCTGGACAGGCTGGAGAGCTTGGGCAGAGAATGTAATGAGGTTCAACAAAGGCAAGTGTAGGGTCCTGCACCTGGGGAGGAAGAATGCCGGGCACCAATACAGGTTAGGGTTGGACCTGCTGGAAAGCACTTCTAAGGACGACAAGAGCCAATGGAATCCTGGGCTGCGTAGGGAAGAGTGTGGCCAGTAGGTCAAGGGAGGTCATTCTCCCACTCTACTCTGCTCTGGTGAGGCCACAACTGCAATACTGCATCCAGTTCTGGGCTCCCCATCTCAAGAGGGACAGGGGACTACTGGAGAGAGTCCAGCGTAGGGCAACAAAGATGATGGAGGGATTGGAGCGTCTCCCTGATGAGGACAGGCTGAGAGAGCTGGGACTCTTTAGCCTGGAGAAGAGAAGGTTGAGGGGAGACCTTACTAATGCTTCCAAGTATCTAAAGGGTGGGATGAAGGATGATGGAGCCGGACTCTTTTCAGTGGTTTCCAGTGATAGGACAAGGGGCAATGGGCACAAGCTGGAACATGGGAAGTTCCACTCAAATATGAGGAAAAACTTCTTTACGGTGAGGGTGACAGAGGCCTGGAACAGGCTGCCGAGAGAGGTTGTGGAGTCCCCTTCTCTGGAGATCTTCAAACCTGCCTGAATGCAGTCCTGAGTAATGTGGTCTGGGCAACTCTGCTTTGGCAGAGGAGTTGGACTAGATATTCTCTAGAGGTCCCTTCCAACTCTGACAATTCCATTATTCAAGCGTTTCTTATGCTTTCCTTATAAAGACTGCAATATCATCATATGTGACTTTGGTATTTATACTAAATGTCAGTAGTGACAATTTTTCTCTAGAACTTTGCAGGTTAGGGTTTTGAAGAATTAGGGTTTTGGCTTTTGTTATCTGTATGTTCCTAACGACCAGTAGACTGACCCTCAGCTCTGAGGTGGTACTGTCACTAGAGACTGAATGAAGTAACTTGTCCCTCTTAATTAGCCTGTCTTCATTTTTGTTTTGATTGTAGCATTAATTGTCACCACTTTGGTCAGCAGTAAAAGGGCAATACTTGCTCTGTCAGATCAGATCTAATGTGGACAAACATTAGTTCTTTCGCATGACACAACTTCGTCTTTAAAACCTTCCTTCTGTTCTATGTTTTATAACATTGCTTTCATTTATCTGATTTTTTGTTTTTCTTCACGGAAATTTCACTCAATTTCACTGAATTTTTAGAGTTGGAAGGGACCACAGAGATCATCTAGTCCAACTCCCCAAGCAGGATTGCCTAGAGCATGTTAGAGCATGTTACTCAGGACTGCATCCAGGCGGGTCTTGAAAATCTCCAAAGAAAGGGGACTCTACAAGCTCCCTGGGCAGCCTGTTCCAGGGCTCTGTCACCCTCACTGTGAAGAAGTTTTTTCTCATATTTGAGTGGAACCTCCTATGTTCCAACTTGTGCCCGTTGCCCCTCGTCCTGTCCATGATGTAAAGTAGCATGTAGAGCTCACAGCTTTGATGAGCAGTTCCCTGGAGCAGGTGATGGAGAGGAAGCAGACTGTCCCTGGGTCTGGAGAACGTGCAGGCCTTGAAGGGGGCTTTCAGCAACATTTGGCAGAGATACTTCCCACGGAGAGAGTGCAAATCTTTAACAGTGATGAGCTACTTACAGTCAGGGCTACATTTATGGAAGCATTAGGTTCTACTCAAAAGTTACCAACAGAGAGTAAACTTTTATCAAAAGTGGCCATTATCTAGTACATCATGCTCTCTCTAGGAGTTAATAAATACTTCTGAAAATCTGTTCACTTGATTTACATACCTAAGTGGTAACTTCAGTGTGGTACTGAAAAAGAGTAATACATAAAGATCGTATGTCTACAAGATGTGTTGCTTCCTTGTGGCTCTGTTCTCTCATGCAGGATTAATGGAAGGAAAATGCCATTAAATTTTCTAAGTCATTTCATTAAAAAGGCATGATAGTGAAAATAAAAGAGACAAGTAAGTTAAAAAGAGAATACCTGTTTTTGTACTGGAGTCACTTATAATTATTGAGTTGCACTTTTAGGTAATTGTTAAGTCTAAGAATTTTAGTTTGCCTCATTTTAACAGTTTACATTTAAATTTGTATTCCTTAGCATGTTGATTTTGTTGCGTTGCCAAGTTCATATGGAAATAGCTCGTATTGAAGAAGATGAGGAAAGAATAGAGGCTGCTGTGGAACATTTGCAAAAAGCCATACATCTAAACAACAGTGGACAGTATCAAGAACACCTAAGATTGACTTTTAACCGTCTTCGTTTGCACACTATACTGTATAAGTCACCTGAGCGTCTGGAGGATCAGGCAGTAATGATGACTGAACAGGTAATCATGAAGAATAAGGTCAATAGCTGAAATAGGTTTACTTATGAAATTCTGGCACAGGAAAGCCAGCTGTTATGTAGAACTGCACGTTAGTAGAGCCAGCATCAGCTTGCTTTCAGCAAATTGTCATTGGTTGGTTGCCTTGAAAAACTCTCTGAATTCTCTCTGTGGTGGTCCTGCTGCTTCACACTCTGAGGATTGTGACAGGGGAGGGGAAAGTTATTAGTTAGAAAAATATCAGCAAAAGAGAAGCCTATTCATAATTGTTAACAATTAAGGTTTTATAGTGTTTAAATTAATGAGGGGAGTAGTGGCCAAATAGCTATATCCTAGCTGGCTTTGAGATAAATCAGTATTATATCACACTTATAAATGATGCTAAATAATGTAATCTAAAGTCACAGTGTAGATAGACATTGTCAAGAGTTGCTGTATCTAATTCTGTTGTGGTAGCTCAGGACCTGAAAAAAATAATCAGATTGGCAACTGACTGTTAGCTGGCTAAAAGACATCTCAGCTCTGCACCATTTTGTGTTCACTGGACTGTGTGTTTAATCAGTACTGGAAAGCTGGTGGTGAGTTGATATGTCTATTGTTAAGACAAAGAAAAGTGATGATTTTTTGTCTATTTTTAATGCTTTTCCATGCAAGCTTTCTCTGTTTAAATGTTATTTTTTAGAAAAAAAACACTTATACCTTTGGACAATTCTGAGCACACTAGGGACTTTTATAGTTTGTAGCAATTCCTAGTTTTTGCACAATGCATATGTTGTTGTTGGCTTCTGAATAAATATTATTCTTTACTTAAGAAAGCGTAGCATAATGACATGTTACACACTGAGGAATATACTGTAGAGATCTGTGAGGGGCATGGACAGTATTTTCTATTCAGTTATCTTTGATTTATGCGTTTCAAGATAACCAAAGTTCTGCGGTCGCTTTCAACAACAGTAATACTACAGAGTGTTGTGTAAGATACACGAAGACACGCAATTTCTATATGGTTTTTTTTTAGTAGTACCAAGTTCTATGATATGCATTCTGTTATGTTTAGTAAATAAGATATATAAATAGGAATATAATAAAAAAGAACCTTAAAACAATTCGTTCTTTTCTTTACATAGGCTAAAAGGGGAAAACAGAAGGATAATTTGAGGAAAAAGAGATCCCTTCTGGTAAATGCAGGTCGTGTACTAGCTCCTGATACATTTCAAACAGTCCTTGACAGTGAAAATGAAGCTAAAGGTAATGTATGTATGTGTGACTAAAAGTTACTACCCTTGACTGTGACTCCTTTGCATGGTCTTAAAGGTTGGACGTAACATCTTGTGGCAACGTGAGAATACTGCAATGCAGGTGAAGTGACAGTTCTGCTGAATTCTGTGGCAAAGCTCTTCTTGATTTCACTAGGAATCTAAGATTTATATCATGACACTGGAAGAGGAAACGTTTCTGTTTTCCACTCTGAATTCATCTGAATCTTATTATTGTGCTGTAAATTGTGTTGTAATTTTATTTTCACTGTGTGCAACTCCTGAATGTTTTCACTATGTGCAACCTTACCCAAGGTCAGTTTTAAGTAGTATTTTCAGAAGGTTCACTCCATAATATTCTGTGTTAATTACATAGAGTATTGGGTACTGTAATTGTAGAGAGCGAGTTTTGCACAGAGATTTAGGCATGAATTCTTTTTTTACTTTGTAAAACATGGATCACAAATAGGCATGTCCCTTATGCCACAAACAGCTTCAGATTGTGACTGTACAGGCTGTTTTGAAGAAGAGTGGTCAGGGAACAGATTTTCCAAATTGCTCGAACTGTTTTAGCTTATCTTGGCAATAAAGCGAGTGTGTGACTAATTTAATTAACTTTCTGAGTATAACAGCATTCTCCCAGGGTGGAGATGATGCTGGAGGAAGGCAACGCTGCAGGAGTCCTGTACCTCCCAAAGCACCCAGTGGTGCCACAGGAGGCCACGCAGTTCTCTTGTGCCACCTCTTCAGCCAAGTGAGAATTATTACCTTGCAAATTCTCATTTCAAACTTGATCAACCCATGACTTACAGGTAAGAGTGTTATTTACAGAATAAACGATCCTACTTCATGCAGTGCATTTAAGTAGGTGAAAATTATTTTGTTGGAAAACATCCTTATACCTGATTTAAGGTGAAAAAATGCATTGTATTTGTGCCATGAATAGAAATAAAATCTTGCACGTATCTTTACTTGCTCTTGAATTTTGAGTCGAGAACTATAACACTGTATCCAAACTTCTTCAGAAAAATCTTACTGCATGTTAGCCTTCCAAGATAAGTCATTTAAAAAAGTGAGATTATCACAATATTACAATTATTACAGTACTTTTTGTTTGATGCAATATTTTGTAAAACTTTGTTTTGAAAGTTGTTCCTGAGGCTGTCATCCAAACAGTGAGCTTTTTGCTTTTCCATGACACTTACATTACAGCAAACAAACATATTTATTGAAGGAGTAAGAAAATACATATGTAACTGTATTATTAAAATATACATAGGACAGGCCATCAAATTTATAGGGTTATTTTTTCTTTTAAGTTGCATAAATATCTGTGCATCAACATTTCTTTCTTTTTTAATGTATATGCTGGCCTAATTTAGTGAGCCTTATGCCTGCAGATCCAGAGAATGATGTACTTCTTTAATTCACAATTCTTTACCCTAAAGCCTTACATGATATTGCTGTCATTATGTATTATACTGAACAATTTCTGTCAGTTGATCTGTGTGTATAGGTAAATAACACAGCCTTATCATATGCTGGATAATGCATTGCAAAATATTTTTAATGAGAATGGTAAGACATTATGCCTTCCTCTTTTCATTATAAGTCAATGTAAATGAACCTGCTTATACCAATATTTTAAAACTGGAAATACTTTATATGTATTTGCTGCTATGATTTGGCAAATTTTTTGAGGATCGAATTAAAACTTAACCAGTCTGCATTACGTGTTAGTGAATGTACAAACTCATAAAATTTCCAGTCACATCACGTTACTTCTATTCTAATGCAAAGCATTTCCTCTATGTCATTACACTGCAAAAAATAATATATTTTTGATGTATCTGTGCCACTGGAGTAATTTTCTAACTCGGGGGGCTAGCTTGTTCCTCCCTTGAATCATTTTTCTGTGTGGTTAATTCTTTGTCTAATATTTTTTGCCCAATTATCTTGCTGACTAAGTAAAACAAAAGTCAGTGTTCTCAAATTAAAACAAAACATCAAACTTTAATGTTGATCGAAAATGTGTTTGATTAGATGAGTGTTCTTAAAATTCAGCATGAATGTGAACTTTGCATGTAACTTCATCCTTTTGCTCTTGACTGAGGCTAATTAGAGTAATGCATGTCCTATGAGAAAAGAGGTGTCCTTGAGATATTTGGGGGCCAAACAAATATAAATTAGTTATTGTATGGGACAACTATATCTGAACATATAGGAAAAACAAAATAGAAGCTGGTAGGGTGTGGGGTATTTTATGTTGGTTAGTTGGTTTTTGGAAAGCTTGAAGTTCTGAAAATAGAGCTGGATTTGAAGTGTTTCAGAAAGTAGTTATGAGTCAACTTTCATACCCTTCATTTGGATTTTTTAATCTCTAATACTTAAAAATTACCTTAAATTCTTTTTTTTTTTTTGCTAAGTTTCCTTAGGTAAAAGTGGGAGTAAAATAAGCGACCTCTGTGCAAAAGCACAACATCATATTAAGTGCATGGAGAAAGCTGATGAATATTTGAAACACTCAAGAAATGAAAATGTCAGAGAGAGGTAATTACTATAGACAAGAAGTGTTTTCTTCTTGTATGGAAATCTCTAACAGGAAGTTCCTTATTGCAGCTGTTACGGTACTTACTGGTGTCTTGTGAGGGGCTGAATGCTTAACTCAGACCTGGCAAAGCATTTAGGCATGTGTTTAACTTTATGTCTGAAAACCTCTGTGGTGTTCATATGCTGTGTGTAATTGTATGCTTTTGCTGTTCACATGCACCATGAACTCACCTGTTCTATTGATATGAACTGGATACATAGAATGCGTGGATTAAGGCCAGAAGACTGAATAACTTGAAATACAATTGAAACTTTGCTGAAGGGTCTTTTTAGGTCCTTGTACCACATCACACACTGCAACTTTTTTGATAAAGAAATGAAGTAGTCCATTCTAGAGTTAGAAAGATTAATCTGCAGGAAAATCACAGATTTTGATTGGACAATTTGTATATCATTTCAGCCTTCTTTATTTAAAAGGAGGTGTTTCCTTTTTTTTTGCTGCACTAAAAATGCCTGTGATGAAGTTTAAACTAAATTATTTTCCAAAAAATTCTGAATTCAAACTTATGAAGACTTATTTTGAAATTTTCGGCATCAGTTTTGAAATATTTACTTTCATGCTATGCTGAGGGGATTTCTTTTTTAAATTAATAAATAGCGTTACCTTTGCTATTGATAAGTCTTCCATTTACTAATTTATATTAGATTTAAAATTTTATTTATGATGGTCATCATTATTGATATGATTTTATTGCAATCCTGAAGCGTAGAATTTAAGTAATTTTATGTATGCTTTTTCTTTGGTAGAATTATACTTTGGGCAAATTTGGCAAAAGTTGCACGTAAACAAGAAGTATGGGATGTCTGCCGCGCAGCATGCAAATTTTGTCTCTTGTATGATGATACTTTATTTAGGAAGGTAACAAAACCTCAAAAACGTAAGTGAACAAATTGTTTTAAACGTTGCAAGAGGAACCCTTTCCTCATTTGTTAGAATTAGTTGAAGGAGTCAGCCAATATTATTATTTTCTTCCCTCTCATTCCCAAAGTTCCCTGAGACTCTGGTCTGTCACTGCATGTTGGCATACATGAATATTCTTTCTACCTCTGAATTTAGAAATCAATTGCTACATTTTTCTGTTGAAACCATACTTCGCCTTCAGAAGTGTTTCACCAGTGCTAAAGAAAAGTACTTATATGAAATTTATCTACCTGTCTAAGAAAACAGGTTCATTCCCTAATGGTCATCTATCCATATTATCCGTCTCTGACACACATAATTAGCTGAGGAAGCTGAGAAAAAAATGAATTGCCGGTCACTTTTTGTGAGGCTTACATGGTAACATTTTTTACCCTTTATTCCCTTATTAGTGGTTCCTCTGAGGTATCCAACATTATTTGTGCGTTGTTCCTTGAGGATCTGCTGAAAACCTACTGGGCATGTTAAAAGAGCTCAGGGAAAGAGCACTTTCAAGCCAGTAGCTGCTTGCTGACTTTTACCTTACCTGATCTCTGTTAATGTTTTTTTTTTTGCCTGGAAGTTTGTAAAACTCACCTTTGAGGATAGATGAAATTCTAGTACACACCCTGTTGGCTAATTTTTTTTCTCTCCAGCCAATGTTAATTGAATCTATTCCACATTTTTTCTCTAGATTGTTTCCAAGGTTCACCTAAAATAGGGCACTAATCTACCTGTTTTATTTCACTGGTTTTGCATCTCGAGACGAGCCATGTCCCATTGAGAGTTTATGAGTCATGGTTAAAGGGAGGGCAGTGAGAGGTGACATTATAGTGGGGATCTGCTACATGCCACCTGAACAGGAAGACCGAGCAGATGATGCCCTCTACAGACAGATAGGAGCAGTCTCACGTTCACAGGCACTGCTCCTCTTGAGTCAGTCACCCCGATATCAGTTGGAGGGACAACACAGCAGAGCTTAAGCAACTCGGGAGGTTCCTGGAACGTGTCGATGATAACTTCTTTCTCCAAGTGATGATAGAGCAGCCAACAAGGAGAGGTGCCATGCTGGAGCTTTTCTCATCAAACAGGTGGTGTTGGCTGCACTGACCATGAGATGGTGGAGTTCAAGATCCTTAGGGCAGTGAGGAGGGCGCACAGCAAACTCTCTGCCTTGGACTCCAGGAGAGCAGACTTTGGCCTCTTCAGGGATCTGCTTAGCAGAGTGCCATGGGATAATACCCTGGAGGAAAGAGGGGTCCATGAAAGCTGGCTAATATTCAAGGATCACCTGCTCCAAACTAAGGAGCGATGCATCCCAACTAAGAGGAAGTCAGGTAAAAACGCCAGAAGACCTGCGTGGATGAACAAGGAGCTCTTGGACAAACTTAAACAGAAAAAGGAAGCCTACAAGGTGGAAGCAAGGACAGGTAGCCTGAGAGGAATACAGAGAAATAGTCCGAGCAGCCAGGGATCAGGTTAGGAAGGCTAAAGCCCAGATAGAATTAAATCTGGCCAGGGATGTGAAGGGCAACAAGAACAGCTTCTACAGGTACATTAGTGGTAAAAGGAAGACTAGGGAAAATGTGGTCCCTTTCTGGAAGGAAACAGGAGACCTGGTTACCTGGGATATGGAGAAGGCTGAGGTACTCAACGACTTTTCTGCCTCGGTCTTCACTGGCAAGGGCTCTAGCCACACTGCCCAAGTCACAGAAGGCAAAGACAGAGACTGGGACAATGAAGAATGTAGGGGAAAAAAAGCAGCTTTGTATATCCTATTTCTTTTCCTTTCCTCAAACACACGCTATTGGCCAACAATGTAGAAGGAATCCACTGTGACAGCTTTTATGCTTTTACTTTGTGTTTATATTAAAATAATTTTGGTTCCCTCTCTTCATTATTAAACTGAAGAAAAATAATGCTATTTTTCTCATTATTGATGTGTATATTGCCATAAGGTCAACCCCATCCATGATTTAAACACAGTGAGGTTTTATCTACTACATAATGTCCAGCACTTCACTTCCATTGAAGCAATAAAATTGGAGTCCATAGGTTATATTCCTATTAATGTAATTTCAGTATGCGCATTATGACTGGAGCAAGTTGTTTGCTGCGTATATTTAAGTTTATGCACAAATGCAGTAAATTCACAGGTAAGTAATACCTTTCTCAGCTCTGCTTGAGAAAAATGGTTTTTGAGTGCATTAAATTGTACTGATGAAAAGAAAAGGTGAGGGAAGTAATTTTAAATCTGCACTTGTTACTTCCTTCTTGTGGATTTAAGAACGTGTAGGGATTTTTAAATTTTAAAAATTTTTTTTCTGTTTTGTGTGGTAATAATAATGGATGGATTGTTTGATTTTTTTTTTTTTTTTTTTTTTTTTTAGCACAGAAGAAGAAAGCTAGTACAGCTATGATGGATGATGAAGGTGACAGTTTACCAGGAGAATCATTACTACCTGCTGAATCCTTCTCTTTTGAAAGATATTTACTCAGAATATTAGCAGAAATAAGATTCATTAATGCAGAGGTAAATAAATTACATAACTGTCATTCATATTTGTTTCATTTAGGTTTGTTTTATGTATACTTCTATGTATAAATCCTGAAGCGCTGGAATTTCGAGTTTAATTATTGTTTATCTCCACAGGATCTAAAGGAATAAGTTAGTTTCATGAAGCACCTTTATCGAAATATTGTGTGAAAGTAACTGTAGCAATAGTTTCACTGCAGGTGGTGATAAGACTTTTTTACAAGGGATTCTATTGTAAATGTTTGACGTGACATATTTCTGGATCCTTAAAGTTCCAACATGATTTAAATAAAAAATGCTTTTTTTTCTTTTCTCAAATTATTTAATAAAATTAGCTGTAGAAAATTGGAAGATTATGAAGTATTTTACACTGTATTTAATATAGTCATATATGCCTGTACAATATCTGAAAAAGCATTTTGTATTTTTTAATTTTGAAGAGGTGACAACACTAATGCCAAGATGCAGTCTATTTTTACAGTGATAAGCTGGCTAGAAAATTTATTTCTCTATCTCTTTCCAGGCAACTATTAATTTGTTAAGGTTGCAGGGAGTTGAACTGAACGATCATGCTGTACCTCCAGAAGATAGAAACCGGTATCATCCAGGATATGTTTCATATCTTCCTGAAAATGATCCAGAATGGAAAACATACAGGTGCTTTTCATTAATACATAGCAAGACCTAGTAACTCTAACAGATTGTTATTATCACACACAGATGATAATTGCAAGAGTTATTTCTTCTTATTAAAATTCATTATCACCAGATGCTTCATATTTTTAGGTATTCATGGTAATGGGGAAAGGAAAAGAATCTAAACATATTGTTTGAAATTGTTTTTCTTTAGTTTACTTTCATTCTGGAGTGTGCATTTTATTTTTCATTTAACATGTATTTTTCTGAAACTAGAATTTAGGATCCCAAACTTAAAAACTGTTAAATTTAATACTGACATTTAGACCATGAAATTCTATGTTTAAAAATATATTTCTCCAAATAGAAAACCTCTTTGTCTTGCCTCATAGCTCCTATACTATAATGATGTCTTAGTACTTGAATACATACAAATAATTACTTCAGTTTGCAAAGCTTAGTCTGTTTTATCCGGTTGACTGAAATGAATAAAGCAGAGTAGAACATAGAAAGTATCATTTTCTTTCTGGTCTCACACGATTATTTCTTGCATAGGAGGAGAGGGGGGAGAATTCTGTAATATGATCTTTAAACTCTCTCCTGTTCACATTTGTACTACTATTAGCCATTTTTTGACAGTAATTGTGTTCTGAAAGAGTAAGATCTCAAAGTCCTGTCCCTGTTTATTAAGACTGAGGATTAAGTAAAGTTTCTCACACTGTCTGCTTGCAAATGTTTAGTAAAATGGGAAAAAGTATAAACTGCTCAGAACCAAGGGACAAAGAAGGTGAAGATTCTGTTCCAAAATTTGCTATTAAGCCATTTTTGAGTTTACCCAATTGGATTAAAGACTCATAGCAAAAAAAGCACTTTTGTCTGCTGTGTCCTGTACCATTGTTGACATTTTAATACCTTGTGTCAGCTTGTGCTTTTGGCCATTCTTTATGGTAATTCAAGACTGTATTTTTAGTATTGCTTGTTCTAAGTAATGGTACATCTTGATAATTAAGGAAAAAAAAAAGAGAAATAAAGTTAGTGAAAGAAATTTAATGCACAGGCTATGAAAAAGCTGTTTTTAAAAATGAATTTAGTATTTCAGAGCACCTGGAGATATCTTTGAGTGCAAGAACACATGCAATTGTTAAGTGAATAAGACGCCTCCTTAACACTTGAGTGGAATGCCTTACTTGTGTCTGTATTCAAGCAGAGCCCTGTCATAGATATGTAATGATTTCTAGCAATGATGTGTGGATTCACACATGGATTTTAAAAACCCATGTGGATGAAGAATGAACTATAGCCACTATTTTTTAAGCTAATAGCATTTGAGTGTCAGAGACTATTCATTTTATGTTAATACTAATTCCTTTCCCGAGTCATCTTCTCATCCAAGTAAAATATAACTTAATGGATGAAGGCTTAATAAATGCAACTGGAAAATAATTAAAAAATTTTTGTTGCTATTGATCGAGATGTGCTACTGCATATTTAACCTTATGACATAATTCCTTCTAGTGTTGAAGTTTTGGAATAACATCTTCTTTATATTAATTTTATAGTTTATGGATAGACTACTTATCTCAATATGCTATGGAAAACTTCCAGCGTGCAGCTGAAATAGGAGAAGAACTGAATGAAGCTTGGATTGTTCACAATGCTGTGGTGTATGTCTTAAACTACAATAGACATCTCATCTCTTCAGGAAGACAGAGGGAAATCATTGAGTATCTGCAGACTCTTCTTGGGGCCATCAAGACTGTTGGGCACAATGGGTAAATTTAGATGTTTGGTTATGAACATGCTCTTTTTTTCTAAAACAGAAAAAATATTTTTACAAACGTAGATCACCTTGTGCTGTGAAGGACTCATTGCTGGCTTTTATTAGTAGAATGACTGTGGTATATACAGAGTAGTTCAGAAGATAAATAATTTTGCAGTGTAAAAATTACTTTTTAATCCTTTCCATTTGTTCTTTGTTACTTCTCACTATAAGCCATATGCACTTTAAGCAATATGACTTTCTCTTCATTGTGGAAGAGCAACATGTGCATGTGAAATAATGTTTTGTTAAGCTAGTCAGAAAGAATCAGGAAAGTTTTCTTAGTCTGCAAGTTTACAGACAGCTCAAAATATGTTTGGTTTTTGTCAGTTGCTCTGAAGTTGAATTATATTGTAAATATAGTTCATTGTAAATACTACCGATCACGGTAAGGTGGTTACTACTGGTTCTGAAATAAAAGAGAAAAAAAATAAGGGAAATATGCATATTAATAGACTGTGAAAATGGGAACATAGCTTCCACAGTGGTTTAGAGAAATCCTGTTCTGTAGTAAATGCAATGGCAGAATCATTGACTAGGACAGAGGAGATGTGCAAGTCAAAGCCTGACTGTCAACAAAATCCTAGAAATTTTAGCATGTTATGACCTCAGCACTAGGCAAACTGTTAGGACCAGCAGCAAAGAAAACTCTTTTGACAGTATTGGAGAACTAATCCTAAAGTGCAGTTAGTGCAGAGATGAAGACTGCTAATACCTGGTTATTAATTCTGATATTAGTGTGTATTAGCAATAACCTCTTAGTTGCAATTCAGCTTGTCTTTTCTCAAAAAAACCAACCCACCCCAAAAAGGTAATTTCAGCTCAGCAGTTGATTGGCATGAAGGCTAATACAGTATAATACACAGTGTAATAAATAGGTTTATGCGAGGGATTTGGCTTAGATTAATTTTTTAGGAAATAGTTATTATTTTTATGTATAGCAGCCCATTAATAAAAGATTATATTTTAAATGTGTTTGTCTGATGTAAGTATGATATTTTTTTTCAGTGAGGAAATAGAAGCTTCAATTATAGAAAGAGCTGAAAAATTATGTAAACAATTATGAAAGTTGGCTGTGGTTTTTTTTGTGTGTTTAACCATTTTAACTGCTTTTCCAATGGGAAGATTTTTGTGTAACATCCATAAATTTGCTTTCTAAAAACAAAATCTAGACTTTCAACTAATGTTTATTACTTGAAAGTAATGAACTTTATTGCTTCCTCTTATTTTGATCTAGTGCAGTATGCACTTCTGATTTTTGTTTTCTTTTGCAGAAGTACCACGATTTTATTGATGTTATGTAATGCTTTGGCTCGGGGCTTAATTCTTTGTTGGATTCCAAAGCCAAAACTTGCTGAGAAGAAAAAAAGCTTTATGGCAACAGACAGAAGCACAAAAGCCGCAGTAAAGAAACATGAAAAAGCAAATGTCATCCAGTCTTTTTCAGTAGATCCCAGTGGCCTTCCTGATATCAAAGCTGCCTTAGAGGTACAAAGCCCTCATTTTTTTTGTAGTCTTTTTTTGGTGTCCTGTCTTTTATGACAATTCATATAAATTAAATTGTAGAAAATTTTGCAAAAAATAAGCTACTATCTTTTAAAGTCACCACAGGTCCTCCCAAAATGCACATTCTTCACCAAGTGGGGCTGAGTAACTTCTATTTACTATATGGGTTGACTTATATATGAGATGTCATTAGGCTTAGAGATGCATGTGCAACAATTTAAAAGTAACTAATAGATGGCATACAAAATAGATTTCCATACAAAGAGCTTCTCACGTTTCTTCTGTTTCATCTTTTTATTTTCTTTCTGGTTTTAGATCTGTGAATTTGCCCTAAATGCGACAACTGGAACCGTACCTAATGAAGCAGTACCTATTGCTACACAACAGCAGGTCATTGCTACCTGGGTGAAAGCAAAGCAGTTAAATCAGCAGCAGATCAGACATGAACTTGGGAATGAGGAGGAGGTATTATATCTCTGGATTCCTGCATAATGTTGAAACTTTTCTTTAAAAATTAAAATTAAATTCATAAATTCATTTCATAATGACTGCAATTATCAATGTGTATTTTCTTCTATATATTTGAATACAATGTTGAAAATAAATTTTCACTGTAGTTACCGTAAAACTTTATGGAATACAGCAAATTTTTCACATTGGACGTAGCATTGAGTCTACCTTCTGTTTTTAGCTGCTAAGAATAATTATGGTGATGTCTGTCATATGATGACTGTTTAACAAAGTGGTTTTGTGTTCATACATTTAAAATAATAAAATTGCTACATAAGAGTGTTAAGGAAAATCAGCTATATATATATCAACATTTAATATGGTCTCTTTGTATTTGGAATACAGACCTAGTAAACTGGAAATTAATATTTTATTCCTATCTTTTTATTTTATTCTGTCTATAAAATCTTAATCCCTCAGTGATATATAGAATTTACATTAATTTTATTGTTGCTGGTTTTTTAGTGTTGAAACTGTAGTAGTTCAGAGTTCACAATGTTAATTAAAAGTAAATAAATACGTAAAATCCCCCATTTTAAGGACACAGTAAAGAGATGAAGACTTGCTTAATGCAAATTGAGTAGTAGTTATTATTACCTTGTCATCTCAATTGATGTCCTTAATAATGTTTACTTGCAAAAAAATTATTATCTGTTAATGTGAATTTTTAATTTCTGTTTAGAATAATGATGGAGCACAAAATCCTATGGCAAGAGTTCTTGTTGGTCTAGAAATGTATTCATGTAATGGCTTGGGCCTCATGGATTTCACTGTGCCTAGCTTATCTCAGGTATTTAGTTTTGGTTTATTAGCTCTTGAGTTTTAAGAAATTGCATAATGTAAATGTGCTTTCAGTTTCAGTTTTAGATAGAAGCAAAATTCATTTTGAAACTTTTATTGTACCATTATTTCCTTTAAAACTTTCCAAGAGATTCAATAGTTATGAAGGGTAGAAGATTTTTGTGACTGAATTTTTTCATTTACCCAAAAACAATCATTAGAATGCCAGTATTAGAATTATTCCCATGTTGCTCTAACAGATTATTTTCATAACCGTTCAGATCAGCATAATGGGCTCAAATGAATTCTGTACAAGAACCACACTTCTGACCTTCTATTTCTTTGTAGAGAAAACTTTATATAGTCGTAGAATCATTTATGTTGGAATAGACCTTCAAGATTATCAAATCCAACTGTTAACCCAACATTGGCAAGTCTATCACCAAACCATGTCCCTCAGCACCACGTCTGCATCCCTCCAGAGATGGTGACTCCACCACTTCTCTGGGCAGCCTGTTCCAAGGCTTGACAATGCTTTCAGTGAAGAATTTTTTCTAATACCGATTCTAAACTTCCCTTGGTGCAACTTGAGGCTGTTTCTTCTTGTCCCATCACCTGTTCCTTGGGAGAAGAGACCGACTCCCCCGCGCTGCAGTCTCCTTCCAGGGAGTTGTAGAGAGCTGTATTTTAGGGTTTGTATTGGAAGTATTCAGAATTTCAACTGAAAACTTCATCTTACGTTGAATTTACTTTTGGCAGTTGCAAGGTAGAACAAAACTACAATCTCTAACAATTTAAAGAATTAGGTGGCTTTTGGGTGAGTTTTATATGTCATATTTCATAGTTTCTTAAAGTATTTGCTTTTGATCAGTCTTCCATGATTATTCATGATGAATAGTGCCACACTTTTGTTGTGATACTGTTGGTTACCAAGCTATTAAAGAAGAATTAAAGTGATGTAGAAGGGTTTATACCCTGTATTTTCAAAACTGTGAATTGTAGTCTTACCTGTTTGATTATAACGTTTATAATTCCTACCTCCTGTTAAAAAGCTTTCTTAAAGGACTAAGATGTATTTCCCCATTTAGCTAGGAGCCTGGTGACGTTGTCTTACACTTTTGTAGAAGTCTGTCTTTCTGAAGACTAGAATATGGGTTCTTACAAATATAGAGGTATCTAATCCTAGTTGTTCTACAGATTTATGCAGAATACTATGAGTTAACTTTGGCTATTACTTCAGGGGTTTAGTTTTTGGAGCACAGTACTGTAGTACCCTCGTTTTGACCAATTCATTAACAATTCCCTTTATCTTAAAAAGATGGAACTTTCTGTCTGACACATGCAAAAGCAAGAAAGATGTTTATATCCTATAACAAAACTATATATGAAACAGTGTTGTTGTGAAACCACTTCTATCTCCCATTCTTACCTTTGGCTTAACTAAAATGGACTCTGAATTTCAGAAGTCCTGTTCCACTGATTTTTCAGAAGAGAACTGAAGACATATTTATATATGTCCTGGCAGATACTGCTGGTCAAAAGGCATGCATACTTACACCTGAACATACATACACTATTATAATATTTACTACAGGGTGAGCGATGCTTCTCTATTGTATATTTTGGTTGTTCTTGTAACATTTTGGTTTTCTAGATTGTTTTATCACGTACTTGTTCCAGGTGGGTAGTATGGAAGGTACAGCTGTAAGCATATAAGTGCTATAGAAAAGAGCATGATAAAAACTTGAGATGTTAACTCTTTTCTTTTTTATTCTTTTTTTTCCTCCCCCCAGTTAGTGAAATTGGCTTTAGAATGCAGTTGGTCAGATTCCTTAGTGGAATTGCAGACACTGACACGACTTACATACTTTGCATATGTATCACATGACTATGAAATAGTGACAACTTGTTCCCAAAGGATCTTGCAAACAGATGAGAATTTTTTCCGCAATAGAGATACTAAGAAATATGAAATGTAAGTACATGGAATTTTCCATGACACTGTGGTATACTTGAACTAAATTTTGAATTGAGTATATAGGGTAAATGCATCTGATCACATGATCAAAAGTGAAAGAATCTTTTTTGCGAAGAAACCGTACAGTTAGAGGTAAAATTGAAATGTTCATACTTCTGCTGACTCTGTCACTACCAGTTACTTAAGCACTGCAGATGATGTTTTAACTCTGCAGCCTGAGTAAACAGCAGTGTGAGATCCAGATTGTGGCTCTGGACCCAGTTCAGGAAGATACATGAATTTTGTTATTCAAGTGAGTAATATATATATGTGTGTTTGAGCGTCTTCCTGAGGAGCATTGCTTTTCTGAAATGGTCTCTGGCAATCATGGTCTTTTTACACTTTTTTTAATTTCCAAGCAGAGAGTTGCTTATTCTAGTTCTTTTTCTGATGCAAATTGCTTCCAGTGCTGAACTGGCTCAAATACAAAGGGTCTGCACAGCTCATGGAGCAGCAGGAGCTGTGAGTGGTAGTGGGTGGTGGCAGTTGCTCCATTCCAAGCTCTGGTGTCAGGTGGTCTTTATGGTCTTTATTATCACCTTTGCGTATGGGTGCAATATGAATGTAACTCAGTTCTTCAAAAGTCCAGTATGTTACTTAACTGATAATTTAAAATACTGATCTCAAAGAAAAGAAAAGATGCCATATATAAATGGATCTGTGGATGGAGTCCTTTATTATGAAAAGGAAGGATCATTTGATCCTTTTGTTTTTTTAGTATATTTTCCTCAAAAACCAGAAAGTGATTTTATCAAAAGAGGAAGGAATCAACTCCATTTAGTGAAAATTTGTTGGAATGTAGGAAATTTGAAAGAAACACATAAAGCACTTTGAATATAATATACTGTTCTTTTTTCTCTCTGAAAAATAATTTCTCTTTTTAAAAAAATTTCTGCTCTTTGAAATTCATAGTTGTTTGCTACATGGAGAAAAACATGTAAAACCAAGTAAGATATCTTAGTATGAAATATAGTTTCAGAACATTACAGAAATTGAGAAAATATTTGCTGTGTATCTAGCAATCTGCAAACTAGTGAAGGATTAGATGTTTGATTATTTGACAAAGAAAGGTAGGTATGGATTGTCAATGCTGTTTCCAGAGAAATGGAAGATAAACTTAGTCTTTCCATGGTAAAGCAGAACTTCAGGACAAAGAAGGGTTAAATACTTATTTTTAACTTTATTGTTGTCATTGTTAACTTGTAGCCACTGGTGTCTTCTCATGAACACAAATCCTAAATGCATGATAGTTCTCACCACAGAGTAGGAATTAGGCCAACTAGAACATCTACATTTCTGTATAAGATTGCACAATGTAATTAAGGCATTAAAAAAAATCTTGCAATTTGCAAGAATTACTTCTTTTGTTACAAAATCACTATTAACCAAAATACCAAATTTATTTACTAACTTACTAACTGACTAACTGCCAGGACTGAAATCTACGTTCTTTTGTTTTAGATGTAGGGAACTATAATCCAAACCAATTTCTCCAGAGTGCATACTTTACCAGACATAAGCGAGACCAATTCCAAAAGAAAATATCAAAAGTTATGTAATTTTCCCTATTTCTTTTTTTAATTGGTTGCCTGTAAGTTTGACTTTGGACTAATATTTCGTTTGCTGTACAATAGTGAATAATGAGGAAAAACCCCCAAATCTATTCCTCCCCCTTGCTGAATGTAGATAATAATATTTTAATGTGATTTCTTAGTTATTTTCATAAGAGCTGTGAAAAAGGTATTTTATTTTTGTTATCTTTTCACAAAATGTTCAGGTTTTCAAATAATTTCTCGTTTAAAAATAAAAGTCAATAGAAGCCTTTAACTTCCAAAGGTAGGGGCATCTATTTAGCAACAACTTGAAAGCAGCATTAATAGGAACTGGCATATTCTTAGACTGTAAGACTAGCGCTTCTTTAATTATTTGCCTTTATTCAGGCCTGGTAGCAGATTGAGACAAGAAATGTTAAGCACTGCTGCCTGTATACAAGGAAAAAGTATAATGGAAAATTTGTCTGGAAGAAAACATTTGCGTGTGGCCGCGTCAGAAGCCTTTGTTCAGAGTGCCAGGTATGTTTTATTTGGAGAGAAGACTAACATAACATAGCTCAAATTTGATTTACAGATTTGGAGATCAACATATTCTTTCCAAAGACAGATAAAAATCAAAGCAGTTATCAGTTGAAATGCTTAACAGAGGATTTGACAGGTTTTTACAGTTTAGTAAATTTATCAAATACCATATCTTCCACATAGCTGATCTTGTAATGTCACAGGATCATAGGAAAATCGGGTTGGAAGGGCCCTCAGAAGGGCTGTAGTCCAAACTCCCCCTCAAAGCAGGGCCAGCCCAGGGCTTTGGCAATTCTGGGCTTGAGAACCTCCAGGAATGCAGACTACAACCTCTGTGAGAAACCTGCTCTGCTGCTTGACTGCACTCATGCTCTCATTGCTGAAATTATATATGGTGGTGCCTGGATCAGGTAAACCTGGATGTTTGTAGAAGTAAAATTCTTTATTTTGGCTAGACTGTAATTGTTTTCCTTTATTAAGCCGTACTTTATTTTCTTCAGGTATGCAGGTGAAGCTGGAAATTATTCCCTTGTCATGTTTGCAGCTAGACACTTTTGGAATACATGCCTACCTTTGTTAAGTTCTCCACATGACAGAGAGCAGTTTAAAGAACCTACTGAAATAATTCTGAAGAATATAATTAAAGCAGAATCTAAAAAGAAACAGGTAATATCTAATAGGTATTGTTAGTTGTTCTTGTGTTTAACGATTGGTGCTGATGATAAAGAAAAATTATGGTTTGCTCTGAAGCTCTGGGTGCATTCTTCGAGATACCTTTCCTAAGAGGGGAAAGTGGCTTATTTGTCATAAACACATACGTGGTTTCCTGTCTGCATTCGCATAGCACACATCCATATATACAGGGAATCACATCCTCTTATTTTCAATTTGGTGATTCTTCTGGTTTTAGGCAATTGTCAGACTTGCAACGGTTTTCTTCAAAGTAATTTGCTGCCTGAAGGGCTGTAGTGTTTCACTTTGTGAAGCTTACAAAACGGAATGTTTAGAAAATATTCAAAAGAAAATCCAGAAAAAAAATCTGTCTTATCAGGAAAGGATGATAATAGATTTTAAAACACAAACTCAGGAAGAAAAATGTGACTGAATTAAGGTTCCCCACACCTGCAGATTCAAATTTCTCTTCTACCTGGAAAAAAGGAATTTTTACTTCGCATATCTTCAGTTATTAACAGACTATTTAGCACTTTGGCAGTAGGAAGTTATAATTCAAGCTGTGCTGGCAGTCAGTGACAAACTTAAATACTGGTTGGTTATGAGAAGTATGTGTAAACTGAAGTCATACCTTTGAAACAACATGCAGGTGGTGTGTATCATATAACACATCCCGCCATACGAAATTTCTTCTGCACACTGAAACATCCCCACATATTTGCAACTTTTCTTACTTCAGAATTCCCCGGAGCTGATCCATTTCTCTTTCTAGATCTGATTTACACATCAGTGAAGCTGATGTGAGTTGTTCTGTGCATTTCCATGCGTACAAGTTCAATTAAAGCTTGAAGGGTTTATTAATAACTCTTGCATTCAAGCTCAGTGGTACCAAGATGAATTTGCATCTCAGTTCATCAAGGAGTGTAGTACTAGAATAGAAAACTTAATTTTGATTTTTCCTCAAGCCATGTACAAATCACAAATAGTCAGAGGTGGTGACTGGTGTGCTTGATTCTGGGTGAGTAGGAGATAGAACTGAGTACACTGTCTGCTTGGAAGCGCAGTGAAGATTATAAACTTAATGGAACTCTGACAGTGTTTGGATGTATAACAGTAATTGCCCATAGACACAGTTCTAAAGGTTTAGTTATTTGAAGAGGTGATATCTTTAAAACCAATAAAAATGAATACTTCATTATATGCATGTAGTTAACTCACTATCGCAGCATATTTTCAGAGTGAACCCTCAATAAATTGTATTAAAAAGCAAGACATCCCCAGCAGCATGGCCAGCAGGGCAAAGGGGGCAGATTCTGCTGCCTCCAGCTCTGGGGCCTCAGCACAGGAGGGACATGGTGCTGTTGGAGCGGGGCCAGAGGAGGCCACGGAGATGCTGGGAGGGCTGGAGGCCCTCTACTGTGACGACAGGCTGAGAGAGTTGGAGGGGTTCAGCCTGGAGAATAGACGGTTCTGGGGAGACCTTATATGGGACAAAAGACATCAAGTGACCTTTTAAAAATCATCTGAAAATTGTCTGAAAAAATAAGCTGTTACACATTTTTGACCAAAAAGGTTGTGGATCTCTGCTTGGAGTACTCAGAAGACGATGGAACAAGGCCCAGAGCAACCTGCTTTGAGCAGGAGTGTGGGCTGGAGAGGCCTGAGGGTCCCTGCCAGCCTCAACTGTTCTGTGATTCTCTGGAACGTGTTACTTAATCAGTGTAACTGAGTGAATATTACTGAGTCTAGTTATTGCTGTGTTGGTTTTTAATTACAGAACTCATTCAGGAGAAATGGCTGTGGTTTTCATCTCCTGCATGTGTAGCTATATGTGTAACATGTTAATAGTTCATGTTCGTATTAGTTAGTGTACAAATGAAACAGAAGTACAGTGCTTAAAGACATATGTTAACCGAAAGATAAAGGGCTTTTTTTTTTGCTTTTTTTTTTATCTTTTTAGGAGAAGAAAGATACGTTGCCTTTGCATCAGTGGATTACAAAGGATTTTCAAAGTATTGGGCTGTCAGTTGGATGTTTTCTCCCAGGCATGTTTTTCCTTCTTTTGATCTGGTAATAAAAGAAAAACCAGTATTTTGTAATATCATTACTCTAATTCTGCAGTATATTAATAAAGCATTTGATTATACTTCAAAGGTGCTGAGGAAGATATGACATTAAGAGCCTACTTATACGGGTTATTATTCCACATATATGCTGATAAAGCTGATTGGGAGACAGCACTAAAAGTCCTGGATGAAGCCATTCAAGTTTTGCCTCAGACAAGACACAGGCTGTAAGTTGGTTGACTTCTTTTTATTAAAATAAGCATCCTGATTCTTGAGAAGTATAAAACTCCAAGTATTTTTTTTTTATTTTGCATTGGGAAAATATTATGATTAGTTTTTGTCAGCCTGTCAGTTCTTATACCAGACAACAGTCTTGTGTCTTTTCAATGAAAAAGACATACATTGGCAGTGTTCTTATCATTAATCTGTTCATAATAGTTGTAAATTTAATTTTTTTAAACTTACATTTAAATAGTATCTTACTTTTCCAAGAAAATAGGCACATGAAATGTGGCTATGTAGCAGAAACTTTAATTTTCTTAGCTGTAAACCCATTAATGTTAAATGGAAACTCAATTATCTAGTGTAGTGTTTACATAGTCTTATCAGAGTTCAAAGAATTATGCCCTTTTATGTCAGTTTATGAACTTTACATCTCTGTACTGTTAATGTATATGTCCAACTTGCAAAGTTACTTTACAGGTACAGATAAAATTAATTTGCAATTTTTTTGGTCTTTTTCTAGGCTGATTTTTAAATATATGGCTACAGCGAAGGTGGGATTGGGATGCAATTTTATGATGGACATTCAGCAAATCAGAGATGAAAGTGAAGATTATTTGTCACATATGTGGCGTCATTTGGTACCAGTCTCCAGAAGCATTTTTGGACAGCTAATCTGTTTTCAAAATGCAATCATTGCTTTACAGGTTTGTTGGGTTTTGCTGTATATGTTTTACAAATGCTGATAGAATGATGTTTCTTGAGGTATTCATGGGATTGCAACTTCTGTGAAGTATATAATTGAGCTGATTGGAAGGCCATACACTTAACCATTACTTTTTATAGTATTGAAATTTCTCTTCAGTTGGAAAACTGTGTATCTTGGTATCCAGTAAAAATTCAGTTGAGTCTAAGAAAAATGTCTAAGAGTAGCCAATTGCAACAAGTTTTGATAAAGCAAAGAATTATCTGGTGAAGTTTTCTGTTGCATTCTGTTGAGCATAACTCTGATTATGTGATGCCAATAAAACTAATTGTCAAATTACTATTTTTTACTTCTATTAAAACTATATTGAACTTCTGAATTTCAATTTGATGGTTTACATCACCAAATATCTTCCTTTATTACTTTTATAGAAACAAGAAAATGAATGGCAGAAAGTTGATTATCTGATGGAATTTGCTGAATGGCTATATTGTAACCAATTTTGCCTCAGTGATGTTATTAAACCTCTGGACTGGGTGGTAGATCTCTTGCTACGTATGAAATTTTCTATGCAATCCTCACAAGAAGAAGGTATGTAAAAGGTATATGTCCTTCAGAGAAATTTCTCAGCAGCATGAGAGATATTTTTAATTTACAATTTAGTTACCCCAAAGAAAGGCACCAACTTGGCCGTACTTTCTCCAATATTCACTGTTACTTGTTCAATGCTAGCTTAAACATACCTGTGAATTCTGTGTCGTGCCATAGAGACATAGCCTCTGCCTTTTGGTGCAGAAGATACAGCCCCTGTCTGACACAGAGGTGTTGGGTTGTGAGGTGCTGGCAGCACTTGGCGGTTTGTTTCAAATGCGTTCTCATGGGGGGCCAGATGTAACTGTAGGAAATGGTTTCAGTGCCCAGATTTGGGTGTCTTTATATTGCTCTTCCTTTGCCCTTACCTAGTACTTTAGGATAGATTTTTCAAAAATGACTTTCAAAGGGCTGAGCACTTTCAAGTACTTACATAACTGTGCAAAAATTCTTTGGTCCTTTTACTTTGCGTCCATGTGCAGTGTTATGGACACAATGACCGATTTTGATAGGATACCCCATTACTTAATTCAAAAAAAAAAGTATGTAATTTCTGGAACGATACTGTACTGTGTGGTATTAATTAACATCTGCTCTGCTCTTATTTTTATGAGAAAAGATGAGATAGATCAGACAAGTATGATAGTGTTTGCATTGAAAAAGATAAACATTCAGTGTCTCTAGAATCACACATTTGATTAAAGTCACAGTAACAATATTCTGTTCATGCTTTTCTGCTAATGGTTTTGTTAGGTTTTTTTACAGCCCTGTGGCGATATAGAGTTTGTACTTGTTCTTTAACGATCTTCCCACCCGGTTTTACATGGCTGCTTATGATTACTGGACTTCTTACACTGCCTATGTTTCAAGAAAGTTTTTACAAAACTTTTAATGGGAACTGAAATAATATAATGAGAAAAAGTAGTTTCAAATATAAAACAGCCCAGGCTGGAAGGGACCTCAGAAGATCACCTGGTCCAACCTTCTGTGGAAAAGGGAGCCTTGATCAGATTACCTAGCATCCTGTCCAGTTGTGTCTTGAAAAACTACAGTGATGTTGTTATGCTTTGACAAAACCTGTAACAATTTATTGTTGATTAGACAATTATTCTATCCTTCCCCAACAGGAAAGGGGAATCGGGGAACACAAAGAAACGTGAGGGTTGAAATATAAATAGATTTAATAGAATAAGACTAAATAATTAACAATAATACTAAAGAACCAGTATTAATCCCAATACTGATATAAGATATACAAGAATTATACTCAGCCAATTATATCAGTAGGAAGCTGTGCACTTCCAGCAGTGGACAGCAAATGTCAGACACTGCAAGCACTATGGCTTTGGGATGAAGGGAAGGCCTCAGGGTTCCAGTACCGGGGCAAGGAGTTGTCTGGACTGTCGCCATCAAGGGAGAGAGAGCTACACAGCAAACTTTTCTAATTTACATTGAATGTGACATTCATGGTATGAAATAATCCTGTTGGCCAGCCTAGGTCAAATGCCCAGGCCTAGCTCCTCCTTGTCCCTGCACTAAGACCTTGAATCCCAAAGAGCTTAGCTGGCTTTAAAGTAAATTTTTCAGTAATTCAGACACTAGAGTCTTCTAAAAGTGCAGTTTTCCCCAGCATTAGAAGAAAAGTTAGTCCTGTGTTTTTCAGCCCAGGATAGATGGGGATTCCACGTCCCTGGGGAGGTTGCTGCACTGACAGCTTTATAGCTGACTAGGCTACTGGTGGTTATGACATCATCTTTGGTCACCGTAGAAACCACTACATCAGGATTAAGAAGGTTTTTGACTTCAGCATGATTTAAGAGGTTTAAATAGATAAGTTAGACTGTCTTTCCCACAGATTCATTTTCAAGAAGATATAGTTAAAGTGTGCTTACTGTGGATTCCATTTCCATGTCAGACTCATTTAATATACACATCTGTATGTTATTCATTGAAAAGATGTACAAGTAGCATTGCATGACCTTAAGAACATCCTCAGTAGATGGATTTCTGGTTTTTTGGGTTTTTTTTCCATAAACATTTTCATTTTCAATTCAGAAATTTTTGAATAGATTTTTTAATACCATCACTGTGAACATGTTAATTTTTCTTAACAGAAAAAAATACAATACTGAAATTTTCACCAATAGAAAATTTGAAGATAGACATTGGAGCAAATGGTATCATGCCCCAAATTAATTTGGAAGATTTTAGTAATATTAAACAATTGGAAGCTTTCTTCAGAGCACAGACATTGAGCGCTTTAATTTCTGGTCATAGTTCTCCTTTTCATCAGCAGCACTGTCTGATGGCATGTGCTTGTATTGTCCGCATCTGGCAGGTGAGGTTGTATGAGATTATTATATTGTTATATTATAATGTGGCCAGTATATTTCAAGTTATATTGTGTAATTATGGTGCCAGCTAGTCATTTGATGTTTTAACTACATCTTTAGAATTTCCAGTTTTATGGTATAGTTATTATATTTTCTCAGGCTTAAGGATTGAACAAGAAAATCCAGAGAAAAAAACAGAGAAGAGACATTAAGGATAAAAGCAGTGGCCCATTGTTTCTCTGAGTACATTCATAAGTTTCATGCCAAAAGTTCTAAAATTTTGTATTTTTAATTTGTTGACGAATACATGCTGAAGACATTGCTGAAGTTCTGAGGAACAGTAATTTCGGGTGAACCTTCACTTAGGTTGAGTCAAAGGGGCTGTCATTACTAGCTGTAAAAGTCTGCAATTTGTTACTCTTGTAATTATGATCAACTTTTCATTGTGAAGTCAGTTTAGACTCTAACATTTGATTTGGAAGACAGGAATCGAATATTGATATTTTCAAGTTTTACATAAGCATAATTTTTAATATCCTGAACTTGATTGTCCGAGTGTTTTAGTAGAGAAAAAAGATACCTTAAACGAGTATTACTGTTTGAATAAACTATTAAAAATTTAAAAGAGTTAATGTAGCTGTCAGTGCCAGTTGTAGGACAATGACAGTAATTCTAAGAACTCATGTTTACAGCTGAACAGTACTGTGAGAAAAAGAATAACTGTCTGGCATTAAAGGAATATAAGTGCCACAGGACAGCTTAATCCTGTTTTGGAGTAGAGAGTAAAGCAGACTTGACTGCAGATGTCAATTTCTAAAGCAGTCTCTCAAGTGTTTAGGACTCCATAAATAACTCAGTAGAAGATATTAAAATGTTCTCTAAAAACCCGAATAAGCCAAGTAAAATTCATCTGCCTTTGGCTTTTTTTAAAGACACATGTTACCTTTAATTTAAAATTTTCACAAGTTGTGCAGAATCCAGCATTTTCTGTTCATATTTTGTGTTCTACTGTTGATCCCTCCAGCAAAATATATTAACCTTCTGAAATTAATGTGTTGTGGGGTTTTTTTTTTCTGATTTTATTTGGGTAAGATCAGAAGCTGTGCTATTGCATGCACAGAGAAATTTTCAATGGATGCTTTCATATGCTTAAGTATTTAGAAATTTCTTTTCTATAATATTCATTATTAACATTATAGAAGACTAATCTAGAAGGAGAACAGAGTGGCTCTTTGCAGTCTTCCAGATTACTGTGAGACGAAATTCATCCCTTGTAGAAGATTAAGCAATATAAACTGGCAGTTAAAAAAAAAAAAAAAAAAAAAAAAAAAGAATTGAATTTGCAACCATATAGGTTAAGAAAATAGCAGTAGTATTTACCACAAGGATTGATGCCATCTTTTCAACTGCTGAAACGCTTTGCCATGATCATCCTAAATGCTTGTACAACCAGTGAGAACATCCAGGAGTCTTTGAAATTTTAGTTCTGTGAAGAAAGCTCTTCTGCCAACAGATAATTGTGATAATTGTTAGTAGCTGTAGATAGTGACTTACAGTGAATTATCATTATTGCTTGAAATTTACATTATTATTGAAAATTGTAAATAATTAACTGTAATTATTGGGTTATCTAGGTATCTTTGTCAGCATCAGAACCTATTACAAAAAGATTATCAAAGTCTTCACAACTTACAGTTTCTCAGAAGGTACAGTCAATAACTGGTCCTAAAAAAGAGAAGGACAAAAAGAAAGAGAAACAAGTAAGAACCTTTCCTGTGGAATTAAAGCAATAATCTGTTTCTAAGAGGTGCTTCCCTGGGCTCATTTGTTGAATAGTTCAGATAATTTCCTGTAAAGACTCTCATACCCTGTGAAAAATCTCTCTGTGAGTGTGTATATCATACTTTCACTCTTGATCACGTAGACTTGACAGGTCATAAATTTACAAATACTTTTTCTTTATTTTGTTCGCTGTATTGGTCAAAGTGCTGCTGTTTTTTAAAATGCACAGTCTAGAGGTCAAAAAAAAAGGAAGATGACTCTTCAAAGGATATTAAACAGATACCTTTTTTTTGAAGTTAGCTGAGTATTTAATACCAACAGGAATGTTAATTTGGTCTCATAAATGTCCTCATTTTTTATTATAGGTTGAATTTTCTGTTCTGAAAGAGAAGCCTAAAGGGAAAGGATCGGTTCATAGCTTACCAGCAAGTGTGGAAGAATGGGCTCATTATGACTGTCCCAAAGAAATCAGAGATACTTTTAGACAGAAAACAAATAGTTATGGTATTAACTGGCATAATTTCCCAAATCCCGTAAGCACATTTCTCAAAATTCTAGAGCATTTATTATTTAGGAAAAAAGTGAGTAGCAAAGATCTGTGCTGCATTTCAGTTTTTCTGTGGGTGCGATAAAGAATATGTTCAGACAGCTGTCAAAAATACTTCCTTGTCATAGTATTCATTAATACTTTACAAAGTATTAGTCTATCCTCTGCGTTCTGAAATGAACTTATCTTACAGAATAAATTTGCTGGCTTTCTGTGTTCCTACCTGCTGTTTCAGCTTGAAAGCTTGTTTAACTTATTTTATTTTACATAAAGTTTGGAACTGAAAATGTAATCATTAATTTAAAATTGATTCCCTACAAAATTATGTTTATACTGATTGAAATTTAAAAACTTTCTTTTCAGACTTGCACTTTGTATTTTATGGACCTTTTAGCTAAAGAACTACAGAAAATTTTTTGCCCCCACTTGATTCTTCCCATCTTCCAGCTAGCTGAAGTTATTGCTAAGGAAGTTGTGGAATGTAGAAGTTTGTCTGATCTCTATCATCTTCGGTTCGTATCCTTTATTTATTTTAAATAAAAGAGAAACTGAATGAAGTAGACCATCTGTTAATATTTCACTAAATAATAACAAGGCTTTTTGTCACTTGTTTCATATTTTTAATGTTTTTTATTTCTTTTCATTCCTTTTTTATACATTTAAATAGAGTTTTGATGAGCTGGTTTTCTTGTGCAGGTAAAGCCACTACATTACCGGTTACTAAATGTGATCCCCATGAGGAAAGATGTACAAGATTATGAACTCAAGGCACTTTTGTGTGCATAATTTTTGTAATACCTTATTGTCACCTAACTGAAAAAAGTGAAATACAAAAAGAATGTCAATAAATGTGTTATCTTTTAAGTATTCAAAAGACAGGCTCCCATCTTGCATCAAAAATATGTTGTCTTTAGCTTAAGAACCCAAATAAGTATCCCCAGTGAGAACATTCTCTTTTATAGAGATTTGCCTTTGTGACCAGAATTCTGTTATTTTTATGAATGATTAGCCCTAAAAGTTTTGATTCAAAAATATTTAATATGCATGCAATGGCAAATTATCACTGTTTTAGTTAAAACATTTCATCATGCTTTTTTGAAATGCATTGCATAATGTTTGCTTAATATTTAACGGTTATAAGCAATAATTGTTTGCTTAATTCCTGATAGTTTGTGAAATGCCACATAATGTGTTTTTAAAATGCCTGAAACTGATCCCACATAACAGAATAGATAAATATTAACATATACAAATGTATGTGTGTATCTGGGTTGCCAATTGATTACTGAATTGCTGTCTTAAAAAATTAAAAGTGATTTACTAATAGGAAATTGATTTGCAGCCAAGCTTTCCAGGCAAATTTTTTGTTGACTCCTCAATATTTGTTTTTATTTCATGGTATTTTATCTATATATGTGACCTAGTTTTTATATATGATCAGATAGGTGTACATGAATATATTGCTCTTTATTCAATACAGAAAAATAAGTTAGCACACACACGTATGGGTTTTTTTGCATGCTGTAGTGAGACCATACTATAAATATTTTTGTACTTTTACCACATCATTTTGCTGCTAAATTGGAGAGAGAAGGGTTTGATGGATGGACTGGGGATACTGGTGGATACCCCATTACTGGAAGTGTTCCAGGTCAGTTGGACACGTCTTTGAGCAGCTGATCTAGCAGGGATGATCTTAAAAATGTGCCTTCTAACCCAAAGCGTTCTGTATTTCTATGACCTCTATCAATGGATAATTACAATGACCGACTGCATTTCCCTCTTTTTTTATTTAAAATTTTTATTATTGGCAATATTAATCAAGACATAAGAAGGTAGGACTGATATGGAATATGTGCTCTTTATAGATAACTTCTTTATTTGAAGCAACATCTGAAAGATCCTGATTATTTCTTAAAAATTTCTTTTTATTCTTAGAATTGCCCTGATATGTTCAGATCTAAAACTGAATCAGGCATCTTTGTATCATGAGAAAGCTGCTGGAGAAGCATACATTAGTGAATTAGAACAAGCAATGTACGTATTTGCACTACAGAGGCTGTATTATTTGGGCTTTTTTCCCTACAGTTGATAAGTATTGTTTGGGGGGGGGGGGGGGACACGACGACAGAAATGATTAAAAAACATGATCTCTTAATACAAATTTGGTATATTAGCTATGCCCTAAAATTCTGTGCATGATTGTTTTGCATCTCTCCGCAGAGTAAGTGTATAGTGAAGATGCCTAACACACTAATACTTCATTATGAAATTCTTTAAATATATAGTTTAATTTTTCTTTCTTGTGATTTAGGTGTAGGCAAGAGATTTCACTAAAAAAAGAAAAAAACCTACATACTGAGAAAGAAGAAAGAAAAATATTTTTAAAAAATGCTCAGCTGGATGCTAGCAAGGATGAGAATATCCTTACTTCAAGTGAAAAGGTCTTTATTTCTGCTCCAGTTTCTTTAATAACTCACTCTTCACTTTTATTTTTATATACTTCCTAGTTTGGTTTTAAATAAATTTGTACTTGAGAAATATGTTAACACAAAAAATCATTACAAATGCATACTACTAAAATTCAGCTGAACGTGAGCTGGGTTTGACTGGCATATTATTTGTATTGTGGAACAATAAAAATAGGGTCTGTATTCATACAAAATAAAAGTACTTTTCTACAAATGGAATTTGGGACTAATGCAAAACAATGGAAAAGACAGAGAAGGAAAAAAAGACATTGTATTTGCTCTTGGTCTCAGTTTTCTTTTTTTCTTTCTCCATTATATCACTACATACCAGTTCGCTGTCTCTTATATATTCTTTTAAAGGCATGCAAATATTTCAGCTTTGTCTCTTCTTTAGAAATCTAGGAAAGGATAGTTGCCTTACTGATATTCTTAAAGTTTACCCCCACTTTCCTCTTTAATATGGTGTTTCTGTCCTTGTATTTATTATATCATTTTGCTCTCTTTGTATATTTTTCCATTCTTCTGCATGTAAAATGTCTCTTTTTTCCTAATTACTAATCCCTCTTGAATCACATCTTTTGACTTGCAAACTTTTTCTATTTCATTGCTTTAGTTATTACCAAGAATCAACTTCTTTGCAGCAGTAGCAGATCTGAAGTAGTCTGTTTTAAATTTGGGTTTAATAGTATATACTTACTAGTTGAATGGCTTTTGAGGATTATAAAATCCAAATCTCACAGTAAACCTGTTTTTCCTGGAATACAATGTTGAATTTTGAAGTTAGAAAATAGAGCTGGACTGTGGGCTATATCAAGAATTTAATATGATAATTAACCACAATTTTTATTCCATCTACTTCAGTTTTGAAAGTTTTGAGAGTGTAATGTTTTGGTTTTTTTCAGGTTTTTGAGTTAAATACAGTAACAGGAAAAGGACTGAGTGCGCTTTCTTTCCCTTTCTTATGGATAGAAAAAGCTGAAGTACTAATTCAGCTAGGCTTGTATCAACCAGCAAGACTTCTGCTTTCAGAGGCCCATGCTGCAACTCAGGTACATCAGAAATAAAGTAGAAAAAGAAAAATTAAGAAAACATGTAGGAAAAATGTTCATTTTTAATGCAGTCATTCCTTATAATCAAATTGCAAAACCAAACTTTATCCTGCCCCAAACCTATGTCATTTGAGTTTCAACATGCATAAGGCATACATTTAAACATATTGCACTTAAGTCCAACTTTATGGGTATTGTCTGAAGATTATTTCAAATTGTGAAGTAGTGTCAACACCTCTGCCTGCTTTGCAGTGACCTTGGAAGATGTGTGTATATCCAAACCTTGTTTCTTAAATAGTTTTGATATGTTCAAGATTTGCTCATAAGAGATGGAGCATTCAGCTCCATCTTCTCAACATTTTGATCATTTGAAAGCCTAGTTATATAATTTTGAATTTTGTTATGATTTTACTGCTGTTTTTTGATAAACAGCCTCTGACTCTGAAATTATGACTTAGAACTCTGGCAGATCTGAAATAAGTGCCCGTATGTCCATGTCATTATTATGAAGGGTTTACATTAAAGATATACTTCCTGTATCTACCGTTCTCCATTATAGCTGTCTTCTCAGTTATACAGCTTTCTGAAACATAATTATTGCAAAAAATCCTTTACTTCTAAAGAGAAAATGTAATTGTTATCCTGTTATTCCACATAATAATTTTTCTCATGTAAGTAAAAACTGCCTATGTATATTTAGCATGAATCATGTATACTTTGAATAGTAATACCTGAATAATATATTCATTAGTAATATATGTCTGTTAAAAACACATGAATTTAGTTGTACATTGAGAAAAGTTCAAAAGACATTAGGACACTAATTTTAATGATACGATTTCTTACTAGTACCCTTTGTATCCTAGTATACTATCTGTACTGTACACTAGATCTTTCTCTTGTATAGTACTAGTGTATAGTTTGTAACTAGCATAAAGTAGCATTGTAAATTTACCGGACCTCTAGTGTATCTAGATCCCAGTTCATTAAAAAGTTTTCAGGACCACATTTCTTCATCAGATACCGACAACTGGCAGCAGATATATACATACTAAATAATAGCAGAAAAATAGCTTATTTAACTTGTAGGCTAGAAGATGTGGAAATGTGAAGAAATATAACGTGTATTTGAAGTTCTTGATAAGAAGTAGACACTTTATGTTGTTGAAAAAGACAAAGTAATATAAGGAGTAACTAAGAAATTATACAGATGATTGAGGAAATACCATTTGCTTCTTATTTCTGTGCTTATTCATAAGTTTAATCTAAAATATGAATAGAAGTAAATATGAATAGCAATAGTGAATCTTTTGTCTATAGGACACATCTTTCTTCCTAGGAACTGAGGGCCCCAAATGATGTGTCGAGGTGCTTGTACCTATTCTCTGTGCTGGCTAACCTGGAGAGAAACCACGGCCAAGCTCGCGCACTGCTGGAGAAAGCACAGCTTCTGGGAGGAAACGAGTGGTTTTGGTACAACAGCACTCTGAGTCTCATAGATGCAATTCTAGAGGAGGAGGGAGAAGGAAAACAAAGCTTGGTAAGGAAGCAGATTTGGCTTGATAGTTGTTTTTTTGCAGCAGTGGTGTCTCTTTCAGTGAAGCTTTTGCATTTTAATAAAAGCAAAATTAGGTGTCAAATGCAGTTAATGTTGTTTTCTCTGTTGTGCATTCAACAAACATTAATTACAGATTCCAAACACATGCAGGCCAGTAAGAAACCCACAGAAGTTTAGGAAGTTTTTATAATAAATTGTATATTATTCTACTGAAATCTAGTATATGTAACTAAATTCCAGAGATCTGATTTTCTTGGTTAGAATGCTTTTGAACTCGAATAATTCTGTTAAAATTGATGTGTTTATTTTCCGTATTTAATAAAGAATATAAATATTATTTCCTACTAATTCAAATAGTTTTACAAATGTTATTTCTGTATTTTTATAGTACTTTAAGTATAATGTATTTATTAAAAACCTTTTCCTACTTGACCCTTAACATTAAAATATCCTTTTACTGTTCAAACCTTAACTTTCATGAGTTTCAGCATAAATATAATCTACTTGTGTCTATGATGATCTGTCCCTTATTGATAATCTGTGTGAGTCTGTTTTGTATGGAGGGATTGTTTTGATTTGGTCTGAACTCAGATTTCCAGTCCTTGAAGGACAAAATACCTGGCTTACCTGTGAGTGCATTTACTAAGGTTTTACCAGTTTAGCTATTAATGAAATGTGTGAGATGTGTGTTTTTTACCTCCATATGTCTGACCAACATGACTGCAGCAGCAATATTTTTTAATAAGGACGAATCTGTGGCTGAGGTTTTGAGCGTCATCTAAGGGCTTTTTCAGTCAGAATTGTTAGTTGGGGACTTCTTTTACATCCCCAGGTGGCAAAACTATAATAGTGTAAGGTTTACTTCTGGATGAATATGCTAGTAAGGGTGCAAGAATCGGTCCCTAAGAGGATGCCAATGAAATACAGAATCAATGAAATACAGAATCAAATGTTTAGGTTAGAGGCCATCTGGTCTAATCCCAGGGAAAGCAGGGGCAATTTTGAAGTAAAATCACTCTTGACTCAAGTTGCTCTGGGCCATAGGGCTACTTTTCAAGTATCTCCAAGAATGGAGATTCCACAACTTGTCTGGGCCCTTGTAACGTACCCTTCCTCCCCCGGAAAAACTCCCAGTGCCTAGGAAGGTGGCCAAACACTGGAGCATCTGTTATAATTCCCTTTTTTCCCATTTGGGCCTGTTGCCCCTTGTTCTTTTGCTGTGTACCTCTAAGAAGAGTCTGGCTTCATCTTCCCTCTTCATGTGTATGCGCTCTATTCGCTTCAGCATATCAAAATACCTAAATATGATCATAACTCACACTTTCTAGACTGATATGCAGTTGTTAAGAATCAGTCATGCTCGGGGATATTAGGGAAAGATATTTAATATATTCTGTACAAAATTTGAGATTTCTAAATAAATGTTTGATATTATACATAGACATTTAAAATAGAATTATGCAGTTTCTTATGTTACCTGCAGGCTTGTGAGATACTGGAACGTACTGTAAATGTGCTCAGATCGACTTTACTGAAGAGACCTACCAGACAATCGGATTTGGGTTTTATAATTACATCCCTTGAAGCCAGGTAACTGTCTTTTCATTCAAATACGCCCAGCTTCTACTATGCAGCTACATTGCAAATATATGGTGATTTTTTGCATTTATCTTTATTTTAGTATGTTGCATTCTGTGGATTCTCAGATATTTTTCTTCTAAGTAATTTATGTTTATTATTTTCTTTTAATTTAAATTTCCTTTCCAATTTCTTCATTCTTGTCTGCAGCCCTACTATCTGTTAAGTTAGTAAGCTAGTTCAGATACCACAACCTATTGTGCGTAGTTTGTGGTGTGTGTTACCCAAAGGAGTAAGACACTTTACCCTGTGCGCAGGTACCTGTTTGAGCACAGGTATTCCCGCAACACTGTTGTAGTCTGCAGTACTGACCTACTTCTTCTCCCCGTGATCCAAGTCTTTTTATGGTGAAACTAAACAATGATTTTGGTTACATTGAAATCCAAGTACTAAGCTCTTAAAATGTGTTGGTAAAAGGAGAGAAGTACGGCTAACATTTACACTACTCTTTACAGGAATGTGAAACTTTTGGATTAGAAAGGGAAGACTAATAGTCTTCTCAGTGCAACTGTACTTAGAAGACTGAATAGGCCTAGGCAGTTTGAATGATTAGGTATGTGGAACAAATGGCACATCAATTCTAATCTAAAAATAGAATATTTTGATTTTTTTCATGAGCTACTATAATTTGTAGAGGACAGATTTAAATAATGTAGAGGCTTTTTCTAATTTTCTTATAATTTAAAGGAGAGCAGAGAGAAACATGTCTGGTTTCAAACATAGCCAGTGCTTTCTGACTACCATCTTGTACTTAATTTTTATTCCTAGGAAAACACTTATTCAGATACATTTTATCCAAGATTGTATGACAATTAATGCTGAATCTTGTCAGTTGCCACATATGCTACAGGAATCATACAATAAATTAGTTCAAATTGAGGATGACTTCTTCCATTGTGGGCATAGAAACTGCAGTGCTGAGATACTGCTAGAACGTGCAAATATTCACAGGTAAGGTTATACCTCTGATGAAAAATTTAATTAACTAGTCCAAGAAGTGTATTGTTTACATTTTTATAGTCTACCTAAAGATGGAAAAGAGCAGGTAATATTGTCAGGTTTTATATCTTGGCACTACACATCTGTTTGCATTCTTGATGTGTTCTGTATTCAGTAAAATTCTGTAGAAACAAAAATTCCTTTCAGCGGAAGCAGAGTTATTTGTACATGGCACTAGTGAGTTTTGTAATGTTTTTCAGGTCAAAACAAAGTATCAAAGTCTTTTAAGTCAGCTTTTTGTCTTCCCATCTGTAAAGGCATTTTTGGCAGCTACACCGATCATTCTCAAGTGTTTATAGGCTTTTACAATTCTTACTGTTGAAATAGTTCTCTAGAAATTGCTGCAACAGAAAAATTGCAAAATGCAGTGTGTCATGACTCACAGCTTTTTCCAGGATGTACCCTTAAAATGACTGTGGTATGTTTTGTACCTAGCTATTCTGCCTTTTTTTTCCTGGTGAATACATACTCTAGAATTTATCTGCCTGCCTTCTCTTTGTGTTTTGGCATCTTCTTGCATTGCAGTGCTGCAGTTCCAAGAAAAATACCTTGAGAAGTTAATGTGTGAATGTTCACTTTTCCTATCTGAACATTTAGAAAACACATGTACAAAATTAATGTATTTTATCTGTTTATCTATCAATCAAATAATTTTATTATATGTATTCAGTAGTGTTGATACCCTAAAAATAAACACTTTCTTACATTGGTTCATGTGGGCTTATGTTGTGTTTTTTTTCAGGATGATTGCCAAGCAGGAAAGAAATGAAAAAGAAAAACGTAGTCACTATCTAGATGCGTATAACTTAGCTCAGAGGGCAGTATCCAAAACAGAGGAAGTGTTTCATAATGTTTGTAGCTTATTTGCAGTTAATGAGGTATGGAGATATATTTCTTCTTTTTTTTTTTTTTCTACTCATGGAAAAGGAACCTAATTTAGTTGTGCATAACATTCACTCTTCTTGTGTAGTTCCTTGAAGCCCCAAATGAGTTTCTCTTCCTATAATGATAGGCATTGTTTGAATATAGAAGGAAGAGTTGCATCTCAAAAGAATTTATAATTTAAAAAGGGAAGAGGAGAAGCAGAAATTAGAGGATTTGTTTGATCTTTGTCAATTCTATTGAATTTTAAAATTTATCTAAGAGGTACAAAAGACAAAGTCTAAACCTAGAAATATTTTTGATTCTCTAAATACCTCACAAGTTTAAAATTCTCCACAATGAAGTATTAATACCTCATAAGAAAAAAAAAAAGATTACACAGAAGGTTATGTAAAGAAAGAAAACTTGTCTTCAAAATAGTGTATTTTGGGTAATGAAAGCCTGCAGCCTACTTTCATAGTGTGTACCATTATTATTCTCTGGCATCCAGCTTTTTTTTTGTCCTGCTTTGCCTTTTTTAAAGAGCAAGTATTTTTGTACAGCTAACAAAAGTGTTACTATTAAAATTCTGGGTTTGCATATACATTTGTAACTCCTTTGGAATTAGATATTTGCACCAAATACATAAAACAGGAAAAGCAAAGACCCAGCTGCTCTTTTTCTATGCAGGTACTGTGATTGCTTTGTAATATATTTTACATTGGATTTTAACTTTTAAATTACTTAAATATCTTCATAGCAATATCTCTGACCTGTTGATGTGTTATTGTTAAAATGTTTGCTTCTTTAGTTAAAAAGAAATGCAACATTCTACCTTCTCATCAGGTAAAATTGCAAAGGTATTTGAAATTAGAATTCTGCTTTCCTTTCTTTGGCATTTCAGACTACAAATGTTAGTATCCCATTAATGAGGCAACTAGCTAACAGGAAAATAAATCTTGTAGAAATTCTTTTGGATATTTTTCATCTTGTTCTTACTGAGAAGAAGCTTAAGAAAGTGGGAGAAGTATCACCTCGTAAAACTGTGGAGGCATTCGTCAGGGGAACTATTGAAGATGATGCAACAGAACAGGTAATACAAAATATTTAGTCTTATGATTTGCATATTAAAGGTATAATAAACTTTCCCAGGGATGTTCTCCATTGCAGAACTTCTTCCACTACTGAGGAAATGGGTCCCCAGACCATTCATGTAGTTCTGTGGCAAAGAATGCTTAAGTGTGTGGTTTTTGACTTGGGAATGATTTATTGTTTTTTGTTTTGTTTTGTTTTCTTAGAAAGATTTTGCTTCTCAGATGCATGGACTTAGAAACCACTAAGAGTTGCAGGGGAATTACTTGAGGCTTTATAATTGCCAGGGTGAAGGGGGATTGGCATTATTGTCTGTTTTTAAAACAGTTGAGTTTAAGCAGAACTGCCTAGCTGAGCTGATGAATAAGAACATAATACGTGCCCCACTGGATCAGAGCAATAATTCTTGCCCATTATTCTGTCTCTGACAATGGCAATAGGAAAAGCTGTTGTAGGAAAGCACTGTATCCCCTTCATTTGCCGCGGTACCTTCCCCTTATCCCATGTTTTGCTCAGCACTGATTGTTTTCTGCTTATGGAAGTTGCAGTGTACTTTTTTTTTAATCAATTGCTAGTGAATTTGTGTATCTATTAAAGACAGCTCGTTTGTAGTTGAAAGCATCATTACATTTAACAAATGTGTTTGTATGTAAATTTATATGTTTTACATTTTTTTAAAAAGCATGTTTCTGTATGTGTGGATATATGTAAGCAAATAAACATAAATATGTATTTTACCAGGATTGGGAGCACATGGAATGCACTGTGGGTCACATTACACTGGCTCAGTTAGCAAACGTACAGAGTCTTTGTACAGGCTGTCCTGACATCAAATCCAAGTGCCTCTATCTCACTGGAAAAACTCTTCATCTACTTGCCGTTAATGTAGATCCTGTACATTCAGAGATTTACTGGAAGCCAAATGTTATGGTATGCAGTCTTTTCTGCATTTAAATTCATTCCTATGTGTAAAGTCTGTCTGCCACAATATTTTTTCTGTATATACTTGTATAATAGTACTCTTTAATTAGAACTAGGTTTTACATATTACATGCAAGCCATAATAAGGATGTATACTGAACCAAGTAATTTCAGAAAAATGATTCTGCCTACATGCCATCCTCATGTAAATAATGATTTTATTTGTTCCTGAGATTTTCTAATTACAATATTTTCAAAAGAGACAGAAAAAAAAATCCTTGAATGCCTTAGAAGGCTAGGTAGGTTGGTTTTGAATCCATGCAAACAGGAAGTAATGACTTCTAGATTTAAAACTCAGATTAGTAATTTCCTTTGGTGTTGTAGTAAGAACACCATGTAAGAAAAGGAAAATTGATTCAGTCATAAATTCAGTGATGAATTAAAGTGTTTGGAAGAAATTAACTGTGAGCAAATATCAGAAAATCAAAATCTTAGAGGTTGTATGGGGGGGCTTTTTGCTTTCCAGTATTCATATTGTCATCATAACATATTAAGAAATTCCAGTGCCCGATAATATTGCTAAATCTCTCATCTTAAAATTTTTTTTAAGATGAGTTTGTTTTCACGTGGACTTTCACAAAAGAAATGAAGCCAGCCATACTTAATGGAATGATTAATTTGTCTTTTTTCATATTGCAATGAGTAGGCAGAAGCTAAATCAGACATTGCAAAATCTTTACTGAGTTCAGCAGAATGCAGTGAACGGGAAGTGACAGATGGCAGTTTACCAATTAATAAATGTCAATATGATAAGCATAGGATGAAAATGCAGGAATTAAAGGTATGTAAGAGTATGTGCAAATTTGAGTGCTTGCTTTCTATGGAATAACAGTCACCATATCAATTCTGTTTGAACTAGTAATGGAAATGTTTATAACATAAATTTGATCTTACAAAAGAAAAAAGTCTCCAAAATACCCTCCAAAAACCATCCTTCCATCACTGCTCTGCTGTGTGTCTGTCCTGCCCCTCATTATGTGCTCTGGGAGCTCCTGACTGAGCTTTCCCGGTTGCTCCCAGAGAAATAACTTCTCCTTCACTGGTCTCCCAGTGATGTGTCATGCAGCAGCCTGGAGAAGCTGCAGAGGCTCTTGCTCTCTGCTTCACAGACATGCCTTGCTAAGGGAGGATGACATTTTGCAGACTTGGAACAAAGAAATAACTTCTGTCACAAAACATTTGTAAAATTCTTACAAAATTTAAGTTGTATTGTGTGGCGAGCTGATCTCTGTTAACTACAGCAGTTCAAAGCACACTAGGAATTGGGAATGTACAGTTTGTGTTGCTACTATAATCAATAAGTTCATGAGATGAGAGATTTGTGCTTTATTTATATTAAATATAGTTAACTGTCAATCTGAGAATGGACATAACATTCCTTTGTTCCGAGTGGCTCGTATTGCCTGGAATTTAAATACTGTTCTGCTAAGTATGCATTTTATATTGAAGAAAGTATCTTACTAAAACATTTATTTTTAATGTTGTATGACAGATGTTGGTGTCTGCTAAATAATTAATCTGTATTTGCATATTGTGATCAAACATTAAGTAAATGCCTTAAAAGGGGGAAAAAAGCATTAAAACTAGTCATGAAAAAGTAATACTTAACCTTTTCTATCACACAAGTAATCTGTATACATATAACAAATATTTAGTATTAATACATTTTTTAATAGAAACCTTTTTATTTTTATCATCTAGAAGGAGCATAGGTTGGCTCAGAGATATCTTTCTCAATCAAGTGAAACTTTGCTACAGTGTATGGGCATTGCATTCAGTCATAATATTACTGATGTTCTGGCTTCTGCTAGTTTTGAAATGGTTGAATGCTTTCGACAGTTTGATCCAGTTTCAACTAGTCAGTTTTTGGCACTTCATCAGGTAATGCAGCTAATGTATTTTGCTTCTTTCCAGTATAAAAAGGGTGTTTTGAGTTACATAAGAAAAAATATCTATTCCTGTAGCCCAAACATTGGTCATACAGAACACAATGTACGGATACATATAAGAACTAGCGAGTAATACAGGTAATCAAATATATCATATATTTGCTGAGTTCAATTGATCAGTGGCTCTTTAACAATTCTAGTATCTGTTGTGTTTGATTTGGTGTTTTCATTGATGATTGCATATGTTAAAATGATTTTAATATGAATACATTCAATAATGTGATTAGCTAAGACATTACCACAAAATACTGTTTCATCCTTCTCTTAACAAATAATTTTTAAAAAGTATCTCTGGATTTGTTCATTCATTATTTTGAAGTAGATAGGAAGGATTTACATGCAGTTTGTCAAATCAGCACCAACTCGGTGTGGCCCCATAGATGGCTCGAAGATGTATGAATTGTGAATATGTGCTTTCAGAGAGAAGATGAGGAAAGGCTGTAAGGTTTACATTCCCTACATCAGGAGCAGATAATACATGCTTCTTACACCATCATCTCCATTGTAGAGATACAGAAATGCACCATATACTAATTTACTTCCTGGCACATCAAGGGAACCAGGAAATCATGTCAGACAGTAAGCACCTGCCCCTGTGTCAGCACTGAGGTTTGCAAATACCTCCACCCACAGGTGGAAGGGACTAGATAGGTCTTCTGATAAATCAGAAGACAGCTAACACTGAGTTTCATGGTCCAGTCCTTTATTCCTCTACTCCTGCAGCACACCATATTGTTTATGGTTTGCTTTCATACTTGTTAGTGTGAACATGCTAAGTAGAATGCATATCAAAGCATCAAACCCATAAGTAGTCATGTCTCTTACTGGGCAAAAAATTCTGCTAATTCAGTTACTATCCTGCCCAGAAAGGTTTGTATTAAAAAAAAAAAAAAAAAGTTTAAAATGTCACTCCATGTCAATGTTAAGCCTCCCTTTGGAATTTTTTATTAGGTCAACCTGAAGTTTGTTTGTTTTTTTCCTAATGTGACAGCTGCATTAAAAGAAAAAAAAATAATTCAGCTCTTAGCAAGCATTGGTTCAAAGGACAGGATTGGTATGTTTGCTGAAAGAAAAGGCTACAGAGTCTTACCCTTTATATTGCTCTTTGAGGGAAGTCTGATAAAATGTGTGATGTGATGACTATACAGTAAAAGGCACAGAAACACAAAAAGACTCAGCTTGCTTGAAAGGCCAGGTTCAGATCTCAGGCATTTACCTTTCCATGTAGACCGTGCATTACAACATGCAGGAACATAGATGATAAATGTAGACAAAGAAGTCAGTTTTATCTATACATATTTAGGAAATCTTCATAAGTTATTGCCAGACTGTTTACGCTATGTTGTAAACACAAATAGCAGACGGGCTTTTGCTACTCCATATCAAGCAAGAGACTTCTTTAACATATGTGTGTGTTATAACAATCATAGGGTATATATGTATTTATATTATTTTGGGGATGGAAAATAACTAGATATAAACATTTTACAGAGCTGTTCAGCATCTGTGATGATGAAACGTATCCTTCTAACAGCTACATCTAACACCAGCAGCTCTCAGCTGGCAGCATTACTGCATCTTCAGAATCATCTGAAACAAAACAGAAACACAAGTGATCTTCTAAAAAATGTGGAACAGCAACTGACTGCTACTTCAATGGTAACTTTCTGAGATGTGGTGCTTACTAGACGTTTATATGTTTGTTAGACACACAGAGAGACTATATATACGTATGCATACATATACACACACAGAGATATATATATTGTTTCAGTTACTCCTGGAATTAAGTAATATATAATCTCTAAACTCATTATATTTCGTCTTTAAACTCAACTAAACTTTTTTTTCCTTTTTTTTTTCTTATTTTCTTATGCTTATCAAGGCACCAAAACCATAAGTAGTCATGTCTCTTACTGGGCAAAAAATTCTGCTAATTCAATTACTGTCCTGCCCAGAAAGGTTTGTATTTAAAAAAAAAAAAAAAAAAAAAGTCACTCCATGTCAATATTAAGCCTCCTCCTAGTCCTTATTTGAGCCATGGGTTGACTTGGTCATGAATCAAAATACATTTTTGTGAATATGGTATGTATGTGGTTTTGTTTATGCCATCTGTGTGGCATAAGCTATGTAATTGAAGTCAGAAGCAAGATTTTAAGGATGCAATTCCAGTTTATCTTATAGTTACAATTTGATATAGCTGGATGTCAGAGTTGTGCTATCTGTACACTTAAATCTTTAATTCCATGTGAGTCTCGCCCAATCCAGCTGAAGATGCTGTTGTAATGGACCCTTAAGACAGAGACTCCCATCACTGTCTGAACAGCATCCAGTCATCCTGTTTGAGACACTCAGGTCCCCATGCAAGTGTTTCCTTGTGAAAAGACCCTGTTTTTTTAATGTTGGTGTTTTTTTTTAACAAACACTCTATCCATCAGTCTGGGCATCAACTGTGGTGTTGCAAACTGGATATTTAAAGAAACCAACCAGTAAAATGTAATTCATGTTATTTGTTGTTCTGGAGCAAATCATGGACAAACTTTTCTGGGAGATAAATACTCTGTCTTTCAGTCTAAGATGGGTGAGAACTGTGTATTCTGCAAGTGTCTGGGATCTAAAAGTGGATATCAATTAAGACTGGAAGACCCTAGGTTAGAAATAAATTGAATTAAAAACTGCCAGCAGTTAGATAGAAAGTATCAGCTGTAGCTGGCGCTGTTTAAGCATTTACAAATTGTGGCAAGCAGGGATACAGTACAGGATAAGAAAAATATGTGTTGGTAGGCTACTGATTTGGCTTTTCTCTGCAGGTGCAGAGTATATTATCTTATTTAGCGGAAGTGACACGATAATATTTTGTTTAGAAGCCACTGTATTTGAGTTTCTGTAATTATCTAACTGGCAGCAGATACCCTTGCTGAAAACATTCATCAAAGCCCAGCGGGTCTGTACCTGCTGCAGTAGCTCAGGAAAGAAAAGGTGGCAACCAAGGCATCTGTTCATGGCTGCATTCTTGAACTGCGTGATTCCAGGCAGCATCAGATGCAAGAAATCAAAGTGGTCACTGAATTAGTTCTTTCTGAGGGTATATAGTTTATTAAAATTCAGGTGAGATTTTTAGTTCAGGTCAGGAATGCACTTTCAAAGCAAATCTCCCAGTTGTCCTTGCCTATGGTGCTTAGATTTCCCTGGTGGTACGACTGTATGAGCTGGGCTCCTCTCGGACAAAAACTGAACTGCACTCTCTGATGTGCTCAGGCCATGTTGGGCGGGTTGTTCAGGGCAGGGGTACTTGGAATGAAAATCAGTGAAAAGTGTGCAGTGTATAGTTCTGTACCACTTGATAATGTAGGTGTGCCCAGAGTGTACCCTGTGTGTACTTCACTCTGAAAAACATGTAAACACATATGCTTAAAGGCAGGAGTTTCAAAAAACATTTATGGTCCTTTCAGTGTTAGGACAAGTTCTTCATCTGTAGTCAGACTGTTTAATGACTAGGAGGTTTTGGGTTGGTTTTGGTTGTATTTTCTCAAAAAGGTTTGTATATTCTTCAGTACAGTATTTTTGTGGTGGGTTGACCTTGGCTGGCTGCCGGGTGCCCACCAAGCTGCTCTATTGCTCCAACACCTTGTCACCCCTCTGCTCAGGCAGGGAAACGCAGAGCCCATGGCCCAGGACCATGTCCAAGGAGGTTCTGAAAGTCTCCAGGGATGCAGACTCTACAGCCTCCCTGGGCAGCCTGTGCCAGTGCTCAGTCACCCTCACAATGAAAAAGAGTTTCTGTGTTTGGACCAGCCTCCTCCACGGGCACACCTGCTAAGTGTTTGTGGTGGCTTTTTGGTTTCTTTGTGGGTTTTTTTTTAATATTAGCACCTTCTTTCCTAGGTTTATAAAATCTATGAAAATAATTTTACTTTTGAATTATTGTACAGGCATGGAGAAATCTCTGTATTCCTGTTGAACATTTTAATATAATGGATGAATTGTCTTCTAATTTCTACATAATTATTCTTCAGCATTCAGAAGACAGGTATAAAATATCACCATTTTGGTTTAGCATTCTGTTTGTTACAAATATTACCTTTTTTTACTTGTAAATAATCACTGATTTTGTTGTTTATTGCCTTATACTTCTGATTTTGCTGCACTTGATTTTTAGGATAGTGAACAAATTAATATATAAATAAACAGCCTGCAGCTCAAAGCTGTACATTTTTCTGTAATTTTGTTTTCCCCAATTACCTCTTTAAGCTCCAGAGGTCACAGGCCGTTCTTGATATCCTCCTAAATTCTGTTAATAGTCTCCAGCTCTTACTGCTTCCGTCATTGAAAATGTTAGGTTGGGGTCATACTTAGTTTTATAAAGCCACAAATTATCTCATTACTATGGCCTAATTAGTGACTGCTCATAAATTGAGCTATAGCAGCTGACTATGAATGCCTTTACCAATTGTGAAAAGTCTTAAACAATTGTAATAGAAAAAATAAAAATCCAGATGAAAGAATTTTCCTTGCAGCTCTCAGTTTGTTCCAGTTAGATTTTGCAGGTTTTTGCACCCCAAGGTGTGGGTAAATATTGCATCTTGAGAGTATTTGTCAGCACATTAAATTAGAGGGTAATAATTACTCATCTCATAAATTTGCTTCATATAAACACGGCTGAACAGTCATACAATTTACTCAGTCAAATAATCTACTCAGCAATTTTCTACTTTCCATAGATCAAATTTGTACAGTTCATTGATTGAGAAGCCAAAAGCAAGTACGGCACAGCAAAAAGGAAAACCCACTCAGCCAACGGGTGAGTGCGTCTTACATTTAAGAGATAAAAATTGTTGCACTGCTGTTATGAGAAGGCTCATAACTTTCACTGTTGCAGTCAATAAAGTTTAAAAATAATGTTAAAAATAATTGTAGCTCTCATTAATACCAGAGGAAAGTAAATACCTAAATACATGTGTTTCATTCTCAGATAAAATGCATCTTGTCACAATTTACAGAATTTTTGTTTATGTTTGAAGTCTGAAGTTGTTACAGATAAATAATTGCAGAGATTTTTTTCATTGTACATTTCTGTGAATATATTTTGTGCTAAATATGTATATAAACAGTTACTTCATTTTCAAAGAATGCTATGGCTTTGGAAACTGATGGTCTCTGTACAGTCATGTCTTCCAGTAGAAATATGATGTCTCAAAAAGAGTCTTAAGATGGTGTTATTCTCCTTTTAATAGTGCAAGCTAAAGTTTCTCGATTTCCTGTGAATCCTGATATGTTTTATGTATTGTTGGAAAAAGTGCGTGTTTACAAGAAGCAAAAGATGAAGAGTCATCTTAGGCAGACTGTCATTCCAAACCTGCAAGAATGTGTCTCCAAAACAGATGTGGTAATGTATTTGATTACCTTATATTTAAAATAGGATGAAATACATGTACTAAAAAGCTATCATAAACACTAGTTACGCAGAATTTTCAGTTTATTCCAAGCAGAAATCTCTAGTCTTCACAGTTACTAAATGCTGTTTGCTCTGCTTCAAAGGTTAATCTTGCTGTATTATTCTGTTACTGTTTTCAGTTGTCATTCAGCAACTTTGAAATGTTTAGTAGTTTATTAGAATTAAAAATTGATGCAATTGAGATCATTTACTTGAAAATGTGCTGTACCTCTAAGATTTGTATTTGCAAATGTACCTTGGCTTTCATATCACGTGAAAGCTCCAGCTGTCCCAAGGAAAAAAACAACAGATCTCAACCTTTTAATCAAAATAAATCTATCTTAACCAGAAATTTATTGCTGATTTCCAACACAGAAAAGTTTCTTTCTAGGGCACACAGTATCTTTTGCACTATAGCTGTTGATTTGATCACAGTTGATCACAGGTCTTGGAGAACAGGAGAAGTGTGTGAGGACTGGAGGAAGGCAAATATCACACCAGTCTACAAAAAGGGCAAGAAGGAGGACCCAGGGAACTACAGGCCAATTAGTCTCACCTCTGTCCCTGGGAAGATAATGGAACGACTTGTTCTGGATGTTAATCTTCAAACACATTGAAGACAGAGAAGTTATTGGAAGTGGTCAACACGGATTTACCAAGGGTAAATCACGCTTGACCAACCTGATAGCCTTCTATGATGTTGTAACTAGATGGCTGGATGAGGGGAGAGCAGCAGATGTCATCTACCTTGACTTCAGCAAGGCTTTTGACACTGTCTCCCATAACATCCTCATTAGAAAATTAAGGAAGTGTGGGCTAGATGAGGGGGCAGTGAGGTGGATTGAGTCCTGGCTGTGTGGCAGAACTCAGAGGGTTGTCATTAATGGAGCAGGGTCAAGTTGGAGGCCTGTAACCAGCGGCGTCCCCCAGGCGTCAATACTCGGCCCAGTCCTGTTCAACATATTCGTCAATGACCTGGACAAGGGGACAGAGTGTATCCTCCGCAAGCTCGCTGATGATACCAAACTGGGAGGGCTGGCCGACACTCCAGAGGGCTGTGCTACCATCCAGCGGGACTTGAACAGGCTGGAGAGCTGAGCAGAGAAAAACCTAATGAGTTTCAACAAGGGCAAATGTTAGCTCCTGCACCTGGGGAGGAAGAACCCCAGATACCAATACAGGTTAGGGGTGGATCTTCTGGGAAATACTACTGAGGAAAAGGATCTGGGAGTCCTGGTGGATGGCAGGATCTCCATGAGCCAGCAATGTGCCTTTGTCGCCAAGAGGGCCAATGGAATCCTGGGCTGCACAGGGAGAAGTGTGGCCAGCAGGTCAAGGGAGGTCATTCTCCCCCTCTGCTCTGCACTGGTGAGGCCACAACTGGAATACTGTGTCCAGTTCTGGGCTCCCCAGTTCAAGAGGGACAGGGAACTACTGGAGACAGTCCAATGTAGGACAATCAAGATGATTAAGGGATTAGAGCACCTCCCTTATGAGGAAAGGCTCGAAAAGCTGGGGCTCTTTAGCACCGAAAAGACTGAGGGGAGACCTAATCTATGTTTACAAGTTCCTAAAGGGGGGGATGAAGGATGATGGAGCTTGACTCTTTTCAGTGGTTTCCAGCGATAGGACAAGGGGCAACAGACACAAGCTGGAACATGGGAAGTTCCACTCAAATATGAGGAAAAACTTCTTTACAGTGAGGGTGACAGAGCACTGGAACAGGCTGCCGAGAGAGGTTGTGGAGTCCCCTTCTCTGGAGATCTTCAAACCCGCCTGGATGCAGTCCTGAGTAGTGTGCTCAAGGCAGTCCTGCTTAGCAGGGGAGTCGGACTAGATGTTCTCTAGAGGTCCCTTCCAACTCTGTCAAATCCGTGAATCTGTGATCCAGGTCTGTTAGTCACAAAATTTTGCTTCAATGGGAATTCCAAGTTTGTAGCTATGAGCACTCTCAAATTCTAGATGATAAAAGGTAAGAAGGCTCAGTTCTATACAGACATTGTTTTTCACAATCAGTGAATGCAAGTTGGAAAAGCCTTTCAGTGTCTTTCTTATTAGCTTTTAAGCTGCAATGCAAGAGAAAGTTTTCTACATATGAATTGTACAATTCTACATCCTGGCATTCTAATTTACTTTAACTGTGGATCTGTTAGATAAAATTTAGGTTTTCCAATATTGATCAAAATTCACTGTCAAATACAGCATAGTAAGAAAAGCTGGTATAGACTTATTTGCATGATTAAAGGTAAAAGATATAGATCATATTGAATTTTCTGTACAAGTTTTCATTATTTTAATCACAACTTTGACACCTCTGTTTCTTGAATTATAATTATTTTATTCATCATGTTAGCTTCTTTCAGTTAAAATACTAGTTATTGCATATTGTTGAAGCATTGATCCCTTTTTCTCTTGTCTATGGCCAGCCTGTATTGTAATGGCAGGTTATGTAAAGATTGCTGTAATTGCATAAGTAAAGAAAAAGGTGATAAGATAATGTCAGGTATAACAGATGAAAAAAAAGTGGCTTAGGTTTTTAAAATGCCTGTGCATTTCATCTGTCGGTAGTTACGGATGCAGCCTGCACAGAGCCACACAAACAGACCTTTGGGTGATAAGTCCATTCATTAACACCAACATTCTTTGCCATTTAGTTGAGCTCATTTTTCCAGTTAGTGTTTTTGTGTCCCTCTATATTGGCTTTTAGAAGCTTCAGTTTTTAGTGTCATCTTTTTCTACATGATTCTATTCTTTACTTATTTATTTCCTTCATTCTGTTTGGTTTTTTTCCTGAGTTGCCTCCACTGATCTCTCCATACACTTTCATTTGCTGCTTCCTTCATCTTGTGGTTTCTGTTTCAAACTTCTCAAAGTTGTCCTTTCACAATTTCTTCCTGTTTTTTGGAGCACCATGTTGTCTTTTCTTTCTGCTGGACTTCTCTGCCGTTCTCCATTGATATTGCAGAAGTATATTAATTGCTTAAATAATAAATTTTGGCATCTTGACTGATTCCTCTGTTGGAATATTTTGCAAAAAGGCTGATAGGAGTGATGTTTTGAAGTTGAGTAGTTTTAAAACTGACTTTATTTATATTTTCCATTTTATGATGTTTCAAATTATTTGATTTAGCCTCTGATTTAACATAATACACCCTCCATCCATGTTAAATAGCATTTTGTAAGTATTCTGTTTTCTGTTGCAATGTGTGTTGCAAACACACATTGTTTTCTGTTGCAATGTGTGTGATAGATTCCAACAGATAAAAAAGATGATAATGAACATGATTTGACATCAGATTTTGCTGAAATATTAGAAATTATGGAAGAATATCTGAAACCAGTCCTGTCACAGTTTGATTTTTCTGGTATCAGGTAAGACATTTAGAATTGTTTTATCATCATTGGTGAAAACAGAATAGCTGCTCAACTCCTACAAATACAAGAATGGTTTTAACAAAAACAGACCCCATTGAATGAACTTTTTACATCTTGAAGGACAGTATTTGCAGGATATGCATGACTAACAGGGTTGAACCATATGATAGACTACTGGCCATTTCTAACAAGTACCATTCTCCAGCTTGGGTTGTATTATACAATTGTGTTCAGGATGAAACATAATAATTTAACTAGTTAAGGATGGAAATTCCAAAGGACAGGAACTCCCAAGGGAGTACATCCTCTGTGTAAAATTTCATTGAGATTGAAGCAGTTTTGTGTTTGTGTTTCCTGTAAGAACTTTTACTTACTGGTATTAGTGCTGGTAATATTTTCACTGTAATTCCTCTTCCCAGAGAACAGAGGACATCAGTTTCAGCAACTGAATCAGGAAAAACAAAAGTGAAGGACAAGGACACTAAACACACTACAACACAGGGTATGTGCTCTCTTGAGTACAATATATGTATGTATGTGTGTGTGTATGGACAGATACCAAAATCCTGTCATTTTTTTGAAGCCAGGGAGATGAAAAAGGCTTTTGCAATGGGTTTATCTGTTTATCTTCTCTATCATCAAGTATTTTAGTATACTTTCAAAGAAGTTATTTATACGCTGGATGGATGTATCCTTCTGCATGTACTTACAGTCTTCCAAACTATACAGGCTTTAGACAGCTAAATAAAATGGCTTTGTTACAAACAGTCTTTTCAGGAGAAGCGTCAAAAGAAAGAACTTTTTTTTAAAGTCTGCTGATCTCTTTTTGTTTTGTCTGTTCCTGCTTTTTATTTTATGGACTCTCACAGGTTGGGTGCTTTAATGCAAGCCTAACATTGGAATATGTCCCTCGATGCGTTCCAAGGGAAGAGGCAACCAATTCTGTGGCTTTCTTTGGGGATGAGTTTTTTGCTTTATGGTGGGGAGCAGTGAAGTTTCTCAATTAAAAGTTACAAGAAAAAGATACACATTTGCATTTGCTTTTACCTGCAAGAGTTTTGTTCTGTAATCTGGTAGCTGGCTGCTTCCCTCCTGCGAAGAGTGAATAACTTGTCTTCCATGGATTTGTAACTTCTCTACACAACAGGAATATGTTGTCATAATGGTATTCAGTGCTTTTTTTCCCCTAAATAACAGAAACAATAGATTCCTACAGAAAGACACAGTTAGTATTGGATAAGGACTCCTTTACAAATATATACTGTTTAGCCAAATGTTGCTAAGGCAATTTTGCATTTCCGAATATCATTTTCTTAAATACGTTGCTTACACCTGGACTTCAATCTGAGATGGTTGTTTATTAATATGGGGATGTTTTTACCTGTGAAGAGTCAGTGTTCACAAGTGCATATGCATAGAAGTTTGACAACATCTTAGGAGTGACAGTATCAAAAGAAATATTTTTGCATAGTGCACTTAATCCACAGTAAAGTGGAGTTCAGCTGTCATGCAATAGAGGAAATTTAGGTTTTTACATCTAACTTCAAGTATTTCTATACACACTGAGAACAACTAAATCTCAGTCATGTTCTGTCACGTTTCTTCAGGTACACCTATGGATTTAGGATTGTGTGTGGTATTACTAGGAGATACATTATTTATGGAATTGCCTTTGGAAGCTCTGAATATCTTTAAAGAGGAAGGAATAAGTTCTGTATCCAGAGATTTTTCTCTCCAGATTCTCTACAATCGCGCTAAATCAGGTACTATGAGATAAACATTCTTTGCATTGGCATAACGATTAAGTAATATGAATGGTGTATTATATTTTACTGGAAGACTGCCACATACAATTGGTTTCCAGTATTTTCAGTGGAACAGATAGTACAGTAGATTTATTTTAGTAATGCAGGGACTGATGATAGTTGCAGTGCTAGCTAATTTAAAATAACCTCTACGGGATCACATCTCTTGCTTGTTTTCCACTTTCAAGTCATTATTTTTAGGCTAGAGGGTTTGGGGAATGTCCTTGCCTTGCTGTGATGTGAAATTAGTTTTTTTCCTCATTTAATATGTTATTATTATTTCATCATAACAAATGTAAGTAACCCTTTAAGAAAGCTGTATTTTCTATAACTGTCTGTATCTTAAAAATAACCCGTTGTTTTCAATTCCACAGAGACTGAAGTTAAAACAAGTGTTGAAGTATCTAAAGAAAGAAAACCGAAAGCTCATCAGAAAAAGAATGTAAAAACGGTGAACTTTCCACATTTTTAAAATAAACTCAACAGGCATAGCTCTTCTGTTTGTGTAAAAAATGTTATAGAACTGCAGGCAGCTTGCATAGAAGCTCATTATGTATGCTAGAATTCTGAAGTGGAATAAACATCACATAAGTCCATAAGAATTTTGCTTCTTGTTAATTTTGCAATAATGACAGAGTCATTTCTTTGAAAAATCATACTCTCTGTGTAAATGTGACATATTTAACAACCCACCAAGCTGCTTAAAGTTACTGAAATACCTCCCCCAACAATATAGTAGATTTAATATAGCGTATGCACATATTTTTATAAATACATATGTACATATGCATAAATATCTATATATGCGTGCACAAATGTATATATCTGTATTGTATGTATATGTATTGGAGATAATGCAGAATTGCTTATGCTTTTATTTCCCCTTGACAATTGAGTATCATGTTGCTTTTATCTTACCTTCAAAACTTTAGAGGATCTTTTTGTTACTTGTTTGACACAAAAAATGAAGTATTGTTAATATTTGATTGAGACTTCTGCATGTAATAGGATATGTATTCTTTTTGATTGTAGACACCAATTAATTGTGATTTACCCTCTAATTACTTGCCTGTTGATGCTCATAATTTTAAATGTATCCTTTCACAACTATTAGCTGTGTATCAGTTAAACTTTCTTCTCTTGTTGTTTACATTGCATTGTTTACACTTAACTGTTTATCAGATATTGTGGATCCCTATAATGAAGGAAGAGAAGCAGGTAATATATATTAAATGATATTTTTTTCCACAAGCTACCTAAATATTATATTTTCATTTTAAAATGATTGAAATTGATTGCCGAACAACCTCTGTAGCATGCTAAGCTTATAAAGGTGAAATTCTGTTGTTACAGGTGCTTTAAGTCCTTCCCAAAAAATAAAGGAAATCCTGGAAAAATACCATGACCAATTTACACTAAAGTGGGAAGGAGTTATTGGCAACATACACATTCCAAGGTTTGTAATGCTCTGTCTGCTTTCCTATGTTATCCATGTTTACTTTTTAAAATGGTGCCTGTTCCCAGAGGCTCCAGTCATAAAATACACTCATGTTTTGCTGAGCTGTTAAACACATAGCTAACCATTGTCTTTGTTACAAACACAGATTTATAGACAGAATATTTTAGGGATCTGAAATACATTGCCATGAGGTGATTTAGCTCTGTATGTTGATAATCCGATTTTGACAAAAAGTCTACTAGTGCAGTCTTTGATGAATGGTGAGTGTAAATGTAATTTCTGGCTTTGCTTGTAACTGTTTTCAAATCCAAGTTTTAAAAACTATAGCATCTCTAAGCAGCTCTATAATTGGAACACAGATTTCAGAAGCAAAGTGGTGCAGGTACATCTCGTAATTTACAATGTCAAACGTCTGATCGTGAAACATACCATTTTATGGAGTTTATTCATAAACACACTTTGTTCTTTATAGAAGTACTTTACTTTTAAGATTATAGCACTAGAGAGATCAAAGGGATCTTGAGAGGTCAAGCAGTGACAATGCTGTGAGTCAACACAGTCATCACTGGACCATCTCTAACTGCTGGTTTAATCAGTCCTTTGAAATCTTCTCTACTTAGGTAAAATCATTGTGTAGTTACCCTGGTGTTTCTTCATAGCAATTACAAAGATGGTTACTTGTTACCAAATTGCACAGCTTTTGCTGCCAGCACGACTGATTATTTGCGTCTCTTTTCAAAACCCAATTTCTTTATATCCTGATAGGCACATATATGAATACTGTTAGACTAAATACTGTTATTTCAAAGCTGTACAATGCGTACGATTTTGGGGTTTTTTTAGTAGAGTCTGTTATTTACCTAAAATACCCTGTGCCTCTTGTTTACTATGAGATGTTATTAAACTAAGTATACTTCTGTATTAAAAAAATTATTATTAATAGCCCATATGAGTTATTACACTTTCCATAGAATTCTGCGGTCTTGTCTCCTTGCTTTGCATGTTGACTTTTCTTATAAATACTTCTGGAGTAAATAACACTGAAATGTTTGCTATAGATAATTTCTGAAAAATATTCTTGTAAAATAGTAACACAAAAGTAACTTTCTTTCTTCCTTCCTTCCTTTCAGCCAAGCTGAATGGGAGCAGCTGCTGACAAACTGCAGTGCGTTTCTGTTCTATGGGATGGAGAGATTCATGTCTCACATCCTACTCAACAGACTGGTTGCTATGAACATCCCAAGTGAGATAAGCAAATTGAAAACTATTTTTTTAATTACACCATCTTTTTTTCTCAGATGTGTTTATATCATACTGTATCATTATCACAGTATTGATGTTAGCAATTAAGGCCTTTTTTCAAGATCCAGGGTTTTAATCAGAAAAAATTTGCATTGTGTAAATTTTATTCAGTTGCACAGCTTTCTTGTTATACCTCACAAGTAAGTTTGGAATTTCTTACATTCCAAAAATTGAGTCATCGTCTTGAGGGTTTACCCAGTAACGTCTCTCCTTTTTTGTGGAATTTAGTATTTGGTAGCAAAGTATTTGTTAAGAACAACGTCTGCAATACCACTTCTCCAAAATTCCTCAGTCTCCACTCAGGCAAAGCAGAATTGTCTGTCAAGACTGGGCTAACGCTGAATGATTACTCTGATATTAAGGAGCATTTGTAGGCCCTGAGAAGGTGATTTGTTTCTCTGCTTCTTCACAACTCATTAGTCTTTCTGGTGGTGTAGCAAAAGGGTTAGATTCAGAACTGGTTTTTTGAATTCCCAGTCTTCCTTCCTCCTCCTGTTTCCCTTGCACATCTGGAAGAAACTCAACTTTGGAGTTGTGCTGAATTTGTCAGGGGAGCTGAATTGCCATATTGCTGTATTGTGTTGTGAGGTGAAATGGAGAAGGAGAGTACACATCAGACTGTGAAGCCCTGCAAAGCAACAGGATGCTTCTTCAGGAAGCGTTGATATTCAAAGTGATTTAAACATGTGCATGTAAATATTACTGGAAATCAAGAAAATGTGTCTTCCTATATACATTGATCACTCTTGTAAATGAGGTTTCAGATGTCTGTAGGCCAGATATTTACAGGTCTGGCAACTTTTGGAAAGTTTCTGGCACCTTCTTAACGCTCATCCTGAATCGTGCTCTTAAAATATGTCAGGATTAATTCTCCAGTGCATCTAATTTTCTTTAATGGAGAATAAATGACTTTCAAATGTATTGATTTTAGTCCTCAAAGGATTGTTCTATTTTCTCACCACCTGCACAACTTTTACTTGTTAACTGATAAAATTACTCTTGTCTTGTTGACTAAGTTTGAATCTTTTGTAGAGCCAATACTTAATAATTTTGGCTGAAATATATAAGATAATATAAATTTTATATTAGTTGTTTATACTGTGTTCAAGAAAGTCATTAACTTAAGAAAGGCCTGACTGACATATTTATCATGTTGGACATAGTGCAAGTACTATTGCTATGACACATTTTTTCCAGGATGCCATTTGATGATACTTCTAGATCTGGTGCGAACAAAGGAAAGTTATCAAAGAATTACAAACTCTGATAGCCACAAAAGGTAGGATAGAGTTTATTTTTATGAAGTCCATAATAAGGCAGATTATTTTTATTTCAAAGAAAAGTTAAAATTTTGAGTTGTAAATATTCTCATTTACTTCTGCAAGTAGAAGGCCTCATATCTACAGCTAAGGGAGAAGTTAGCCTCTTTATCATGTAGCTTTATTCTTTACATAGGAAGGCTCTTTATAAGGCAATGATCAAGAAAATGTGACACGGAAACATCGCTACATTACACATACCTCCCAGTTCTGAGTTCAAGATTCTCAAAATATTCTAATAAACTGTATAAAACTTCTGTTGTACAGATAAACTGTTAAGAGTCCATCTAAGGTTTCATACACCAAACAGTTTAACAATCTACCAGTTTTTTATTTAAGTAAATTATTATGGTATGTTAAATAACCTGTTCAGAATCTTTAATATTATTAATTAGAGCTTTTTTAGCTTTAAAAACACCTCTGTATTTACCTTGCTTTTAAGTTGACAAGTACAGGTTTTATATACTTCTACATTATGTACACTATGTCTCATTTCCACTCCTCTATGCTCTGCTCCTCTCCTCTAAATGCAGTCTGGCATTTCCTTTTCCCTTCTATTAAAAAGCATTATGTACAAAGAAAATTTATATTTTTGGATATATTATGTACATTTTTAGTTTATTGATCTCATACTTCTAATTTCCTTTAGTTATCTACGTATTGCTATAGAGAGACCAACAGAGACAGCAATGCTTCTAAGCCTTACTGGTGTTCGTTCTGTAATAGCCAACCAGTGGTACACTTCCTTGCAAGAGAATGCAGAAAGACTAGCAATTTTGTCTGAGAGTAAGAATTTGTATTCATCTTTGTTTGCATGTATATTGTTTCAGATGTTTGTATATATGCACTCATGGAGTGCATATCTACTGGGCTCCCCTCTCTCCTCTTTCTTTGCTTCTCACCAAATTTTGCCTGGAGTTTCCATAGGAGGTAAACTGCATGCAGGAGCCACCGTGTTGTTGACAGGTTGATCTTTCAAACAGAACAGTAACCTACTTAAATCAGTTTTAGTGGTGGGTTTGTTTACAGTCATATGGTAAGAATAGGATTTCTATGGTGAGGAGCAGTGCCCTAGGACTTAGCAATCTGTAGTTACATAGACTTTGGGGAAAACAAAAGCTGGGGATAACTCACATCTTCAGAGATGTAAAACTAAATGTGTAAAGGTATCCTTTTTCATTAAGGTTTACATATGAAGATGTCAGGCTATGGTTGATATTTTCTTGGTTTTCAAAACTTTCCTTAAAACCTAACAGAAACTAATATTTCTTTCCAGGTTTGTTGATCATCGGTAGAACATCTGGGCAGACAGTCCATATTCTTCAAAAAAGTAAGATTTAAAGGGAAAGGGATTAAAAAGCTTAGTACAGAAGAGTGGCATTGACCTGACCTTAACTAGAACCTGGTGGGCCTATGGGTAGTTCACAGGTATAAGTGAAGTCAAATTTTTGTGACACTTCTTACAAGAATTAGGAGCGGGAAGACCACTGATACAGTATTATAATTAGAGTAGCTGTATTTTACAGATATAAAATTTTAGGGACACTTTGTCATAGCTGACCAAAAGCTAAAATTTTTGGTCCGCTGAACTGTAATAAAATGAAGTAATGTGACTGAAAAGTTACATCAGGAGCTTGACACAAACAATATAAATGGTATAGATTACAGACCGTAAAACAGTAAGTTGAACCCAACAATCTGCGTTGTAAGGGGCACACTATACATGCGAAATTCCACCTGGCATCTTGTTAGAGAGGGGAGAAAGATTTTTGAGTGAAACAACTCTTAATATACTCTATAAAATTATATAGATATTTTTCATTGTATGGGACTTAAGACTTAAAACAAGGGTAAATAAAATAAATTTTAATTATAACTTACACTGTCATAGAATTGAAGAGAGGCAGAGTTTAGGTCAGAAACGTTGCCTAGTTTTCTGTTTCGTCAGAAAGTGCTTCTTGGATTTAGTGGCAGTTATTAATGTTACAAAAAGAATGTAAAAGAATCACAAATATTAATCAAAGGCAAGATGTGATAAATTACTGCACTTAAAGCATTCTTATATTCAGTCATATTCAGAAATAATAATGTATTTAAAATATTTTTATAGTGGAAGTGGATTCTCACAGCTCTCCTGGAGGCAAAGCAGAAGAGCAGACTGTTCACACTTCCTCAAGTCTTCCTGCAAGTCACCCATCATTATTTAATTGTGTGCTGTATGGTTTACCCAACATAATGATGATGTAATTTGTGTCAGACTTTTCATACTAGGAATACCACTGCACTGTGGATAGGGCACGCTTTGCATTTAAAGTTGTGGGAGATACTTATTTCTATTTGGCCTAAGGAGAGGTGAGCTTAAGAAAATATGCATTTTGCTGATAGACTGATTTCTAGACTGATAGACTGGTTCAAATATAAGCAGCTTGATATTATAATAAGTGCCAGGAAAATATCTAAGAACATTTATTTTAGAGTTTTCAGTTAGTACTCTAAGGTTTTCTGAACTCAGTGAATCCCTGAAAAGAATTTGGTGATTACCAATACATCTTAAAGGAAACTAGGCTAGTATTTTTGGGCATTGATGCATGAGCAGAATCGGAATATATTGTTGACAATGCTTCTATTTGGAAAAACTTTCCCTTGATGTATTTTATTTTTATGTGGAAAATTTATCAGGAGCATAGCTGAAAAATTTACCAAGTTGCCTTATTCTGAGTGAATTGATCTTTAACTCTTCATATAGCGGTAGCTGCAGTTTAATTAGAAAACAAGGTAGTATTAAATAAAAAGTTGAGTAAGTTTTGCATTCTTTATTTCCCTCAGTTTTCCTAAATAACAGATGAAGATATATTAAATTATTGCAAAATCCCACATAAGACTATTACATGTATAGATATTGAAACATGCTCTGTTAATCAGCAATGCATTTTTAAAATACATACTTTAACACTTTATTTGTAGTGATAACAGTAGAAATAAATGTAAAATAGTATAGCACTTATGGAAAATAAAAAGCTTTGATCATTATTGCAACTAAAACCATTTAAAGAGTCTCTTTTATTTTCCAATAAAATGGTGATGCCTGTTTCCTGTAATGCATTTTTTGGTGTTCCTGATAGAGCATTATAATGGCACCGAAAAGATACTGTTCTTGACTACCTGCTGTGCTGTAGTTAATTAGAACATGATAAGAGTTAGAGGGCTATGTAGACCATAATTACAAAATCATGACATGCAAATTACCTTTTTTACGCACACAATAGAATACAAATTTGTGCTTCCTTCCCTCTTTGCTCTCACAATTTTATTAGATGATGTTATACGAACTGCAGCTGCTTTGTCGAACTGTTTTCCATAACATGCATGATTTTTATTCCCTTTATGTGTAATTTTCTTCTTTATTTAGACATAAGAGATATATTTTTTTATGGCATGTATCTGGGCATTCAGTAACAATACTGTAGAATGTAGACTGTACTAAGTTATCCAGCCTGAAAATTAAGGATTCAGTGTAAGATAGTTTCAAGTCTCTGAACTTGCCATGTTTCACCACATAACTGGGATGAGTCCCCTTCCTCAGGTTCCCACATACATTTGTTTAATTATTTTTAGGTCTTACCATGTACTTTTTCATTGCATCACTATTATGCAGCTGCTTTTATAAAACTCCATGCTTGGTATTTGGGAAGCTCAAGTATTTCTGAATTTGAAGAAGCAATTTCTCTTGAACATAGCACACTTGTTGTTCAGTATAGCAAATTATATATATACACACTATATTGTTAATTTTTAAAATTATTTCCTAGATTAATTTCCACATCATTCTCCAAAACATTCTTTGCTATGAAATTGTGTTTCCCTACTGTTAATGGTATTTTTTATTTGGAATGCTGTCTCCTTTTCAGTAACATAAAAGGTTTTAGGAAAAAACCTCATGAGGTTCAACAGGGAAAAGTGTAGGGTCCTGCACCTGGGAAAGAAGAATGTTAGGCATCAATACAGGTTAGGCATGGACCTGCTGGGGACAAGCTCCGAAGAAAAGGATCTAGGGGTCCTGGTGGACAATAAAATGACAATGAGCAAACAGTGTGCTCTTGTGGCCAGGAAGGCCAACGGAATCCTGGGCTGCATAGGGAAGAGTGTGGCCAGCAGGTCGAGGGAGGTCATTCTCCCCCTCTACTCTGCGCTGGTGAGGCCACAACTGGAATACTGTGTCCAGTTCTGGGCTCCCCAGTTCAAGAGGGATAGGGAACTACTGGAAAGAGTCCAGCGTAGGGCAACAAAGATGATTCGAGGACTGGAGCATCTCCCTTATGAGGAGAGGCTGAGAGAGCTGGGACTCTTTAGTCTGGAGAAGAGAAGGCTGAGGGGAGACCTTATTAATGCCTATAAGTATCTCAAGGGCAGACTGAAGGAGGAGGGAACCAGACTCTTTTCAGTAGTTGCCAGTGAGAGGACAAGGGGTAATGGGCACAAGTTGGAACATAAGACGTTCCACTTGAATATGAGGAAAAACTTTTTCACAGTGAGGGTGACGGAGCCCTGGAACAGGCTGCCCAGGGAGGTTGTGGAGTCCCCTTCTTTGGAGATTTTCAAGACCCGCCTGGATGCCGTCCTGAGTAGCATGATCTGACATGCTCTGGGTGGTCCTGCTTTGGAAGGAGAGTTGGACTAGATGATCTCTATGGTCCCTTCCAACTCTAAAAGTCAGTGAAATTCAGTGAAATAAAATTCAGTGAAAAAGTTTATTCAGCGGGAATCATGAAGCCTTGTCTGCCTTGCTACATTAGAGTTTTCATTAATTTACACTCATTTTGACCTGCTTGAAATAAGAAATTTCATAAATACTGAAGTCCAGAAAAGTTTTAATGCTTCATAAATGACAGTGTTCTTCTTTGAAAATAATCCAGGATAAAAACTGCAAGATTGCAAAGGTTAGAAAAACCATTGATATCCAGGTACAGTGGGCTTATTCAATCATTTACTACTGTGGTTTTATTAATGAAACTGATGGAAATAATTTAATCGACCAAAAAATCTATTTTCTCCAAAAATATTCCCATTTGTATTTGATACTTTAGCCCTAACCACATTGCCACAACCTCTGTCAGAAAGATGAATGAGTATGACCCAAAATTTCTTTACAGTCTGACAGCACTACTTTGTCAGAAAGCATTGATAAAGAGTCATGGCCTTATCCAGGAAACTTCAGACCTGTAAGCTTTACTTATCGAGAGTCAGATATTGCAAGTACAGGAGAAACTGTGGCAGAATACCTACAAATGGGTAACGTATGCTGGGTAAGTACAGTAAAAGTGAATGGCATGCAAAATTACATAATATGTTTGACTGGCATTTCTGGACTTAGGGCCATGAAGTGTAGTCGTAACCAAATTGCCTGGGGTATTAAGAGAGTGTTCTCTGTATTTCTGTGCAATAAAACCATTAATAGTAGTAGGACTGCTTGAGTAGATGATAAACTGTACTCCAGGTGACAGTGGAAATGCATTCAGTGACACTAGAGGACACCTAGTTCATTCCTTCAGGAATTAGTACCGGAAATAATATCTTCTTTTCCATTATACGTTTGTAGCAATGTGCAGTGACATGACTGTACAAACGTAAAGAGTCACTTCAGGAAAAGATGTATAGTAGAATCTGGAATGATTTCAAAAGAAAAAGACTGTAGACAAATTAACATATCTTATATTTCTTTTAAATTTACTAGGGCAATTTAAAAAAATAGAAGAACCTACTTATACAAAGGAAGGATTTAGCAGCTTGGCTGATACAGTTTTAGAGTTCAGAGTGCTTATCTGTTAAGGACAGTAAATAGGAACGGATCTGAGCAAAGGTTGAGAAGGAACACTGTGGAAAATTTCTGTTTCAGAACCTGATTTGAATGAGCAACTAAAACCTTAACATTTTGTGATACCCTTCAGATTGTGATTGAAAGTTTAGGCAGAAGAACTCTTCTGTGAGGACAAAGTGAGTTTTAATTAGGAAACATAAAAAGGCCCCACTTAGAGTTAATGATAAATGTACTTTAATATGCTTAATGTGTCTCAGCATTTAAGAAGCTAAATAAATCTTAAAATTACATCTTTGTCACACACACAAACATTTCCTGCAATTTAGAAGCTTTTGCAGAGATGTAATACTTCTCAACAATTTTAGGGTCAGCCAACTCTGTTCCAAGAAATCATAGAATCATAGAATGGTTTGGGTGGGAAGGTGCCTTAAAGTCCACACAGTGCCACTGGCCAGGGACACCTCCCACCACACCAGGTTGCTCCAAGCCCTGTCCAACCTGGCCTTGAACCCCTCCAGGGATGGGGCAGCCACAGCTTCTCTGGCCAACCTGCGCCAGGCTCTCACCACCCTCACACCAAAGAAGTTCTTCCTGAGATGTTTCCTAAATCTCCCCTCTTTCAGTGTCAAACCCTTCCTCCTCCTCCTATGGCTCCCCTCCCTGATCACGAGTTCCTCCCCAGCTTTCCTGGAGCCCCTTGAGGGACTGGAAGGGGCCTCTAAGGTCTCCCAGGAGCCTTCTCTTCTCCAGGCTGAACCCCCCCAACTCTCTCAGCCCCCTCTCCCAGCAGAGGGGCTCCAGCCCTCCCAGCATCTCCATGGCCTCCTCTGGCCTTGCTCCAACAATTCTGTGTCCCTCCTGTGCTGAGGGTTCCAGAGCTGGACGCACACTGCAGGAGACCGAGAAATTATTTTTATTATACTGATAAGTTATTTTTATTAAATGAAAATAATTAAGAATATTTTTATTAAATAAAAATTACTTTTGTACTTTGTGGAGGAGTATTCTACAGAATAATCTCCATTTATTTGACTATGAACCCTTAATTCTTAAAATATTATATATTGTTCAGCAACTTGAAGGAAAAAATGCTACTAACTAATGTCCAAGGAATAAATTAAAATAGATACAGCTTAGGACATATGAGCTCTCTGCTAGAAAGACATTGGCACAAGCCCAAACAACAAGAATAAAAGCTTCTGAAAATATTTCATCTGCATGGCACCACATCATTCCCTTGCTCTGTATCCATTCATACAAGAAATATTAAAGAGTAAGTGCTATTCCATGTATCAATGGCTTTAAAATAACTTTCTGAATTATGTCTCAGCAACATAACAAATCACATTATCAATTAGCTTTAATAACAGAAAATGACATTTCATAATATATTTGAGCGTGAAAAGAATTGGTCAGCTAAAATTTATGTAATCTAAAAAATGTGAGGAGAAAAAAAATCCTCATGAATTTATTGATAATACTCTAGGACGAGAACATAATTTGAGTAGTAAGTAGCTGTCCAAGAAAAGTGTGTAGTTCTAAATGGTCTGCAGGGAAGAACTGCAGTGAGTTTGCTACAAATTGATAAACCAAAAACAAACAAACAAACAAAAAGAAGCTCTGCCATTAGACCCTGGTTTAACTGCTCTAAAATTGAGCTGCTGCAGTTTCATTGCATGTTACTCTCTCCAAAGCTGGGAGAGCTGCTCCTCTCAGTGCATCTCTCCTCGCTTAGCAAAGGGACGTGGTAGAGCAGATGCCAAAGCTTGGCAGTTGATGGTATTTGTAGGCAGGGAAATCAGAGCAGATTGGAAATTATTCTAAAGATACATTCCCGTGACTATTTCAGCTCATTCCTCTGAGTTTGAACACTGATTTAATGACTTTACAACCTGCTAAGCCGTCTGACCCCTGCTTTGGCACCTGGTCTGACCTGAAAGCTGCCAGAGAAGAGGATGTCAGGGGTGAGCCAGCATCCCATGTGAATGCAAATTCCCTCCGCTGTATGTTGCGGATGAAAGAGCAGCTCAGCGGCTGTAAAGCCAGAAGGAAGAGCTCTTTAACGTATCCCTCAGGTACTAATTCATGCCTCCAACTAAGTGTCTTTATGTGGATACAATAACAGGCAGTTACTAGCATGGATTTTAATAATGTGGTCAAGTTAAAATTGAAGGTGTGTTTATGTGCCCTGAAATATTTCCCAGTCTGCTGAAGACCTGGGTCATTACTTGGGTAACGAGCAGATAGAGCCTTTTTCTACCAGTGGGAGCAGAACAAGGGTGGTCTTTCATGAATCATTTTCAAAAGCAGTAGTCACAAAAGTCTTCATTTAAGAAGAGAGGAAACAATAGATTGCAGCTTTCCAGAGGGTTAATATATTTATTAATATAATATAATCGTAATATAAAATAATATAATATAAATAATATTATAGGTGTTTCATTATCTGACTAGGTATTGGTTGCTAAGTCATATGTATTAATCATATCACAGGGACAGTGTCCCACTGCTATTGTCTCTCTTCTGTTTAATGCCAAGTTTTAAGAGACAGATCACTGCTCATGACTTTTGTTGGTTAGCACAGTGAGGCACAATAACAGTCAATCAGTGAGGAAAAATGGTTCCATACTGTAGCATTCATTTGGAAACTGCTATGGATGGCATAGAGAACAAGCTGGTAAGCTCAAAGTGAACTTGACGAGAGAACAGTGACAGTGGAATTACAGGCAGAGCTATCTGCAGTATCCTGGAAGAGGAATGTGGGGGAAAAGGTTTGTGATGAAAACATTTAGTCTGCTCAGAGCAGACATCTTGACTCTCATTCTAGTACTAATGAACTTGTCTGCTGAAGTTCTCAGCATTCTGGGAGCAGCCAGAACAGTCCGTTTTTCTACTGATGTGACAAGTACTTATTTACTACCTGTCAATACACTGTTAGAGAATTAATTAAGAATTTCTGCTGGAAGTAAAGAATGGATTTCCAAAAATATCTGCAGTTCTGTTATACTCTCAGAATTTACCTAGACTTGTAACTCTTGAATTAGTTTACAGAATATAAGACAAATGAGTGTGAAGTGTAGAACCATAGAATCGTATGCTGCAGCTGAAGTATGTAGATGGCTATCTGTAATCATTTGATTAATCCTGATAGAGAGGTAGCAGCTAGATTGCATATAGCAATGTGTGATATTGGCATAGTATTTAAAGAGGAAAAACTGTTTCAGTACATGGTCACTGAATCAGGATCCTGATGTCGCTTAGAAGTCATAAGAAATATCTAAACATAGTGTCTTCATCGTTGATGAATAATCAATAAAAAGCTAGAAGAAAATGTCCTGGCTCTTGGTGGAGCTCTCACCTACGAAATCAGTGATATCCACATAAAATGCCACGAGTCAGTTCAGAAAGGGGAGAACTGTGCCATCTTTTCCATGCAGACAGTTGTCCATGTCCAGCACAGTAATACTTCTCAAATTCCCATCCCTGAACAGCCTTCATCACTACCTGAGGTAAAGTGCTGTGAAATTATTTTTCAAGAAAGCAGGCAGATTCAGATTTTTCTACCTGCACTGCTAGAGCATCACTCACAATGTCTGAGAAATGTAAACTGTTGCTCTCATCATATACATCAGCCCCAAGTTTTATGTCTTGCAAAAGTAAATGGAAATGTTTTCTCCTGTCATTTTACTTTAGCTAAGTCTTTTTGAGTCTTGCTATTGTATTCCATTACACATTCTTGCCTGATCTTTATCTCCTAGCTATTCCTGATGGTGAGCTTCTCCCTGAAACCCAGAACTGTGAGTCAGATCAAGGCTCAGTTCCTTTGTCTCAGTCTATGCAGAATGTAATCTCCCTGGTTGCCAGCACCCAAAGATATGAGTCTTGGATGTTCATGGCCCTACTCCAGATGCGGATACTCGGATTTTGCTCCTTTGGTATAGTCACATCCGTGCAATGGAACAGTGTCTATGTTTGTACCAGCATATTGGCTTCTGTGCTATTTTTATAGGTTCACCTCCAACAGAGTTCATTCCTATTTGTCCTGAATGACATTGACTTTCGTTCCATCTGAAAATACCTATTTAGCATTTTTTGGTTATTAGTATTGCAAGCACTGACATTGGAAACCTAAATGGTACGTATATTGAAATAAATTTGCACTGGAGGTCTACAAGCCTTTCTGCTTCTTCATCAGTATGATTCAAGGGACATGGCCTACATCTGTACTCAATCAAACAGGGCTATGTTGGCCAATATAATCTAATTGTTTGACATTTTTATAGCAATTCATTGAGACTAAAGAGAGATGACTACATTAATATCTTGATGCAGCTAGATAATAGCGGAGGTAAAACTGATGTGCCAAATTACTGAAAGGCTCTTAAATTCTCTTACAGATTTTAACTCCTTGTGACAAAGAAAAGGAAAGAGGCTTCAATATAAATGTAATAAAGAGAAAGAATAGTACAATTTATAATACAAAGTAATATAATAAAGCATGTTATCATAGATTTTCTAAGAATCTTCTCTTCACTATAACAGAGATGAGAATTATCGTTAATGTTCATGACTTTGCTTCAATAATCATTTTAACTGACAGAAAAGTTTTTAGGTGATGAATTTGTATTTTATTCCTTTAACTAGACTGTGAACGAACTTGTCTGCCCTGCATACATCTGTGGGAAAGTTGGGGTGGAGTAGTGGCAGAGGAATATCACAGAGACTCAAAGCATACGTGAATGGTGGCCCTACTTAGGCTTAGACAAGTCACCTCATCTCACTGAAGGATCCCATCAAAACTATCCCGCCTTTATAAGTGTATTTGTTGCAAGAAAAGGCCTCTTCTGAGCAGGATCACAGAACTGCAGGTAAGAGCAAGCTGAAGGAGAACATCAGAATTGTTTTGTTTTGAGGGTTTTGATCTGAGCCTGGAGAAGCAGTGAATAGAAGAGAAAGCAGGAATCTAAGAGAAAGCAGGAATCAAAGAAAAAGCAGGAATTAATATTGCAATTAAAGCCAGAAACATGGAGAAATGTTGCCTTTCTGCTTTCAGAGCCCTTAGCAACAGAAACTCAGTGTGGGCAAGGACAAGGTATCATTAATCAAAAGTGGAAACTTTGACATGTGGTTAAGTGCATTTTTACCAAAAACCAAGGTAAAAAGACTTGCAAAAGGTACAACCTGTTTATCATGAGATGCAAACAGATGAATTAGAAGTTAATCTTCATCTCCACAGCTTCAGAGATATGCTGGAATGATCCTGCTTATGATGCACTTCTGGTGGAGCTAGTCCTTAATAAGAATCGCTGCCCTTCTCCCCACCCTTTTACTTTGAGCAGGTATTAGCTCCTCTAGTAGTGCTCTGCAGTTACATAGGATTTTAGGAGAAACAAAATCTATGCATTAAGATATTTGTATCTTCAAAAAGCAGCAGCAAATCCCTAGGGAAGCTGTGCTGTCTGTTGCCAGAGTAAGAACATGAACACTTTTTAAGGAGCAAGAGCATGAAAACTTTTTAGAGCACCGACACATCGTTCAGTGACTAAGCCCCCACCTTCTTCCCGGCTAGTAGGCAGTGAGGTGAGTTGATATTATGACATTTTAAAATGTACTCTTCCTCTAGATTTGGGGCTTCCTCTAGATTCGGGGCTATTACTGTTATCCCAAAGGAACCAGCATGACCTCATAATACAACAGTAGTTTTTATGGCAATCCTAATTTTTATTCCAAAAAAATAAAAATGCTACTTCCATTATAAACAAGTAAATTGATGGATTATTGCTGATGTTTTTAAGCAAAATCACAAACTAATTATCCCCCAGTGTCATGGAAGATTTATAGGAAAGCCAGTTATTTCATCTAGGTTGGATCATTAAAATGTAATAAATGATCACAAAGCAGAAGAATGGCATAGTGCTCCGTTGCTAATTTTGCAAACTGTAGATGATGCTATAAAACATTTTTTAGAAAAGGGATGTGATTTCTAAGCATACTTTTGATGGCAAAAAAAATAATTAAGGACACATAAGCTGTTTATTAATCCACAATCAAATGTGAGCACATTGACTTAGGCAGTATTCACACCTTTTAGTCATGAAATCTTAAGATCATAACACCATCCACTGCATAACTTACTTTTGTATATAGCAAAATGTTCATGCTATGCTCTTACCACATAATGTAAGAGGTGTCTCTTCACTCACTGGGTGCAACTCTTAAAAAAAAACAACAGTCTGCCTTCCCCCCCCTTTTTTTTTGCTTGCAATTCTAACAATTTTTCTTCATTGTCTTACATTGAAAGACTTAACAATGAACTTCTGGGAACTTTGTGTCAGGGCTAATATTGTTTGGTTGGACTACACCAACATGTCAAGGTGTTCACATGTTTTAAAAAGTACTCTTTGAGCGGCAGGAAAAAAGGTATCCTCCTCCTGAAAAGCATTACTGAAGATACTTTAACATGAAAACTCCCATTGATTATATTATTCTTTGTATCAAAGATGGGAACGTCTCATAGAGACAGAATCTCACCAGAGACAGGGAATGTTAATGCTGGAGAATTAGTAAACATTTACAAAAACATTTGTTTGTATGTGCAGAAGCTAAGAGCCACTGCCTTGTTCAAGAAAATAGTTTTTCCCACAGTTATGTGAGTACTCATATTAATAAACCAAACAAAATCTGTCTCTTAACAGAAAATACTTGTGAAGACCTGCAAAATAACAGTGTTATGGACAGTGAGAAATATTGCTAACAACCTATGTTTTATAAGAATGATTGACTAATTGTTCAATGTAGGCTTTGCTTGATGGAAAGAAAACATTTGTGATGCCTCTGCGGTCCTATTAAAACTAATTAATTCCTTCTCCAAATGAAATGAACACTAATTAGACTCTAATATTAATTTCCTATTTGTCCAGAACCACTAATTTTCATATCACCCTGTTGCAGCCTACATTTTTAGGTTTGTGCTTGCTGCATGTCAGGTTTTGTCTAACAGGGTGGCAAAATGATGGTAAGACAACCATAACTGTAATGTATTAAAGTGTGATGGAGGGGCCAGTGGAGGAAAACAATTCAAACCTGAACAGTGGTAGTTGGGCCACGAGCTACATGTGGAATTAGTCATGAACTGCTTCTCCATAAATTCTCACAACAGCGTTTCACACTAGGAACACAGGTTTAGGTAATGAACCTTTGTGTGTCATTTAGATCCTGATCAGGTGTTTTCAGTATATTTAACAAAATTATGAACTTCTCTGTTGAAAATATACTGATACCTTCATGCTAATCCTACTGCTCCTGAATAGGAATGAATGCTTGCTTATCCCTGTTTCTATCATATGCTTTCTTTACCTCCTCAATTTCTCCTGCTTCTTTGCTTCCTTCCCTTGACAATGCAAAAATGCCTCTCTCCAGAAAGCTGCTGAGCACCCTGCAGCATCCCCAGCCATCACCTCCTGTCTGTGACACTATGAAAGTCAGTGGCCCCTCATATACCATGTTCTACCTCTGTGCCTCAGATTACACTCCTCTCTCTCAAGCTTTCACTGCTTCGTTCTGATAAATTGCTTCTCGACAAATGTATGTTAACATCTAGAAAACTAATTCTCCAGATTGCCTTTCCCACTTGTTTTTGTGGTACTGATACATCCTCCATCCTACTATCCTGCCCTGCACCTCACACTGCTAAGCATTGTTTTCTTTACGATATAACTCCTTGACCAGTCACTGAGGGCATAAGACTTTCTCCTTATCTCACCACCTCTAAGTTCAGTCCACTTTTTCCTGTATAACCTTATCCTAAGCAATTGCCTCCACTCCTGTGGATTCCTCTACTAACAGCATGCACATCTTTTTATTCCTAATGTGTCTCCATCCTTTCTAGTCCTGTATTTTAGCCAGCCTTTGTTTTCTGAATGTTTCACAATTAATTTCAAAGTTGTGTGTCCAAAACTGTAGTATGTCTGATAATTTCTTCTGAGATTTGCATGGCTGCTATTCTTTCTTCCTCCCACAATCCTGTTACCATCAATGACAGAACTATCTTCTCTGACCTGGGGAACCATCTTTGTTCCACTTCAGCACAAAATTCTAGCCATGTTTGAAATTATTATCATTTCTAATCTTGTTTTTTCCTCTGGCCACTACTACTATGTTGCCTTAGTTCATGTAACTATACTCTCTATTTTATTTTAGCCATACCTCTTTGATGTCCACAATACCTATTGCAATGCATGTACAAGTTTCTTGTATTCACAATCAAGAGCCTCCATAATTCTGTACTAACTACTCCTCATTTGTTGTTGCTTCTGTCACTGAGTGCAAGTATTAGCATTTTTAATTTGGTTTTTCATAATTATCTACTGTCTTTTTTGTGCCATTTTGGATCTAAACAAATCTTCTCTAAATTTGAGTTGACTGTGAAATCTGTAAATACTTTTTATCTTCTGTATGTCTAAATACTGCTGTCACACCTTTAACTCATGATCTGAATAACAGCAGAACAGTTGAGTGCAAAAACTAAGAAAGTGGTTAAAATTTCTTTTTCATTTTAAAAACTAACACCAGCACAAGTGCTTTATTGTCATCCAGAGACCAGCAAAAATTTGAAGCCTCTAATAATGTATAGGAAAACAGGGGATTTTTTCTGTTTTCTTATTATCTTCCAACTTTAACAACAAAAAAGTACAAAAAATGCTGCAGTTTCTAAACAATTTGTAAATAAATCTTTTTTTGAAAGTTATCTCAAAACTTTTTCCCATGAAAAAAAAATGTATACAACAATTGTTTTTGCGCAGACAAAAAAATCATCACGTTAGAACTTGTGTCTGAGGTGTTCAGGCGGCTTTTGCAGGAGCACTGCTGGTGGATGGGCAAATGTGGGCTCCTGTACCCTCTTGGGGAGAAAAAGCTTGCCATCTCGCACTTGCTTAAGACAAGGTAAAAGAGAGCAGGGCTTAATGTTGTGACTTTTCAGTGCATTCCTTTACATTCTGTTATTCTGGAGATTCCTGGGTTGTTCCTGCTGTGCTGTAGTTCTCCTCTTTCCTCATAAAAACACCAGTGTTATTTGTCTGTTCTGTAGCTGGAATGTGAGTGCTGCCCTCACACTCTTCTATCCTGTCTCATGATGTTTTGACTGCAGTAATTCACAGCCCGGTGTCAGACCATATTGCACACAATGGCAATGTGACCCACAGCTAACCTCGCACCGGCTATTAGTGCATTAAGTGGGTGTGTTTCCATTTTTGTTAGTTGGAGACACTGACTATCTTTACAAAGTGGTGTCCTTATTAATTTATAGATACAAACCAAGTTTTCCTTGGTGAAACAGTCTAAAAGGCTCCCCAGTACCACTTCGTGTTTGGTGACTTGCATTGAGAATGATACAGCCAATTATCAGATGGTGAATCTCATTTTAACTTGCTATTTTCTAAGGTTTTCCATGCATTTTTGCATTGTGTTTTCCTTTGCCGTTACTTGAGTTTTGATGCTTTATTTTGTATTACAGAGCTATATTCTACATACCATCACCTTCCCAGGAGATAAAATAATTCTATAGCTTTTAATTAAATACTAACACTTCTGCCAATTCTTCATGATTTAATACATCCAATACCATTAACATGTGATTAACCTAGGTCAACATTTCCTTGAAAGAGAAAGTCTGAGTCTTAAATGCAAGAATTTTTGCTTTCAAATCATACCTCACTGTTTAAACAGACTAATGAGCACAAAAATACGTACACAATATGTATAAAATATGTATACAATAATAATTGAATACCTTACCCTTCCCATCTCACAATATTTCCAAAACTTTTAAAAGAGGCATATATATCTATTTACTTCTCTGCTCCAGATACCACAGGATTAATGGTAAAAAATATGAATCAGGAAAGGATGTGGCTGTCAGAATGAGGTTCATAGTTTGGGTTTAAGCTTGAACACTGCAAAAATCCAAGGCCAAAATTATGCTGTAAAAGACAATCACCTCATGAAATTTTGTGAGATGAATACGAAGACGATGGATGTCTTGTAGTGAGTTCTCACATGTGCACTCCCCTCTCTGGATCTTTTCATCTAAAATGAAAACAGGGCATTTGAGTCTGAATAATCCCACTCAGAAAATATAAAAGGGACAAAATTCAGATCAATTTTGAGTCCAGGATGAGTTAAGAGGAAGATCACAATGTATGAAATTGTTTATTAAAAATAAGTTTTTAAAATGTTACAAATTACTTCTCTATGTCTTGCAACTGAATTTCTCTGACCAAGGGAATTGTTAAGTAGCTACATAGCCTGACACCTCCAGGGTAAAGGGTGGTGAGGGCTGGATGGCATAGGCATGGCTGCCTTTTGTGGGAAATATTAAAAGGTAAAAGATTCCTGCAGCAGCCACTGGTTTGCACCATGATGTCTAAAGCAGGGAGCCCTGGCTGCTCCCAGGTGTTGCTTGTTAAGCAGTGTCTTCTTCCTGGTGCCTTGGCCCTTGCCAGAGACCACGTCCATGCCTTGTGGTGTCTGGCACGGCAGCAGCTACCACTGGGCAAGGAGAACTCACCATGATGCCAATTTCTCTTCTGGCGCAATAGTAGAGGTGCCCATCCCACCCTCCCTACCTTTGCTAATTCACGCTGGTAGCTCCAGTAGCTCACTTTGTGCCAGTCCTGCCCTCCAGCCTTGCAGTCATTGTGCTGGGTCTTCAACCACAGGAACTTGCCAGCTCTTCATCTGCAGTTCACCCCTTGCAAGGTCAACCACCACTGCTTCCTAATGGCTCCTTATCTTCTGCAAAGGACACATGTTGTAGAAAAGGTCCGAAGAAGTGTATAATGCTCTTATAAGATGCAAAGCAAAGAGCGTGGTTGGGTCCTTTGCACTTGTGGCTGTCTGTGAGAGCAATGGGGAGGTGGGGAAAGGGGAAAAGAAGCAGGTCCAGGTAGAGTGTTAAGGGAAAGCTTTACAGAAGTACACTTGCTGAGGGGATCACATTTTATCTATGCACTTATAAAAGTTCTTTTAACAGAAAGATCTTATTGAATAATTCTTACACATTTGATAAAAAAAAAAAAGATAATTAGCAGTAACCTAAGGCAGGTATGCATAGTTACCTACTATAACATGTTTGTCCTGGATGTCAGATACTATTGCCTGAAACAGTCTATCCTTCCTCCCCGGCCAAGCTCAACTTCCCTTCAGAAGTGAGGGCTGCAGATGGTGGGACCCCAAAACACGTCCCCATGAGAAGGCTGCTGACAGGGAGGACAAGTGATGAGCTCACGGTTTCTGTCACTACTGCTTTAGTGTTTAGGTTGCCTTCACAGAGCTAAAGCAAAATGCATCCAAAAGCCGTGACTGTGCAGACATTTGGGAGCTGAATTGTTCTGTACACCTGCTGGCATGAATGTCGCAAGGGGCCACAGGCAGAAGCGAGTAGCCAAGCAGCCATGTGAGCCTGCTAAGGCCAGGGTGGCTGCAGGCCATGCTGCCTGTCCCTGTCCCTCCACCCTCTGTGGGAGCTGCAGCATTTCTCCTCTTGAGCCTGAGAATTGTCAAGAAGTCGGCCTCTGCCAGATACCAGGGCTTCAGGACATATTTTACACAGTGCATCCCCAGTCCCCCACATCCTCATCTGCTGCAGGGATGGTTCTTGACTTCCAATGCAGCAAAGTACTGCTCTGGGGCCAGGTCTGACCACAGATATCCTGTCATTCCTTCTCAAGGCAATATAGTTTTTCAAAATATAAGAACAAAATAAAAAGAGAAGAAAAATCTGGTAGAAATAAATTATCTTTATTCTGTGTAAAGAAACATTTTTTGACTTAAACCTGAACACTGGATGATTCATTCCATATCACATTTCTATTGCTAAGGCCTGTACAGTGTGTAGCTGGTGTAGCTTCTCTATACAGCTATGGAACAACATTTGTTTTGACTAGCACTATATCAAAGTCTTATATAGAAATAATGTTTTTCCATACTAAAGCATTTAAATGTAGTCAGATGTTGCCTTTTCCTCTAAAGTGCATTCAGTTAAATATAGATCTTACACAGGATTCAAAATCTGATATGCCAGGCCTTAGCAACACTGCATATAATGTTCACCAAAGGCTGTTTAAAATAGAAGTATGTCTTTATTACACTCATGGCCTAGTTTGGTTTTGCATGTGCCTAAGTGACATTCCGCTAAATCTAAGTACATTGCTGCATGTCATTGTGTGAATTAAAGAAATAAGATGGAATACAACCATGGAAAGCTGGCAATTTCTGTTCTTTTTTTACTTTTTACAGATTGTGGAGCACTCCTTGCTTCTGATACCAAAGGTGTAATAACAAGTTAGTGATTTGTGCCAGGATCAGTAGCTCAATTAAAAGTGGTGAGGATAGTTCCTGATAAACAGGAACTAAAGGACTGCAGGGAGAGAGACACAACTGCTCCTCCAAGAACAGCAGCCTGGTGCCACCGGCTGCTGCAGGTTGCCCATGCGCTGGGATGTTGCTGGTACTTTCTGGAGAGGCAGGCCCTAGCCCAGGAGTGCAAACATTCTTCAAGGTAACATGGCCCAGCTCATGCATAGTATTTGTATTCTTTAACCACTGATCTCTGAAAACTGTAATTGTTAAGGAACAGAAATAATAGTTGTCACCTGGAGCTACATGGTCTCAAGACCATGATAGATCTGAGCTCTGCACAATGTAAGCACATATAGGGAAAAACTTCTGTCCCACAAAGCTCAGCTTCACAACTCTAAGCTGTGATGCTGGCCCTTTCTCCTGCACAGTTCTACTTACCTTACCTTACTAACTCCTCTTCTAAAGTTGAGTTAATAGAACAGTTCAGTTGGAGGGACCTACAATGATCATCTAGTCCAAATTAATTTATTTCAAAAGTTAGAGATATAACATAAGCAAAGATTTTCCTGACAAAGAGGGAATGCAGAAAGAATATATGAACAGCTCTTGATAGGGCTGATTTTAATAAAATAGCCTGGGAGTCTGAATGGCTTGTCCAAGCTGCTGGCGATTTTCGTGGCCCAGATGAGGTCCTCATCAAGGACATAAGTGCAGAAGTCTCTGGCTTTCTCTGCTTTTTTAGTAGAAATACCCAAAAGAATGAAAAAGCACTTAGACCTGTTCGTCCCTGAACCTCTATTGGTTGAAACTGAGTCAGCTGTGTGCTATATATTTCTTATTTGTCCATTAGCATTTTGAAGCCATGTGTTGCTTCACGGTTTTGTCCAGCAGACCAAGGAGCCATCACCAGCATAAAACACGCCTCTCCTTGCTGTGTTACAGTGACAGGGGCTGTATTTTCAGGAGCAAGCAGGCTGTAGATTGGGAAGAGAAACACAGTGGAGGACAGGACTCACCTTATGGCTGGGTCTTTGACTGCAACTGCAAAGCCAAGAAACTCTTACATGCACTCAGGAGCTCAGAATCTCCAAAGCCAATGTCCGCAGGAGCATCATGTCCCCACTGACAACATTTTCTTACATTAAGTGATGGTAACAAGGAAATATGCTGTAGCAATGCATTAATGGTCATATCTCCCACCCTATATGGGACAGATTTTGTTTTCTGAAGCTTCCAACTGAGCAAAAGATCGGCAGTTTCTGTGTTCATCTCCGATTTTTCTCTTAGAGATGGTGCTACGTACTGCCATGGTGGACATCTCACTGCCTCTTTTGTCCTGGGTTAGCATCGCTCTCTCTGAAGTTGGGTTCATGTTGGACGCTGCAGTTTCTATAGCACTGCAGCTGAACATCTGAATCAGACACTTCCTGAACTAGAAAGTTGGAAAAAAGGAAATCAATCAAAACACATAAGGAATTTTAAAAATCTCTATAAAGCAATCTGTGTCAGGGTACTGTCCACAGGATGTGAGACAAGCAATAGCTTTCTCTGCAGGACTGAATAAATAAATATATTCATCACTTCTTATTTCACAATAACTTTACCATTTGTCTTCTTCTCACTTTTATTCTTATACTCTGCTTGATTCCAGCACTCTCAGTAGCCACATTCATTGCATGAATCTATTCAAGTTTATTATCATGCCTGTTACCACAGTGAATACATTTCACCCTGGCTCACCCCCTTGTTAATTCTTTTTCTCTGCATCCAATCCTCTACCCCATTCCAGAGAAGAAAGGTCCCTGTCCCATAGGCATGTGAAATGCTTCTACCCTCCCTGTACAAGCAGCCACAAATGCAGCATTTCCCCTGACTCAAATTCAAGCTCTTGAAAACTTCCATTCCACCTCAAAATCAACTCCCTGGTGTTGCATTCCTAAAGGATTACAAAAATGTACTGGGACAGCCTTGAAAATAGAATTTTCATACAGAAAACTAACTGATGTTCACTAAAGGCTGATTTTCCTTTATGCTATCTAAACCTAATAATTATTCATGTTCATATTTTAGTAATGCACAGAGGCTTATGCTATCTTCCAGTAGATAGATACACAGTGATATTTTTTTTTCAAAATGCTGGATATTGCAATGCTAGTTAACTAACGTGTAGGTAGGTAGAAATAATTCACTATAAAGTAAGACAAAATAAAATAATGAATATTAAAGACACTTTGAGAGCATACGTTACCTGTTTGTTCATAAAGACATAAATAATTGGATTATAAACAGTAGCTGTCTTGGAAAAGAAAGCTGGAATTGCTGCCAGACGAGGATCCAGCTCAATGGAGGGGTACGCAGTGACTAGGATAGAAAAAGCGGCATATGGCGTCCAGCAGATTAGAAAGGCAATGATCATAACAACAACCATTCTGGTCACTTGTCTTTCAGGTTTCCTGGTAGTTCCCAGCCTGCCTTGTGTATCTGATACCTTTAAAGAAAAGACAGAAGATTCTAGAAAACAAACGACAGGGCATCTAACCAGTGAATTGAGTTCCCAGACTAATCATCTGTCAGGCTAGAAGGAAAGATCTGCTCTTCTTGAGTACGACAGCACATAAGGATGCTGTTACTGGACTACAGGGTGTCGATGTCACTGCTGATGGACATGAATTATGGCATATTGCCATTATTAACTTTGCTTAAGTATCTTTATATTTATATTGCCAAAGTAAGAGCAAAAAGTAATTATTAGAGCAATCTCTGTGTAGAAAACTAATCACAGCCCAGCACAACTGCAGCCCATAGACACTTCCCAAGCTTCAGCCAAGTCATCAGGAGTGAAGCATGGCACGGGTTTGCTGTCCAGCCTCATAAAAGTTAATCTAACTCAGGTAACTTCATGGGTAGGTACTGCAGCAGCCCACCCCAGGGCAGTGCAGAAATACCTTTAAATTCCATCTGTCAGAAAAGTAAACCTAATTATTTTAGACAAATCAGAGACAAGATTTGGCCTCTATTTAGAATGGCAAATAACAGAATACAGTGATCCTGCCAGAATGAGTGACTGCAGTGACTGATGATAATAAGTTACCTCTAAAAATGTGAAACAGAAATTAGGGCTACACTTTTGGGTGAAACAACTTGCCATACATTACTAACTTCAATGGAGCTACCTGAGCTTACAGCAGCTCTGGGTCTGCACAAAGCCTAAAACTGGACTTCTTGGCTTGCAGGAAAGCAGACTAAAGAACATTTTGTCTCTAGATATTGATAGCAGCAGTATCCCTAAGATATTCCCTGCCAATATATGACATTTCTATAGCATTTTTCATATTCACTGTACCTACACAGAGAGCAGCCCAGCCTCCCTTCCAGCAGGAGCGCGGTCACCCTGGGGAAGGAGCACAATCTCCTGGATTATGCTTTTGACTGTTTAGTCTTTGTCTCATATCTCTGACCTTTTTCTCAGCTATGGCTTTTCATGGATGGCAGTGGATTCCTTTCTCTGTAAATCTGAGAACATGAAACTGATGAGGAACCAGATACTTGTGCTTTATCTTACGAACAAAGTAATGCTGCCACACTAATTGATCTCCATTATAAACTGTTAATTAGATGTTTTCCTAAAGATTAATTTATGTCATTAGTTTTGCAGTTGTAGTGAAAGCTACTATTGGCATTGTAAAGCTGTGGTCACAGCGACTGAGGGATGAGCAGTCTGTAGTAGGACAAGATGGTGATGTTCAGAACCAGGTCCGCACTGTGGGAGCTGTGGGACAGGGCGGTCACAATCTGGGAAGAGGGTTGGTTGGGACCATCAAGACCCTAGCTCTGGTGCCAGTTGACTGTAGTCAGATTTTAAAAAAAATTAGGTTAGTTGTGAGAAATAACCTTATGGCAATTCATTATAAATTTAAAGAACATATTGCAGGCGGTCGGAGTTTCTACACCAGGCTGTGTTTTAAGTTGTTACAAGTAACAGAGGCCAACTCTGTCAGTTACATCTCTCTGTAAAAGCCAACATAAGCCAACGGCAAGGACTGGCACAAGCCACGGTGATTTACACTTGTGATGAGGCGCCCTGAGGCTGCCTCAGTGTGTCCTGGCCATGTGGTCTGACAGGTCACTGAGCTGCAAGGCGAGTGTGAAATGCAACATACTGAAAAGTGTGATTTAAAAAAAAAAAAAATATTACTGCTATTCTTTCTGGATAACAGAGAGAGGAGTGAAAAAGACAACCTCGCAAGATCACACCATAGTGGCTCTGGGCCAACACTGGGACCTGCTCCATGGCACAGATCAGTCTTCCAGAAGACATTCCGACCTGGCCCAAATGGCAAGATGGACCATTTACTGGCTTCTGCTGTGACTGATGGTGACATTTTCCTTCATTGCCTCCCTTGTTCCTCATTCCATCTGCTTTGTTTTTAACTTGCTGCCTCTTAAGTGGCTGTCCCAGAGGAAGGAAATGGTCCTTTTTGTGCACCTGTTGTGAGGCTAGTTGTGAGAAATAACCTTATGGCAATTCATTATAAATTTAAAGAACATATTGCAGGCGGTCGGAGTTTCTACACCAGACTGTGTTTTAAGCTGTTACAAGTAACAAAGGCCAACTCTGTCAGTTACATCTCTCTGTAAAAGCCAACATAAGCCAACGGCAAGGACTGACACTTCTGAAGCATCTCAGTAGTAGATTAGCCACTGCTCTGGCAGACCCATCACAGTGCTGGATGCTTGGCAAGTGGTCTCGTTTCCTTCACGCACACACACTCATTAGCTTCACATCCCTCCCTTTCATGCCAGGGCACCAAGCCACCCCATGTCCCTCCCAGAACAGCCTCCAGGAGGTGGCCCTGTCCCATCCCTGCAGATGGATATTCAGAAAACAGGATCATAATTTTACAGGTTCTCTTAGAAGATTCTGAGTTGGCAGCAGTGATTTTCTTCAATCATCTCCATATCTTGTAATTCATGTCCCCCACCAGCAGACACTGCACTACCCCACCAAAGCACTGCCAGCAGCAACATGTCTGTGCTGCAGTTCACATTCCACCGGAGAAATTTTTTGTGCTTAACACTGAAATCAACCTCTTACAGCCGTTTAACCTTCTCTCCCCTAAATGCATCCAGGAGGAAATCAAGAAAAATCCATTTAGAGGAATCATGATGTCACCTGAAGTACGCATGTGCCAATCTGTATTTTCTAATGAATAAATAAAATATTTTTGCATTTCCCGTCTATTTTGTTTTACTTGTAGAAAATGACACTGGGAATAAATACAAGCATTTAACTATCCCAAATACTTTCAAAACATCAGTAAACTGAAGAAATTTACTGAATTTGTTACTGAAGCAATAAGACAAGGCAGCTTTACAATAAATAGAAATACAATATTGTCCCAAAATATTGTCCCAAAATCCTGTCTCAAATATGAATTTTGCTATTCTATTATCTTCTATTTCACATTTCACAGATTCTCTTTTGGATAAGATCAACAACATAATCATTAAATAAAATTCAAAAGCATTTCTCAAGTCTTTTAAATGTTCCTTAACGACCTAATATTTTTTGCTAAACAGCATTGCATTATTTACAAATGCTACACCTTATTCTGCATATAAGTGTTATAGAGTATTAGCCAGCACTCTTAAAATTGAACAAATGCAGTCATTTTAAGGTAAATTCTGATTAACCTGGCTTGAGTCTTAAGAAACATCATTGGATTGAAGTACAATTGCAAACAAACCAATGCCGGATCATTCCATTTCTTTAGTTATGAGCAGGGATTCTGTCATTTGTATGATGTTTGGCTCATGAGAGGTACTGGTAAGTGATGCAAACTGGACACTTTGAAAAATCATTTCTAAGCATAGCATAAATTCCTGTGTGTAAGGATAACTGTATAACAAGGGATGATAACTGAGTGCATTTACTGCCTGGAAATCTGTTCTGCTTATATCTGATCTTTACAGAAAATCAAGCACAAAAATTCCAAATATTAGCATATGCACACATTTTAAAAGTTTACTTTTAAGTGCTTCTTCTTACCTTTCTTAGCTTTCGCATCAGTTTTCCATAGGATACCAAAATCACTGATAAAGGCACTAAAAAACACGTGGTGAAGAAAGCAATAATGTATGTATGGTCAGTATAAGCTCCTGAGTACCTGTATAAAACACAAAATACATTGTGTATGTATTACTAGTATGTGTTATTATTTTCTCAAAGTATTAATTTTGTTCTTCAAAGCTGTCTCCAGTATTTTTGCCAACTGCTTTTATTCGAACTGCCTCTTTACAGCTCTATCAGCAGATGGAGCCCTGGGCCACCTCCCTGGCTGTGGGCAAGGACAGGATCCTGTGCTCACAAGGACAGTATCACGGGACTGTGGGACAGTTCAGGTGGGAAGGGACATGTAGTCCAACCTTCTGATCAAAGGGGAGTCAGCTACAGGGCCAGACCAGGTTGATCAGTGCTTTGTCCAGTTTTCTGAAAAATCTTTGTCATCTTTGAATTCTGATATAAAGCACAAGGTATAGGACGATTATTTTCGTTAGAGATGAAATCTCCTCCCTTTAGAATTATTCTTTTTTTTTTTAATCTGTTCAAGGCAAATTTTGCTCAGTTTTGTCACAACTTCCTTTACATCCATTTTTGCAGAGATGTACATCATCTTTAAGCCTTTCCTTTAAATTCTTGCCCCTGAGATGTCTTGAGCCAAAAGTTTCATTTCTTTACCATACTCTGCAAGAGTGGCCTTACCAGTTAGGCTCACAAGTAGTTCCAATCTTACTGGTGGTGTAACTGCTCCAGCCCATCGTTGGTGGGATGGTCCAAATGAAGGAAAATGTCCATACAAAGGCAATCCCTAGGGCTGCGTGCTTCCCCCTCAAGCGCACATTTCCCAAAGGGCGGCAGATCACAATGTATCGCTCAAAAGCCAAAAGAGCAAGAGACCAGAGAGCAACGATGCCTATAGGAAGAAGACACAGTCAGCATCAAAAATTGGGTAGATTCAGTGAAATCCCACATCACAGAATTGTTTAGGTTGAAAGGCATCTCTGAAGGTCACCTACTTCCTCATACACCCAGCACAGTCCATACAGCCAGTTGCCCAGGACCAAGTTCAGTTGGGTTTTGAGTACCTCCACAGAGTCCACAACCACCCTGGACCACCTGTTCCGGTATTTGGAACACCTACCACATCAGGCACCTTTTCCATCTACCCAAGTTATGAAAGGATGTACAATTTTGGGTTATTCTAATATTTATTTGTCTAGTTTGTCGGTCTGAGGTATAATGACTACAAAACCAAGCAGCTAATTGGGCCAGAGAGCGACTTCTTTTTTCATTTGGTTCTACTCTGAAAAGCAGCAAATTATGTGTAGCTTCCAAATTAACAAATTAAGATATATCTTCAAAATGCTATCTTTGCAAGAATTGTCATATATCAGACTGTGATAAAACTCTAACCTACAGACAGCTGCCCACAACATCAAATTATCAGTTTATTAGGCACTTGTCACCTGGTTGGCCACTAAAATCTTCAAACAGCCTGATCTTTCTCCATGGGACGTGGCTTACATGCCACAAACGGATTTAGTGGCATTGTCCCTGACCTCTGTCTAGCTTAACCAGGCTGAGAGCAACTGTGGGACTTCTTTTCAGGTTGAGGATTGGCAAAGTGTTTGATCTGGAGCAGTGACAAGAGCTGGAAGGCTGCCTTTATTATACATTTTCATGAACAGGAACAGGGAGGCAGGTGTGAACGTCTGTCTCAAGTAAGTAAATGTCCCATTTTAAACTAATTCCCCATTTATTCTGCAGAGCTGTGTTTACACAGGGAATTCTGTGGTGAGGATTTTCCCTTTTAGAGTACTTCTAACACTTTTTGTGGAGTTAGTAAAACAAAGCCAAGAAAAAGAGTACAAAAAGGTATAGGTGCATGGGGTGCCTGTTCCAGGTGTGTCACGGTTCCTCAGAGCCACTGAAGGGGAGCTAACAAAGGTGTTTCTGTGCCTTGATATCTTCCACAGTTTAAGAGCAGCCATTCATTCTTTTGTGCTCTCTCTTATTTATCCACACATGCACGCATCTAAATATAAACCTTGAAAACAGTGACACATAGTGATTTTTTCCTGATATTGTTTTACCAAAAACCCACACAATGCTGTTATTCTATTAGCAAACTTTTTCTCATTATATTAAACACATCCAATGATCAGTATACACGAGACAAGCCACTGATATATGACAGATACAGTGATCTATGTTATTCACTCACACATAAGATCCATTACAGATTACATGTAACTGGGGAAAGAACCAATGAGTTCAAAGGCATGCAAAGTGATTTGGGATGCTGCAGGAAAGCTAGTAGAATACATTGCAGGAAGCTGAAGGAAAAGAATATGTAACTACAAACAAATCCAGCTTACCAAAAAATGTGACAGCAAATCCTTCCAGTACACAAGCCCAGTATCCCATGTAAAAATAACCTTTTAGATTCGTTAAAAAGCTGATGGTGCCACCAGTCAGTGAGACCAGGAAATCAGCCACAGACAAATTCACTATAACATAATTGACAGGTTGTCTCAATTGCTTGAACTTAAAAGTTACCAGGATTACAGCCAGGTTCTCAGCAAGCGACAGGGAGGTCACCACCAACATGACTGCTGCCAGGAGCCTGAAGTGCCAGGGCTGGATGGAGTCCAAGGGACGGTGGAAGGGATCCCATCTGGCAGGACCAGAGGAACTGGACAACAGCGACCCATTTTCAGGTGCTCCAAATGCATCCATTTTTCCTCTCCCACTAGCAAAAATAATATTGAATAATGCTGGGGTTTCTAATCTGTAAATAATATTCAGGATTAAAAGGAGAATTTTGCTGTCTCCAACAGAAGTGGGAACACGCTCTCCAGGCTTCTGCTTTCTGGTAATAGTCCAGGAAACAAAGTTTTGGTCAGAGGAAAGTTTAGTGCTGTGCAGTAAAAGTGGAAATAGGGATGAGCGAGACAATCTCTCAGAGCAACTTCTGCCTCTCTCTGCCAGTAGTCGTCTGCCGCAGCTGTGTCTTTATCTGTAATAAAACCAAGCTACAGAAGCTGCAGGTTTCCTCCTTCTGCAGCAGCAAACAGCAGATCTGAAACACCCCTCAGATCATCCCTGCTCTGGGGGGGGGGAATGAAGCATTTGCTTGGAGCTCTCCCTGACATTTAGCATTATGAAAACGAAGCTTTCCTTCTGCTAATAGCGAGGGTGGAGAGATCTCCTCCTGCGCTGCATGGCTGGAGCACAGCAAGGGGGATGTTCCCACTGGACTACATTTCTGGAAAAGGGGCAGCCCTGAGAAGATTAATGCTGGGTGACCACAGCAGCCACGAACCAAGCACTGAGCCTGTGGTACAAACCCCTGCCCACATCTCAGGCCAGCTGAGAGCCTCGGAACTGAAGCTCTGAGTTAAATAAGTTTTCGATGTTATTCAGTGGAATTTCAGCTTAGATCAGAGACAGTGTAGATGTTATCCCCAATGAAGGCACAACAATTGTAACTGGAGATTTATTACTAAAAACTCAAAGATGTACAACAACCTTTTAAAGATAGAGTTTGTAAATACATGAAAAGAAATAAAAGCAGTAAAGTATGACAACAGACAGCAGGAAAATTAATAGCTAGCCATATATTTCTGATAAAAATGACTGGATGTATCTGAACTCTTTAATAACCATCAGTGGTTAGGGTTACTTGTGTTTGTTTCCCAAGATGAGCAGCTCAGTTATCTCTGCACCTTAATGAGACACAGTACTGTGACAGATATTCCAATACTCCTAACAGGCTGCCACTAATTATTCCACAAATTAAGCTGGATACCCCAAGAATATGGAAATCATTCAGCTGTACCGTGAGATAATTCTTGGGGACCATAATTGTAAATCAGAGCCTAACAATGTTAACCAGAGTCAAAAATACAAAAAGCAATCTAGTTCCTGTCTTGGAGAGTTCACGCACCACACACAGCACATAAGTAAACAAACAGGAGCTGAGTGAGAGTGAAAACGAGTAATACCACCTGCTCCTTGAAAGAAGGAAAGAACCAGAAAGCAGCAAAAATATTTGACAGTCATCAAACAGTTCAGTAAAACTAGGAGATTTATCCCCCTTATTTTCTCAACTGAGGGATTATTGGATCTCCAAAAGGTGAAACTGGTGAACATCCACCCGAGGCGAGCATGTAAGCATGGTGCAGAGTGCTGCTGCACCCCAATCCTGTCACTGGAGCTGTGAAATTTGTACCTTGCCTTTTGAACTGAAGAGTCAAAGGTAGCTGGGGTGATGCTAGCTCTCCTGCTGCTCTGTATCCTGCTGCTACAACACGTGGCAGGCTTTCATCACACAAACCTGATGTGTTGTTTGGGCTCATCCTCACAACTTTCTTTTTCTCATTTTATGTACATATTTTTCCTGACTTTGCACCCATATAAACATACCTCTTACTTCTTGCTACAATTAAACCACCTCTTTAGCAACAGTGATCACTGGACACTCAATGAACAACCCCTCACTTCAGATTTTCCCTGGTTAAGGGCAAGCAGATTGCTTTTTCTTTCAGCTACCTTCCTCTCTTTTCACTTGTGTTCACTGGTAGCACACAGTGAAGCAGCAAACCTTTTATATTCCCATCCATGAGAATCCTCTGGAAGAGAGCTATCACAGGAATTTGAATTCAGAGAAAAATAGCAAGAGGTGAGGTTGACAGTTCCATTATTAAAGCATTTTAGTTAACCTCACCCACTGCCAGTCTTCGTGCAAGTCTTAAAGCTCCTGTGTGACTGGGGCTGGATACTCAGCTCTAGAGGTCTCAGACAGACAGCAGAGCATTGCCTGTGCCTGCTCATCTGCTGGAACGTGTAAGTTGTCCTGCACATGTACATCAGATAGCTTCTGGTGTCCATACACAACTACATGCAAATTATACATAACAGTTCCACCCTTATATTGGCTTGTATCCATTATTTTGAATTATATCCTCCTGATATTCATTAAAGGTCTGAGGATGCTAACTAGATTCTGCCTGGAATATGATGCAACTCGCACATAAATATGTCTTTTTTAGAGGCATGTCATTTATTCCTAGCAAGATTTTGATCAGATATACGTATTGTCACGTGATGTCTTTACCTCCTCTGTAGACTATATTATAAGATGCATTTGACTGATGTTGCCCTAAGAATGAGGGCTCTGTTGTTGGGACTGAAAGGCAGTGACCCAGTGCAGATGTCTGTTTGGTAATGGGGACAGAGCCTTCAGCAGGAGCCTGGCTGAAACCCGCCATACATTTCTTACCTTCTCCCTTACTGTAATTCCCACCACAGCTGACAAGTAATTACTTCTGTGGAGATTAGATGATGTAGTTATTTTAGGCAAACACATGCCTTGGGCTTCTGTTGTGTCAGGCCATGGTCGGCACGGCTGCTATCACAGAGGTCCAGGCCAGCCAAGTGGACATCAGTTTCCATGACAGCAGTGGAAAGGAAAGCCTATCATATGAAATGGTGATGTCTATAAGGAGCCAGTGTCCTTATAGGAATTTGGACAGTTGTTGAAATCAAAATAATGCGATGTCTGGCAATACGATGTCTGGAATTCTCTGGGGATGGATTTTCCCCTACTGACCCCAAGAGACCAACAAATCAGGTGACACATGCCTCAGCAGGGAGCAAAGACCAGACCCAGGATTCTCTTCCTACAGCTACAGAAAAATCAGATCACATTCTTTTTACAAAGGAGTTGTGTTACTTGCTTCTTAATAAATGCAACTATTTCAGATGATCCAGAAATGAAAATAAATTTTCAAAATATTTTACCTGTTCAGAAGCATTTGTAACAACTGCCATGAAGACAAGTTCAAAACCTATATACGGCTGCAGTTATATGTACAAAACACACTGATCATAAGTCTAACAGAGAAGTTCTGGATTTGCTCATACAGATATGCGTGTTAGCTCAGGCACTAATAACAGCAGCACAGCTTCCAATGGATTACAGTTAACTGGGCCCTGGATATCTCCATGATAACTGAAATCCTGCACTCTCTCCGATAGCACTTCAAACACCTATTTAAAGCTAATTCAGGTATGTGCATGCAAACCACAGAAAGGACTGGAGACATCTTTCTCACAAAAGAAGTGTAAATGAGTTTACCATTGAAATTTGCAATGACAGAATTTTAATGCAGAACAATGAAAAAACCTTTTCCCCCAATACAAGTACAAATATTTTCCCTTCTTGCTTTTGCAGCTCAGACTGACCCTCATAGCTCTCTTCCAAGGGGTCATCCTCTGCCCTGGGACTTGTGGAGAGCCCTGTCATTCTGAAATGCACTTTGTGGGGAGGGACGGGGTTAGGGAATAATATCCACCCTCTCACTACCAGCAGCAGAGTGAACTGGGCTGCAGCGAGAGGGGAGCACTCTTGTTGTTAATGAGATTCCATGGATGGACAGTCCCAGAGTCAGCTGCTTTCTGATGCTTGATGAATGCAAAATTTCTCTGTGTGAGCAGACTGTCAACAACAGCACTATGTAACTGTCTGTAAAGCTCACAGGGGCCCAGTCTTAGGGGTCTACTTCTAGGGTACCTTTAGTGTAGAAGAGGGAGAACCTCTTCCTTCAGTTTATCCTTCTGTAAATTGATACAAGTCTAGCCTTCCTTATAACGTGCCTTAGATCCACTGATAGAAAGCGCTGAGCAACAGCTAGATATTGTTATCAGTGCTCACGAATATATAGAAAATCAAATCTAAAACATGCACAGAACTGACCAGCAGGCAGAAGCAGTGTCAGCCTGGCTTGTGCATCACTGCTCTCAGCAGGCTACAGGTGGTCAAGAGGCATGAACATCTACATGACCAAGTCCCAAACTTTTTCCTATTGGCAATGCTGACAAAAGAAAGTGAGCTTCTAGGTGAGAAGCTGCAGGGCTTACACTGGATAGTGACATACGCCACTGCCATGGCAAGTGCAAGGCTTAGCCAAGAAGCCGGGCGAGCCCCCCCAGATGCTGCAACGTGAAGGAGCCCAGTGCATTGGAAAAATCTGGCCAGAGTATTGCTACCACAGAACAGCCGTTCTGCAGTTTGAACAAGCTGAGTCAGGGTTCAACCACAACATCCTGACCAAAGCAGGCAGGCAAATCATAATAATATATTAAATACATTTTTTGTTCAAGAGAGAAGGACAGTCCATGTCTGGGTCACCACCCCATGGCTAATACGATGTTATTTTGTTCAACACAAAGTTGTATTGAACCAAGTTATAAAATAACTAATGTTTTCCTCATTTACAATTATACAAATATAAATATTTTGTATAAGAAAATTATTGCACTGAGACATTAATGCCTCTTTTCTGTCCTCCTCTACACAAATTGGAAAGAATTCTTTTTCATGTAAAGGAGAAGAGTCATTAAGATAAACATCTGGCAGTTGACGACCAGGAACTCAGATAAAATATTAAATTCAAAGTAAAGAAGAAAATTGACTCTTGATGTTAAAATTGAGTGATAATGCAAGCTACTGATTATAGTGTAGGAACTAGATCACTTGTATAATGGCATTGCTTGCTAAAATACAATGAAAATTAAATTAAAGGTCTTAATGTTTAGCAAACAATTTTGGCTCTGTCACAAAGTTAACCTTGTCCCAGTTCGATAATTTTTCTCTGGCCTGTGATTTGTCTTCTGATTCATATTCAGCACTATCTGCAGAAACGTTTCTATTTCAGGAAACATTCACCACTTCAGTAGCTAAGGAGGAACTTGATGTCTGCTTTGATGTTGTATTAGGTTCAGCAGTCTTCTATATTTATGAATTTCTCTGCCAGTGAAAGAGCTTTTATTTTGCCATTTGTTATTAATTTTCCTTATCTTGCTTGACACATAGAGCTAACACTGCGCTACCAGTTGTAGAAACCGTCTCGCACTTTTGGAAGCGGGAACAATCCAGCTCATCTAGCTTGAGAAGGAAATGCAGAGTCTGACTATGCATAATGCATCCTCACACAGTGTAAGAAGTTGTGTATTATGCATATTCAGACAGACAGAGAACTCTCTCCGTGGCTTATACCATGTTAGTATTAATCAAAACTCAATAAATAGGGATGACCACTGCCATCAGCATTCGCAGCTGCATTTAGACACCATGGACTCACCACACACAGTGCAGCTACGTATTCCAGACCACTGTTCATTGCACAGCAGGACTGAGATGTGTCCCTGGAGCACACTGGTGATATTGCAACGTACCCGGTAAATGAAAATAACATGGAAAATCTAAGTAGCCCAAAAGGGAACTGAGTGCTTTGGAAAACTCTTTTCCAAGTATTGCGACCAAACAGCTATTCCTAATTCACACCACAACAATACTGGTGCCCTTACGAGGCCGGTCATCTTGATATTGTTTGCCCAGTGCATCTTCCTACCATGAAAACAGTGACTGTGTCCTTCAAAAATACACGCAAACACAAGTTTTGCAGTGCAAAGGTCTCATTGTGGAAAGAGGCAGAGATTCAAAAAGAAAATGTAATGGTTAACTGCCAGTACTGAAAGTAACTGAAAAGTAATCATTCCTTTTCTCAAAACGTTAGCACGTTCTGGTTGAAAATGCTGTGAAACAAGCTGTAATAGATCATTATTTAGGGCATACTAGGAACGTAAATTTATTTAGTGACATCCTAAGCAGCAGGGTTTGTTGTGCCTCAGCCCAATCACTCCTCACCAAACCTGTCAGCTCCACACCACCACTTTTCCCTTCCAAAGGCTAAAAGGATTCGTTTCTAATGTAGAGACACTTAGTGTTTTCTCATTCCTATTGTAGGTCTTTTTACAGCTCCTTTGTGAATTTATCACCTTACTCTGATGAGAAAAGCATTTTATGGAAAAGAAGCATTAGAATAAGACAAAATAATTACATAACAAGAAAATCTGAGGATGAAGGAAGAACCTCCAGGCATGGGCTGATGCACTGAGCTGGTCACCCCTCATCTTTGTGAAGAGGTTAGTCGTTACCCTTTCCCTCTCCAATTAATAGACATACCTGAGCACGCAGCTGCCTTTCAATACGCTGCTTTCAAAGTGTCCAGATTTACACAATCACCTCCATGTGTTTCCAAGCAGTGGATCATTCTAGGAGAAGGATGCTGTAGAGCAGTGCTCTGCAGAAGCCCCAGCAGATCTGACAAGGACATGGGGCAGAAGGGGTTCTACCAGCAGCAGCACCAGCCTGCGTGCTCTGGCTGCTGGGGCAAGACCTGGAAGGACTCACATGGGTGACACAGCACCACTCCCTGTGCTGGGATAGGTTGGATTACAGCAGGATGGCTCCTGCTCTGCAAAGAGATCCTTTCAGGTGCATTTCACAATTCCCTCTGACATCCCTGGAACTCTCTGCATAAATAACACACTGGGACCCACCCTTTTGAGTTGCTAATTACAACTCCTTCAAACACCTGATCTGAAATTCTCTAGAAGCCCTTACTTTTGAATCAGAACCTACTGATCTGATCCTGAAAACCCTTCAGAAAATGCTTACATTGATCATAGCAAGTAGTTGGCCTCACCTTGGTAAGACTACTAGAGTTGCCATGTGGACAAAAGAATGCAATTTTGTATATAAAATACACATGTTTTATCTTCTAGTTGATGTGAGTCATGTGAAATTTACACCTCCAATTTACCCTCAGAAACGAGTTCCTTCTTCCTGCCTGATTTTAGTAACAAACTGAACACAGATTGCTATTGTGGAGTAACAACACCATGAGAAGTATTTCTCTGACAATCTACTCATTATAGCGCACAAATTAAGTTTAGACATTACTCTCATGTGGTGATAATTGCACAATGGAGGATGAGACACATGCACACCTCAAGGCTCAGCCATGAACCCCCTGCAGCAGCAGGGCCAAGTCCTGGGTAAGGGGGATGCTTGGGGTCTTGCTGGCCGTACCATCGCTTCCAACCTTTGCAGCTCAGCAGGAGTTCGACTCTCAGGAAACTGAAGTACCATATCCACCCCCAAGTACAGCCTCTGATTTGTCAGAAAAACAGTCTTTTCACACCACATGAATTAGTTACAGACTTTTTAAAGTATTTATGATAGGATTATAGAAGGGGGAGCAAATCATGTGAAATAAAGTGTTTTGCTTGCCTGGTTTTATCTGATTATTTTTTTAATATGACATGGTATGCATATTGTTACAATCAACAGCTCTTGCAAGCCAGATAAAGCTACACAGATAAAACTTCTTTTTCTTCAATTCTGTGCATTTATATTTTTAAGCAAAAAGTATTGAACAGTGCTGACAGTTCATAGTTCTAACAAACTGCCATGGTGCACATGTATCTTCAGGAATATTCTAGTAGACTAAACTTTGTAACACAAAACTAATGTGACCTGTTTGCCAATTCTTCCACTTTGTGTAATAGTTTCCAAAAGACAAAACATAGCTGGTGTACCATTGCACTTTACAAAGGGAAATGAAGACTCTGGTTGCAAAGGAGTGAAAACAAAGCTCATTGTATTTGACAAAGAAGGGTACAGAGCAGAAGATGCTTTTAACCTTCATTGTTGATTAAAAAAAAAACAAACAACACTTTTCTCCAAACAAAAACTATGTGTATTTTAACTATCCTTTTAAAGAATATTCCAATAAAGGGACATTATTTATGGGAAAATACCAACTCCATGTTTGCTTTTCTCAGCACCTAAGGTTTAGCTTCTTCAACAAATGCTAGTACATACTGATCACAGAATCACAGAATCTTCTAGGTTGGAAGATCATCTTGTAAAAAAAACATAAAAAAAAAAACCAAAAAACCATAAATCTATGTTTACAAGTTCCTAAAGGGTGGGTTGAAGGATGATGGAGCCAGACTCTTTTCAGTGGTTTCCAGCGATAGGACAAGGGGCAACAGGCACAAGCTGGAACATGGGAAGTTCCACTCAAATATGAGAAAGAACTTCTTTACGGTGAGGGTGACAGAGCCCTGGAACAGGCTGCCCGGGGAGGGTGTGGAGTCCCCTTCTCTGGAGATTTTCAAGACCCGCCTGGATGCAGTCCTGAGTGATGTGCTCTAGGCAATCCTGCTTAGCAGGGGAGTTGGACTAGATGATCTCTAGAAGTCCCTTCCAACTCTGTCAAATCTGTGAATCTCCAGAGAATTAGCGAATCACAATTAATTTTTCCATCTTACATCTAGCTTACAATTGCCTATGATTCAGGTTTTCTGATGGCATAGCATCTTTTATGTACTCTCTTGCCCAGCTGAAACAGGTTTTAGCTAATAAATTTTATTTCTGTAGTTGTACTGGAATAGAAAGAGCATTTATTGCTGAGAAGTGAAATGTTCTGAGATACCACTTTAAGAGAAAACCATGAACTACTTAGCTGAGTTTAAGGTACTATATAAGCCAGCCCATATGTCACTTGTACATCATACATAGAGCTCCATGAAGAAAGAACAATCACTTCTCAATTCAGTGACTCTCTTTTTCCCAGCATAAATGTCTTTCAGATATATATTTCTGTATGCATAAGATTGTCCAGGGTTAATTTTTCTAAACCATGGTATTTATTGCAGCACTAAATAAAAAGCTACCATCTCTTGCAGCCCATGAAAAGGAAGGCTTAGACTGATCCAAATGCCACTAAATTATTTCACCAAAATCGAGTCACATAAAGGCAGGGCTTTCACAGAGAAAATGGGATGCAGGGAATTGGTAAGAATATACCAAAGAACCACTGCCATCACCTCTTTCTTTTGCTGTGGGAAGGACACAGAGTGCAAAACTCGCTGCTGGTCCTGGCACCCAGCAGATGGTGGGAAGATCACTGTTTGGAGCCACTGTCAACAGCCCAAAAGTCACGTTCTGTGAAACTGTAGGTGGAAATCTGCTAAGCAGTCCTTCAGGCTCAAAACACAATAATTGCAAGGAGAGCTTCAGCATGGATCTAGAAAGCTTGCAGGCAAACTAAGATGATGGCCTGGGACAACCTGCGCATGAAATCCCACCACACCTCTGTTAATGAGTGTTTTGGGAAGAAAGGCAAAGAAAGGCATGTGTTTAGAAAGATCAGGCTTTTTATGCAGAGTGAACTAAGAGTGAATTTGCCACAGTGAAAGGCGGTGCACAAAGATAACTGCCCTTACGTTGTTACTTTTCATCATCTTCATGTATGACCATGGGCATCTGCAAAAAGCACAGGCTGCCATCAACACAGATAAATGTCTACTCAGAACAGGCAGGGTAAGACTGAGATCCAGCACAAAGTAAGCTCCTTAGCTCATGAAAAAAACTCACCACATTATGCAACTTGATAAATGACTAGTAATCAGATCTCACTAATCTGATTTAGCATTAACATGGTTATGTGACTTCTAGCTGGAAGTGGCCTAGGTAGACTGGCAGGCTTTAGATAGCCCGAGTTTGTCTCCTGCATTATGCTGGGTACGCATACACTTAGTAAGAAATTTCATTTTCTGTATTAACTGCACCAATGGGCATGCTCTAAGGAGGAGAGTTAACTGTTACCTTCCACTTGATACTATTCTGTGGATAAATTAGGATATTATCTTATGTATTTCAAGAGAAATATTGTGATTATGAAAAAATATTTTTTCTTCAAAATGCATGAAGTTTTTTACCTGTCACATTTACAGATGTCTAACTTGCCATTATAATTACCTTTCCTATTGAAGTAGCAATTTTCTAAATGTTTGTATTTGAAGAAAAATAATGTAAAAAAAAATAACATAAAATCATTCTAAAATCTTTTCTTCCTTTGAGAAGATCCTTTTCAACTCTCCTTTCCATATCTTGTTATAACTACTGCTTTTTAGTCTTTTAACCCCTGTTTTAGTTACAGATTTTTAGTTATTTTGTTCCTTCCAAACTTGAGTTCATATAGTTTTTCTAGACCATTGACAACTAGAGTCCTTATGTTCTGCATAAGCAGTTACAATATATTTAATATTTGCAATTCAGTTTATCTGAACTTAAATGAACATATATTTATTTCAAATCATTTTAATTAGTATAAATAAATCCAATCTTTCATCTCTACAGAACACAAAACAAAGGGCGGTGGGGAGAGGGAATGACCCCAGAAAACCTGAATACATAGTGTGGAATAAGATGAAGCAACAGTACAGAAGAAAGGATTACTGTCATCATTCATTTGGCAAATTGGATGTCAAATAAGCAAAAATTAATGCCAGCAAGAGAAAAAAAAAATGAGGTATTGGTCATTTGGCATGAGAGAGGATAGAAAGCGCACATTAGATTGTAGCAAAGTGAAGTTAAACCTCGTGATTTTACATATAGAGTGTAGGTGTGGGGAAAAAAAAAAAGTTACATTCCATGCTGATACAATATCACAAGATGAGTGTTTGCTAATATCATATATGGAAAAATGTGCTAGGAATAAAATTGCATTAACATTTATTTCATTAAAGGATAATTTATTCATGTATCGCTTATAGTGGTGCAGCTTTACCTTCGTATCTCCTATTCTCAACTACCATTCTCTAGTTTTGCAAAAAGGTTTGGATCTTCTGTTTGTATCAATACCTGCTGCTATATCAACAAAAAATCTGCTTACAAAAAGCTGAGGTTTTATTTTTTAGCAAGCTTGGAAGAATGTCTCTGGCTATTGTCTTCCAGTTACAAGGACTAAAATCTTGGTTGCCTCCCTTGCTTTTATGATTATATTCTCTCCACATTTTCCATGTGATTTTTATGAGTAAGTGTATCTTCAGCTGATAGTTTATTTCTGTATTTAACCCCATAAATTATATTATACTATGATTTCCAGCTACACTGAGGTGAAACTAAAAACTAAAGCATCAAAACCTCAAACCTAAAATTTAAAAAACTAAAGCAAAAAACTAAAGCCTCTGAACTACTAGCAAACCTTATGCCAAGGGAGTTCTCACCTGTAAGTTCCATCACAGGCTCCTGAGATAAAATGTACAACTTTTTAGAAGGCACAGAGATCCTCAAAACACGCTTGTTCATCTTCTTCTCAGCCTTTCAGCATTTAAAGTTCTCTACAGACCAGCGTTTCAGAAGAGGAACTGAGCCTGGACAGGCAACCCCACCCCAGTGGTGGCATCCCCACTCACTGGGGACTTACCTCCAACCGCTGCTTCCACAGGACAGGTACAGCCTCCCTGCTCCCTGCATTGTCCATGCTTCACAGTGTACCAACGGTCCTCCCCAAAATAATTCAGTCTCTCACTAGTGCAAAATCTAACTTCCTAGTCAGTCTTCAGGAATGTAAAAGACATACATTTCTTATTGATGACCTTAATGTAAGAAAATAATGTATTGGACTGCTAAGAAGGAAGGAAAACCTCTGCAAGAAGTCAACCTCATCTCACTGCTTCAAGATATTTAAGTATCTATATAGATAACTTTAAGCATACAAACCAACGGGTCTACTTATACAAAATGTTCTTGGATTTTTCTGCTTTATTGGAGTTGCTTTACTGGGAGAGCTTAGATCTGTTAAATAACTACATATCTATTTTTGTCTCTAATACAGGGTTCATACCATGAATTTTAAAGTTAGAATTCTGTTTAAATATGCAACTTTTAAACTCCTTTAATTACTTTCAGGATAATTTCTCAACATGAGTCATTCCAGTGTATTTTTAAAACTACTTTATCCGACACAACATTTTATTTTCCTTTAGTACTACCAAGAAATCCTGTTATGGAAAAACCAGTCAAGCTCATTCACTTCTGGCCTCAAGTGCAAAAGAAGCAGTAGCATCCTTTTGTCAAACCAATTAGCATGCACACATTAAAAGTATTATTCAGGTCAGTCTACCTGGCTCATTGAAGAATATATTACTATACATACTATATATTACTATATATTCCTGAACTCCTGGATCATCAAAACAATCAAGCTAAAAAAACAGAGTGCTGCTAACATCATGGGACTATGTGTTAGCTGCTTAGGCAATCCCCAGGAGAATGTAACTCTAATTCCTTGAACACTGTGATTTTGATTGATGACTCACTCTTTAATGAACACTTCAGAGTTGCTACACTCAAAAACAAAGTCTAAATGCATAAAATCACAGCAGCATGTTCAGTCATGGAACTAAACGCATGTTTTTGAAAGTCAGTGGCTTTTGAAAGCCAACATTCAAGGCCTTTTTCTTCCTAAGAAAGCTATGGAAACCTCCTGTGTAAGTTCAGCAAGCTTGAGTTTTTCTCTGGTGGAAGCACACTTGGTTATAATTCTAACAGAATTAGAAATACTATATAGTTTCTGACATGAAGGTTTCGCTGTTTTGTGCTGTACAAACAGAATAAAAAGGGTCTAGGAAGTGCTTTGAAGTGGACATGTGTTAGAAGAGCTCACTGACAGCAAGGGAGGCTGCGGGGGCCGGAGCCTATCTGCCTCCTGGCAGAGAAACTCTCGCCCTGCACACAGCCCTTCTTGTTTGAACTCTGCTTGATGACCTTCTCCATGTACGAGAGAGCAGGGAAAGCAACGGGATGGGGAAATCAAATTATTAGAGAGGAGACAGAGAAAGAAAACCAGTAAAGCAGAAGGACAAGAGAGAGATGGAAAAGAAAGAGTGTAGGAAGAGAAAGAGATAGAAGGTAAACCTGGCAAGGCTGAGAAAGTGAGCCAAACCAGGAGTGTCCATGCTGGGAGCTTTTTACTTCTCTCGTTTCTCACTTTGTCACATTTGAGTGAAATGGTGTAAGTACATGAACCCAGCATCCCCATTTGATACCTTTACACTTCTCTAGAGGCAGACGAGAGGCATCAAACGTAAGCAGCTAAAACTGCAGTACAACCAGATATACAGCCATCACTCCCATACTAGTAACACATAATTTAAAATAATAATAGCATTGTATTTAAAATTATTGTCATCCTACAGTAAGCACAAGGAAACAATATTAGTGACACGAGAGAAGGATGATCTTGCTTCCAAGAGACCTGCCTACAATAACATATCTATTTTTTTTTACAATGATTTTCATTCATTTCAGTGGTACACTTATTCTAGCACTTGCTAGTAATCACAAGAGGAAGAAAAATGGGGACTATTTCAAACACTACCCTTTTGTATTTTTCTTTAAAATGAAGTGAAATAGTATTACAGTGCCCTCAGGTGGTATAAATTCAATTCTGTCCTATTGTCTTTTCTAGAAAGGCAGCTCTGTAAATAATACTAATTTTCAGCAGGCTGGATGAATATGGAAGAAAGTTACACAGGAAGGCAAAACACAGCATAAGCAGTTTTGTTTCCATGGAAAGCCCTCTTCTTGAGTGTTTTGACAACTCCAGGTTTTTAAAAAAACATTCCTTGTTCATTTTTAAATTCCTGTGGAAGAAGTCTAACAGATCTCCAAAGAAATAACATCATCACTGATTATAGGAACAAAGATAGAAGGAAACAGATCTAGAAAAGAAGATAAAACCAGAAGGGAGAAGAGGTAATAAATTCTGTAAAAGTTTTTCAGAGCAAAAGCCAAGCTGTGTTTAAAAAAAACCCAACAAACCCCACCCAGATAGTGTATGATTTCTTAAATACATTCACGAGTAATATGTCTTAATGGTGAGGAAAAATGCATAAATAAACCAGTATGTGATAAATTTGTCATATAACCTGAAACTTTCTGAATTCATACTGTAATTTTTAATGAGCTTTCCAGAGGCTGTCATTGCCAAAAATATATTCCTGGTGTTAAGTCTTTGGTGATGAATTACATTTCCATCTTTACAGAAGAAATTTAATCTGAAGAAATCAGTTTTCTGAAGACATAGGACATCTTTAATGTGCATCAGTCCAGTAATTTTTTTTGCTACTAAGAACAGCTGTGTAAAATGAATTTTATTTAGCTGCTCTATTTCTCCTCATTCAGGGTAATTCCAGTATTGTGTATCACATAACTAAATGGTTGATGTATGCCCAGCATTTATCATTGTTTCATGTCTTCTTTAAATAAATGTGAGGAAGATCAGCATATCACCAGGAGAATCCTCTAGTCAATAACAATCAAAAGGTTTTCCACAGATTATGCAAGATTATACTCACTGTTGTTCTGCCGAGATACTCTTGGAGGAATGGCCTGTCGGCTCACAAATATGTTACGTCATGGAATATGTGCACTGGAGATGGTAGGAATAGTATCGCTGGATATGGTTTCAGCAGAGAATTCCACTGCAGCTTAGCTTTGTCCTGTTGTCCATCCAGTCCTGGCCTATTGTCTTTTCTAGAAAGACAGTTCTGTAAAAAATATTAATTTTCAGCAAGCTGGATGAATATGGAAGAAACATAGAAGACAGAGCAAGCACTATGGTTATAGTAGCCATGGACTTGATTAGTCTACTATTCTTCCAGCTCCAATAGGAAGGACTTGACTGTTCTTCAGCTTTTCCCCACACACTGGTCCTCTTCATACCTGCTCCTCAATTGGTTCCTAATATCTAGCCACCCAAACAGCTCAGAAAAGTAACTTCCAGACTGTTCCAAAGCCCAAACAGGACAAAAGGAATTTGAATCCCACCAATCTTTCAATCCCTATGCAAATTATACTTTCTATCATCTCATGATTTGGGAAACTCTCCTACCACTCTGCAGTTATGTGTTACAGGAAATGCTGTGCTGAGTTTTCTAACAATTGTCTTGAGGAGAGACAATCTCTGTCTCCTGGGGGTGGCCGCAAGAATTGCTGTTTCATTTTTAGCAGCTACCTTTACAAACTGTACCTTTCAAGGAAAAATAATGTCAGCTTCTCAACCAAACTCATCCCCCACTCCTCTTGCCCTGCTTTCAGTAATCACAAATTACTTTTTTTTTTTTTAACCTCACTTGCACATTCAGGAAGAGTTTTACTAACAAAACACTTCTGTGTGGCTCAGAGAGAATCAATAGTGCTTACAAGCACACTCTTTATTTATTGGCAATTTACTCCTGAATTTCCCCATCTAGGCTATCAATAGGAAGGCAATCTCTTTATAGCACTAATGACTTGCGGTAAAGTATATACATCTGTTTAATACAAATAAGGGCAAACGATTTCCCAGTCTTGGTTAGATAAATAGAGCTCACAAGGGCTTATCTCACTTAGAAAGAATAACTTGTAGCGTTCTCTCATTAAAAGGATAAACTATTAGAGTGAAGACAAGTAGGGGGAAAAAATGTTGGTCTAACGAGGGAAAGGGAGAGGGTTGGTGGACACTCAGGACTGACTTGACCTGAGAAGGCAATGCCCTTAATACAAACAATAATCTAAGCTATCAGCAGAAGAAAAGCAACAGGTAAAACGGGGTTTCCAGACAGAAAATAAATAAATAAATAAATAAAAAATTGAAGGCCTGGGAACTTCAGCAACACCAGTGATCTGCTGGAAGCTGCACTAGCAATTCAGTCTACCACAAACTGCCTCACAGCTCCACTGGGGGAGGAAAAGCCCGTCATTTTGAAAAGGACGTTTAGCCACGAAAATGCTGCCCACCTTGCTATCGTTAAGAGTGCTTCTCATGAGACACAATAGGTAGAACAAAACTAATGCTGATAACTGCTTATCTCAAATCTCTCAGAAGTTTCACCTGCAAAAATACTGTTTCATTTCTTGTCCTAAAAATATATATAATTATGTCCATGCTATTTCCCACCAATGACCACATTTACAGTAATGGTTGGTAATTTAATCATGTCATTTCCTTAAACCTAATTCATGGTTTCCACAGTTTCAAAAACTTGTTGCTTAAAATGCAGAGCAGACCAATGAATTCACACAGAGCTGTTGAAAACTTCCTGATGATACCTTCAAAATCACACTTTGGTCTTCAGCAGAAATAAGTTATTTTGAAGGGATTTATGTATATAGCTCCCTCCACCCCAATAATTCTCCAAAATGAGATTAAAGCCTTAAAAAGAGAATAAACCCAACAAAGGCACAAGGTTGCAATACATACTGAGCCTTTTGCTTCTGTTCTTTCTAGAAAGTACTAAAAGGCAGCCTCATCTATGTGCTTAACAGCTGAAGTTAACCTATGTCAGGAAGGCATGGGTTAGGAACAAAAAAGGTAGATCCAACATGCTTTGAGGAGCTTGGAAGTTTTATATTGAGCATTTTGTTAAGCTATGAAAACTTAGAAAGCCAAATAACTTCTTCACACAGCCACAACCATTCATTTGCAATAAGAAAACCATAAAAAGCCTCTGAAACTTGCCAGGAAAAGGGAGACAGTATGACAAGAAGCAAGGTGGCAGACCAGAGAAAGCAGCACTTAGTCCAACTTCTCTTGTCGCAATCTCAGGTGACGTCTTCTCCTGCACCTGGGTGGGCTCCTACCAGCCCCACGGAGCTGCTGCCTCTGCCCCAACTGCAGCAAATGCTCACCTCTCACAAGGCCGGGGGGGGTAGGGGGGGAGAGGAAGTTATCCTCCAGAAAGACAGAATAAATGTGAATTCCTGGCTTTCTGAAAGGACCATAAAACTCAGATGCCTGGATGGCAAAATAACTAAGCATGTTGCCTACCACAAATGCACTGCAGACAGAACGACCCACAGGAAAGCTTTCCACCTTCTTAGAGATTTGTTTCATGAAAGACACCACTTTTCTTCCAGCCACAGCATCCTCTGTTTGGAGCTAAACCAATCTCATTTAGCCTTGCCTGGGTGCTGGCAGGAACGACCCACCATGGCCACAAGCTCCTGGGCACACCTCGGTCTGTCCCTAAGAGCTGGACTGAGCCATGCTGGGAGCTGAGGATGACTGCAAAGAGAGCAGCACCAGCCCCACAGCCCCCAAACTGGGCCAGCAGGAGCCCAGGGCACCAGGTGTGGCTGGTTGGGGCCAGGGGGGCCTTCGGTGCACTTGGGGCTCATCAGAGAAAGGGCTGGACCATGCCAATAGCCAGTGCAGAAGCATTTTCTAATTCTGTTTGGAAGGGTGGCAACAAAATATAAAACCTCTATTACACAGTTTGTTCAGTTTTACAGCACAGGACAGAGACTGAATTCTGTGGAGGGGGAACTGCATCCCTCAGTTCTAAGACAGTTTCTTAATACACAGCAATTAATTCTCAAATGTCACTGGCAAAGGACACAAGACTACAAACTTTTCAACTAGGAATTCCAGGCTTAAACACCACTGGGGATCACTAACATTTGGCACTGGACTCGGTAATGGTTTATTGTTAAGCAGAAGAATGTTATAAGATTTAGATTCTTTCCAGTCTTACAAGAATAAATGTAGTTAGTTAGAACAAAATGAAGTTAACGTATGAATGAGTGCTCAGTTAGCTTTATTTATACAACCTTGTAACACAAGACTCCAATTTAAGAATATCATCAGGAGCATTGTATTAGAAAGCTATAAAAACACAGATTACCCAACAGCTGTTAAAAGAGATATTTAGTACCACTTTGTTCATGACTGATTGCAAACAAAACCCCATGCAGCTTGAGCATACACTCTTTAATGAGGATGTGTTGTTGCCATTTTTTCTTTCCCTATCTTTTGAGAATTAATTTTCACACAATCACGGAAAGTTATTTATTAGACATTTTTGTGTCTACAAATAGAATGACTCAGCTGGCCACCACAAAAAAGAAAAAAAATTTATTTCCTCTTCAAATGTGCTCCCCCTTTACAGTATCCATAAATATTACTGGTCAGCTGGCATCTCCCTCTGTATTCTTTCTCACTGTGGCACACACACCCCTCCCTGACCAGCAGCATTTCTGTACTGAACATTCTGGTCGTCTCATGGTTATTTTGCCAGTAGATTCAGTTTTCAGTAAATGTCCCTGTGAGCAGAAAAATGCCGGGTCGTGTTCAAGCAGCAGAGGAAGCTGGGAAAGCTACAGACTCCTCCTGGCACGGGGATTCTTTCAGTGCTCCCCACTGTGTGCTCATCTCCCTTCTCCAGCCAACACTGCCAATACATGACCCATGGTGGGGGGGAAGTGTCCGCCTTATGCCTGCGTGCAGACCTATCATAAGGCTTTGCCCTGAAATGTTCAAAGAAAAAGTCAAAACTACTGGGTAAATATGACTTAACAGTGAATACACTGGAACCCCTCAGGTACTCGACTAAGTAGAGCATTTCCACCTGAGGATGTACCCTGTGAGGGCCTGATGTCCTCCACGGCTGCTCTCTGCTCCTGTGCTGCCCTGTGCTCTCCAAAGCAGGAGAATGTAGAGAATACTGGGAGTGGGTGGAGTAACAAGGGGAAACAAAAAATGAGAGTTTGAGAGAGAAAGGGATTTCCCAGATTGTTAAATCTGATCCCTTGTTACAGAGCTGATTTTCTTTATCTGTCTTGAGTTCATCCTACTCTCACCACAATCTCAAGTGGAGAGAGGACAAGCACTAACTGGTCAGCTCTGCCAAGATGGCTGGGCATGCACCATCATCGAACTTTTATGCTCTGCAATTTCAAGCTTATGGGAAAAAAATTATGCACATCTCTCTCCTAAATGTGAAAGTCTAAATTCTGCCACAGCTGCATGAAATATTCTTTTGTATTTTTCCCTAAGTACAATACTATAATAATACCATACTCTAAGGCAATAATTTCTTCAGATTTCTGCTACACTGTTCTCAAGGTCATCCGGTTTCTCTTGTGTGCTACTCTATACTGACGAGGACTCTCAGCACTGCACCATTAGCATATTCCTACTTTTTGTGCCAAGGATCATAATGAAAAATATTAAAATACGGCCTTTCCCAAAACATACATCATCATCCTCTGAAGATGCATCAACAGAGATCTTCTAGTCTAAAATGACTTTGTTTTCTAGTGACTGCATTATTAGCCCAGAACACCCCTCAGTTTTAAACACAATGATCTCTTAGGTATGCTGTGAAGAAGCAGCATCCATACTGCCAGAAACACAGGCAGACACTGTGATTACAGGGCCTCAACATGGATTTTCCTGCTCTCCTGTCACTAACGCTCTAAGTAACTCTATACAACAATATCACTTTCCCTCCCCTACCAAGCTTCATGCCTACCTCCATCAGCAGCAGAATCATTCACAATAAGCCTCTGTGGAGAGCTGCCCTGCCTTCTCCCTTCCCCAGTCACCCTGTTTTGACACGGATGTTTACAGTTGCACTTTGGAATAATGTACAACACAGTGGGGGATGCTTTCATGTGCTGCGCATCCAACTTCTCTGCAGTCCATAAAGTGAGACAGAAATCACATGCATTTACCCCCAGGAAATGTAAACCACATATTATCCTTATTTTTGTTTATCTTCTTTTAGTACATAGTCTTTCAGACATTTTCAGCTGCACAAAAGCTGCAAGAAAAGGTTCTTTGGCTGTATGCATGACAAAAAGAAGTACTGGAAGGTTACAAAGAACTTGTCTGAAGTTATAGAATCGTAGAATAGATTGGGTTGGAAGGGACCTTTAAAGGCCATCTGGTCCAACCCCCCTTCCATAAGCAGGGACATCTTCAAGTAGATCAGGCTGCTCAGAGCCCCATCCAACCCGACCTGGAACGTTTCCTGTACTGTAGCATTTAACACTGGACAATGCACTATAAAACTCCACTCTGAACGTGTCAGAATGCATAAATCTCTGGCGAATTTCATGTTACTAAGCTCAGTTTTGCTTCCACGGACTTTGCAGGAAAGGTCACTCACAACAGGGGCAAACCCAAACCAGCTCGCTAATTAATAACAATTAAGTAACGAATAAAA